>OX411306.1:42059287-42484287 GCA_948150685.1 Rhaphigaster nebulosa
AAAAACTCGACGATTTTTAATTGCGTTTTAAAACAGATTTTTGTCCATACAGTTGTTAGAGTTACCATTTTGCGAAGGAGTCCACTTCTTAGCTATGTTGAAATTTCAATGAGAAAGTTAGAATTATTCGAATTTAAATATTAATAAAAGGCTTAGCAAACTCTAGGGGTCGATTCTGTTACCACCAATCGCTGTTTACTCGCCTTCTCCATCCACTGCATCCAAATACTTAAGATCAGACTAAATGCAATTATCTCACCTACGGCTCGGTCTATTACTTAAATGTTCAAATACCAAAATATGTTCAAACGTATTCTCTCATATATCTGTAACCCCGAAATCGTTACCGTTTCGGATGTTAACCAAAATATTATTTGTGTTATCCGTATAAATTTCGATTTCTAGACGTTTACCGGTATTTATCATCGTTTTTGTATATAGTTCCATATTTTCCGCTTCTGCACTTAACAGTACTAAATCATCAGCAAATCCAAGCAAGATTATTTTTACATTTAAACCTTTTTCGATTCGTATCAACTTTCAAATGACATATTCCGATGCTAAATTAAAAAGAACAGGTTAAAGGGAATCGCCTTGTTTTATACCCTCAAACTTCTCGGAATAATTATTACCGATTCTACCTTTATTGAATATTTCGAATATCCCTTCTCAATCAAAATATTATTAAGCTTCTGGCCGTCAATGGAATCATAAGCATTTTTGAAGTTGATATAAAGCTAATAAATTACCACCATTGATACATTCTAATTTTGTTTCTAATATTTTCCGTAAGACAAAGATAATTCGAATTTAACAAAATTAATCAGTTCTTTATTCTAATTATCTAGAAGCAGATATAACTTCCTAGCCTATTATCGTGATATCATACCAAACAAGAGACAAGTGCTCCAAACGAGAAATCTTCCACATGAGAAGGTCGCAGATATTTAACTGGTTATTGCCTGATAGATTGGATTAAATCATTGGATGGTGAATATATCAGAACACCTATATTGGATCATGGTCGTTTGCTTATAGGATTTAATGCTTCATGTGGCTCAAACAGTTGATGTGATTAGGGTTCGGTTCCGAACCATCAACCATCACAGGAGTACGTCACACAACTAATTTGCGTGGTGTGACTTTGCGCATGAAAAAGTAACAGCTTTTCGAACAATCGAATAGCATATTGGAATTAATACTAACGACTCTTAACTAAACTTGTTAATTCACTCACCCAGTTATTTATTGAAATGGTAAAGACATGTAAATTAAATATTTCAATACGACTATAACACAATTCTTTATTGTTTATGAACATTTTTAAACTGTTTTTTGGCACATATGGACAATACGTGAATCAGGACATATCCGAAGACATAACTAACATGTTAAGAATGACGGATTGCTGTAAAACACAGTACCAAACCACTCAAATCATGAAATATAAAATATTTTACTTTAATCTTAACTAAGAAGGCAATTTTCATATATTTAATTTTCCGAATAGGCCACGTCAAATCATATGTGTAACAGTTGTTTGAATAAACCCAAACCGATTTTATCTGAATTATTATTATTTTTTGTATTTATTCAACGTCGCTTCAACTACTGGGGCCATTAGCGACAGCTATTCATCTTAAATTGCTCCGATGAAGTTAAGAGATTTTAGATATTTTATAGTTTTTTTTAAATTCCTTTGTTTTCTTTACATCGGAAAGAATAGTTTGTCTTTCTATACGATATATCTTATATTCAAATAAATGTTCAACGTTTAAATTAACTTTATCACATATTTGGCAGGTCAGAGAGGTGTTGCCCAGGTGGAAATGGGTTAAATCGGTGTGCCCAATTCTTAGCCTGCTTATTATGCAACACTCTTATAGTATTATGCCTTATGGAGGCAACCAGGCCTTATTTTTCTCTTTGATTATACGTAAGTGGCTTTGCGGAAGTCTTTCCCACTCTTCATCCTAATTTTTCTTCACCCCACTGTCAGTTGCAATAGCAATTCATCCAAAAATGCCGATATAAAAAATATGCTACTTTTGCACATTCATCGATTATTTCGTTGCCGATATGCCTATGTGTGAAGGGACCCATAGCAGTGTAATTGTTTTTCCATTTTATGTAAGGTTCATGTTAATGTTCTAAATCTTTTGGAAAAATTTATTGGTGGCCAAGAATTTTTGTTATCCATTTATGACGGATAAAGAGTCTGTCACTATTACTAATTTTTCTATAAATTCAAAAGCTTTTAACATTGCCCATGTTTCACTTGCGAATATATAATTTAGTTCATGCAGCCTCCATTTTTACCTTTTGGTGTCACTACACAACACCCCACGCCATTCTCTGATTTAGATCCATTTGTAAAAATTATTTCATGATCTGGAAATATGTTATACATGATTTAAATCTAATTATTTCTGGGGGAGGGGAGGGAGGGGGATGTTTTTTCCGAAGTAGGTGTAATTTTATTTCAGTTTTTATTGATGGAACTGTCCATGGTGGTGATTCAGCTCTCACCTGGTGTACAACATCCTCCGATACGGCTATTTCAAAGTAATTAAGGTACTCTCCTATTTGATTGCATAGAATTTCCAATCTTTTTGGGTTTTTGATGTTTGTCTCTAGATTACCAAAATTATTGTGATCAGGCATGCAAAAATGTACATCTGCGTAATGGATAACGAGAAGTTTTCTTCTGTTATTTAATAGTAACTATCCCGCTTCGATTAGCAATGAAGATACTGGGCTTGTTCTAAATGCTCCAATCGGCACTCTCCGAATCGAATCCCAGTTTTTTTAGAAGACTTTTGAAAACTGAGGAATATATAAAGCAACCGTAGACTAGTTTTGACCTTATTAGAGTCCTATGTGTAGTTAGCATTGTTTTCCTGTCACCTTCCCAGCTTTGGCGGGAAAGAATTTTTAAAAGGTGTAATCTTTTCCTGCATTCTTTTTTTAAGTTAATAATATGGGCTTTCAATTTCAATTTACGATACAGTATAAAGCCTACAATTTGAATTTCTTTGAAGAATTTAATTTCACTACTATTTATTGAAATATCCCTTGCATTTTGTAACTTCTTTATCCCGGAAAAGATGATTGCCAGTGATTTTCCGCGTGAGAATCTGAAGCCTGTCTCTCATCTCCATTCTTCATTTTGGGAAATTGTATACTACATTATCTGCCATATGAGGTTTAGATCTTTCCCTTTGCAACAAAGTAATGAATCGTCGGCGAAAAGGAATCCCTTAACTAGGAGTGTAATGCGGTCTGTGATATCATTTATAGCAATGAGAAACAATGATACGCTAATGACGGAGCCTTTAGGCTCCATTTTCTTGTTCAACTTTGTCAGAGAAAACTTCATCTACCCTTATTCGCATCATCCAGTCGTTAAGGAAATCCAGAATGAAATTAAGCATACAAGTATTTCCCTTTACACCGTTCTGGAAAAGGCTGTTAATTATTCGCAGTACGTAAACCATATCACATGTTTTTGTATGTCAAGACTGACTGATATTAGGTTCATTTTTTCTTAGAGAGCTGAATATATCTCGTTTGTGATATTAGCTAGGTAGTCAGTTGTGGAATAGTTATGCCTAAACAATCGACTAATTTTGATGAATGAAGCATAAAATAATCACTCTAATAAATTCCACACCTTCAAAACCTGGTGGGTGTGCGGTAGACACAGCCTCTGTCCAATTTTTTTAATCCAATTTCAATGTTTAATTTTGTTTTTAATTACTCATTTATCTATTATTGAATTCGATACTCTGATAGTTGTCGACATTCTCGCATATCTACTAGAAAAATAACAATTCTTTATAATATACAGCAAATCGCTTTTTTTTTATTAATGATATAGCAGATGTAGTTAGCGGCATCATACAATGAACATAATACTCATATTAGCTAAACGTTTATTAAATTTGAATAGGGACAACTGAAAAAAACATTTATGTAATGGTCTCGTTTAATCTAAACCCTCAACTGTTAAGAGAGCTTACGGAGCATGTAGCCTAAACATTGATGTGTCATAAATCAGTCTCGAAAGTTCGCTAAGGTGATGTATAACGAGTTGTAAAAATATTTGTTCCGACCTGTTAATAATGTCGTGTCTTTTAGTTTTTGCAAGATAACTGTATCGGTGTTTATCCACCACTAGGCCTTATTTTTTTTTTGAATTGTGGTAAGTGGAATCTTTTCTTCAGAATCTGTTCTTCAAAATTCTATGATTTACATTTATCCATGACAGTTTTCCATGTCTTAAAGCGCTTGTCCGCACTTACCCAGCAAAAGATGATAGTAGGGGCAAGTGCAGACCTCTGTTATCTGGCAAGTGTGCGGGATGTACCCTTTCTATCATGTTTTGCCTAGGCAACTACGGACTAGTGAATAAAGACAAAAAAAAATTTCAATATTTATTCAATCATATTCCACATCCCACTTTCATAATTCAATGAAGATTGAAAAATGTGAATCACAGGGAAGCTTTATTTTTTTTTTATTTTATGATTTTGCCATTATAATAATCCTCAGGAAACTGAACTATTTCGCACTTGCCCCAAAATCGCTCTTGCTTGAATAATGAGTCTTCCAGATACCTTGTACGCACTTACCCCTTAGGGCATGAGCAAATGCGTACTAAGCACTGTTCAATTAAATTATCAATCTCATTAAAATGGGCGTGGTTGAAACGTAGACTTAGTAGTGTGCACATGCCCTACATTACCCTATTTGAAGTGGCAATTTCATTTTTTCTGCTTGAACAAGAATTTTTTTTGACAATATTAAGGAGATTTAATGAAATAAAGCACTTCTACTTAGCAACATATGGCGCATCGTTGTTATTTCCTTACCTGCCATGCTCTAAAATCAATCTGGAAAGTCCAATTAAATGTATTCGTACCCCACCCTAATTATCAATACGCTGGAAATAGACTTAATTAATTTCGCCCACGTACAAACCAAATAGCCTCTGTCCATTACCTAAATACACTTAGCTGAGTGAATGAGCTTAGTGAAGGAAACGAAAATAGCAACTTGGGCATGTGCAATCGATGGAAGTACAAGTGGCTACTACTCAAGTGATTTCTAAGCGAATTACTAATGTTAAATGAGAATATTTTATATATCCGAGGAAACAAAGAGGTGAAAGAACAAGAACCAATGGCAATCCTTTGTTATACTGTGGTTATCCTTTCTAGTCCATAATTAACTAATAATTAATAGATTCCCAGTCTTTCCATCCACATAGTCTCATTGGTTAGTGTCTCTGTGCGTCTATTACCTCTTGGGCGGATGGACCGATTTCGTTGCTTTTTTTTTTTTTTTTTTTTTAAATACCAGATCAGGTACCGTGTGCTCAGGTGCCGTGTGCTGCGAAAGATGCGAAAACCGGGTATTTCAATAAACCGCAGTCCTCTAAACCTCTAAACCTATAATTTCTAAACCTATAAAATAGCCTAAAGTCCTCTCCTCGAAACCGTTTAAATTTTTACGTTAAATAATTTAGCTTTTTGAAAAAGGCTTAAGCGCCGAAAATTCGAAATTTAGATTTCAATTGATTATGGGACGTAAACATCGGCTCTATCGATTCCGGCTCATGATATATCGAGAAAAAAAAATGGAAATCGTCTAAAAATCGAATATTGATGACGTAAGCACCGAATTCTAACGACTCTCAGTCTTCACTCTAGCCTAAACCAGTGTTGGAAGTCCTAAAAATATATTGTAATTGTTAATGTTTTGCCAGGTAAATAAACTCCTACTATATACAATTAAAAAAAAAAAAAAAATATATATATATATATATATATATATATATATATATATATATATATATATATATATATATATATTGTTATTAAAGAAAAAATCGTTTCATGTGTTTTCTGTAAAGTTTGCTAAATGACTGCCTTTTTCAAAAAACGATGCCGGTATGTAGTACATTGCAAACAAAAAGCAGAAAAAAAAAATACATAAAGAAAAGAACACTTTATTTCCGTATAGCTCGGAAACTATATATTTAAAAGTAAATTGTCCATGTTTTATTATAAATATTTTTACTTCCCGCATGTTTCCATTGAAACTCGTTCACATTTCTTTTGTTCCTCTATTAATTCGAAAACTATCTATTTCCTAAAACACTGGAAATACTCATTCAAAAGATAATTAAATTGTCAACAAAGCCAAATTTGTAAAATTAAATTAAATGTGTAAATAAAAAAAAACTATAATCGGACAAATATTAGCAAAGATACAGCAATCAATGCTTGGATTGGACCTTGCACCCAAAAGCGGTACGGAAAGTGGTGTGAGTGGACACCCCATATATTTTACATGGGAATCGGTATATGGAAACCGGTTTATATGGGAATCGGTATGTTGTAACCGGTTTATATGGGAACCGGTTTCAGGTTCACTGAACTGCATTCTGAAATTATTCATTTGTGAATCATATCCTGGTTTGACTCGAGTACGGTTAGCCTCAAGCGAAACGTAAATTCCAATTGAATTATGTTTTTATAGTTTTTTTCTTTCACCCGCCTCTTACATGCCGATGTTGGAATGGAAGCCTTTATAAAATTTGTAGGGAGAACTACAAAATTCTTGTTTAATAAAAATACAACTTTTACCATATATGAATTGTTATCTGAGGAGTCTAAATTATTATTATTCATTAATTTAGTTTGGTATTTATTATTATGCAACAAGCAAATCTGCGCTCATCCTTGTACAGCGGTCAACTTAACAAGTTTCTAGGCCTCCGTCTTAAAAGTCGTCGGGGTGGGATTTAAGTGTTAATGCTAAGGTGTTCATGTTGGAAGTCAGTCTGCTGTGGAATTTTGGTAGTGTTTTTGGATGTCCAAGTCCTTGTCAAGTCATTTACCACATGAAATGGCGCGTCCACTATTTTTCTCAATCCTTTTGACTGGAACGTCTGAATTCTTTGGATGTTTTAGATTTTGACAAAACTCCATAGCTTAATCCCGTATGTCCATAGAGGTTTACCTTGTACTTTGTTGATTGTAAGTCTCTTAGTTATGGATAATTTGCAGCGTCTCTCAAGTAACCTTGAGGGGTCTAAATAAATTAAAAAAATTAATTTTAGATAATAAAAATCTATAGGAAAGTGGGGCATTAGAGCAAAACTAGTCCTGTATGAATTTTACCAAATTTTCCATGACAATGAAAACTGAATGAATTTATTTTCCTTGACACACTTATTTTCCTTGGGCTGTGTTCGAATTTACACCCACGAAATTTCAAACCTGTAACTTTGGTACATATCATCACTTTTGTCATCATTGGAATGAAAATTATAAGTTTTAGGGAGAACAACAGATGTGCTAATTCAATTATGAAGTAGCAGAAAGATAAACAAATAAAATAATAATAAATAGAAAAAATGAAGGTATATAATAATGAAATGTTTAAGCTTATAGATTTTTATATTTTAATACCATTATTAATACGATCTGCTGCATTGTAACAAACAAAAGCGAATATCGAGACCACTTTAGCTACATTGTGATATAGAGCTCATCTCAGGTTTTTAATACCAATATAGCATCCTTCATTTTTACGAAATAAATAATCGGAAAGCAGCCAACATTGTATATTTTTTATTATACAAGCCGACGTTTCGGCTCAATCATGAACCATCATCAGGGCTGAAATTAAATCAAATATACAAGAAATATAAAATATGTTCATTAAAAAAATGCAAATTATAAAGGTGAAGTACAGATAACATAGCAATAAGGATGTGAATAATAATATAATAGAGGTGATGAAATTGTAATAATAATAATATAAAATGCAAAAATACTATGACAGAACTAACTTATTTTAGTCCGAAGTAGTGACAGAATTAAGATCAGGAAGAGGGTGGGGTGGGCGAAGGATGGGGTGAAGTCATACTTCCAAAATTTTTATTACGGTATTCCAGAGATATATTAGATATTTTCTAATTTATCTCATAAGTCGTTTTTCTACTATTTCTCTGGAATACCGTTATAAAAATTTTGGCAGTATGACTTCTCCCTACCTTTCGCTCATTTGGGAATGGAATTGGAGGATGGGTCCTCTTCCTTATCTCAGTTCTTTCACCACTTCGAGCTAAAATAGCTTAGTTCTGTCATAGCATTTTTGTATTTTATATAACATTATATTATTTATTATCCTTATTACTATGCTATCTGTATTTCACCTGTATTATTTGTATTTTTTAATGAACATTTCTTATACCTCTTGTATCTTTGATTTAATTTCAACCCTGATGATGGCTCACATGATTGACCCAAAACTTCGGCTTGTACAATAAGAAATAACCTATGATGACAGAATCCCGATTATTTTTTTCGTCATAATAACGTCGCAGTCGAACAAGCAACATCTATAATTTACCCTTCATTTAATTTTTGAATGAAAAAATGCAACCATGAACCTTAAGTAAAAACATTCATGAGTGGGAACATTAAGCTTGCCTTAACGATTGGAGAGATTAGGGGTTGACATTAGTGGTGGAGGAATGGGAGAACGCCATCGTTAAGGGGTATCGGGCCTTAGCCTTCTTGCATTAAGGGTCCTCCTCAGGCACCTAGCTACGCAATTTCAAAGGCTATCCAAGGATTTAAAACAAACTGATGAAATAATTTTACCGACGAGATATCCTAATAATAATCGATTTATTAAGACTTACTCCTATATTTTTTTTTTATTTTAATTTCCATGAGTTTTCCTGCCGTTGCACGGCGGGTAAAACAGCCAATTTAGTTAGAAAATATGCAAATTTTGAATATTTAATGTTGAAATGGAAATGTTTCTTGACCAAACTAGATTAGTTACTGAAATTGAAACCAAGAGATTAGTCTCGACTGTTTGCAGTTGTTTTTGGATTTAACAAGATGAATTAAAACAAAAACAACGAATCCTTTTATTTTCCCTTATAATGTGTTTATTCACCAGTGAGATAAAATTGTTTTCTAAAATGGAAGCTACTAAAGTTATGGCAACCATGAAAACACAAATTTTGGTTCATTTCATATTAAACCAAATTAGTAAACGGTCTTTGAAGAGGTGGAGAAATGGTTGTATACGATTGCATGTCTTTTGGTTGCTATAAATGTAACACGCAATTTTTAATAAAAAGAAACTGCGAAAACTAGTGAAAATAAACACAATGTTATTTTTTGTATAGAAATACTCGGGCCAGTAAGTGAAATAGTTCGATTATAACACAAAATTGACGAAGAGATGGCATTGTCGAATAAAGACTTTGACATCGGTGCTAACTTCGTGTCGGGTAGATAAAAAAAGAAAATTACTAATTATAGAAAAAAAAATTGCAAACCAGTCCTCTCAACAGAAATATTTTCTAATCCACAAATCGAGCATTGTCTACTAATATTTTTGAAATTCCAAAAGTTGTGATTTCCTGACAGCGATCAGGAAGATGAATAAAATGTTATGCGCTTATTTATATTTTTATCGAATTTTTATATTTTATATACTCATTCTAGGTTTTGTCTGTTGTCATGTTATATAATTATCTTCTTTCATTAAAATGTAATTCGATGAACTTTTATTTCATTTTTAACTTTGTGAGTTATAGGCATGTTATTATTTTTTATTATTTTTATTTATTATGTTTTTCATTGACATATTATATACAGTTTATAAAATTTAAGCTACGTAAATTGTCTTCTTTTCATGGATATAATCTTTCGCCGCTATTAAATTTTTAATTCCTTTTATTATTTTAATGATTTTAAACTTTTTCAATTCATGTTTGATTCTTTCTTTATATAAATATATACTTCCTACATTCATTTCGAAGCGAAAATTTAACAGAAATCGTGATTTGAATTTGCTCGCTATTAATTCGCGATTTGGCCCACTGTGCGTTGGTACAAGTATAATCGAGTTAGTAGCACTAAGAACTGCTATGTGCCATATCATGAAGTCCCATATCCATATCCATGTTACATGGATCCCTTTGTTGATAGATGCCATTTATAGAACTGATATATCATCATCATTTTACAAATTACGCTTATGGCTAATTTGCCGTGAAGCAAATTTTCTGAGACCCTCTATAGGCCTATCATTGTATTATCCTTATTTTCTCGCGATCTTACTTCTTAACGAACATTTATTCATTTTAATTCCATTCCAATTTATTCCAAATGCCTTAACTCTTTGACGAAGTATGCTTTCTTTTCGCAATCTTTTGTTCATGTATTAAAATCATGATGGCTTTTTTTGAGAATAATGTAATAAATATTTCACTATCTTTTAATTTCCATGAACAATTCAATTAATTCTGCGTAGGCGCTTGGGGTCCATGTGTCTCCCAGCCGTCTACAGCGTATACGTCGTACAAGAGCAACAACATACAAGAGCTGTTTAGAGTTGGGGTAAATGTTGTTGTACCCCATGCACCTAGCAACTGTTCGTGTTTTCTTTCACTGTGATTTATCATTTCGTATTTTATTTAATTTTATCATTTCGTATTTTTTCCTCTCTGATTTATCTTTCTTTGCAGGTTTGTATAAGGAATATCTTTATGAATATTTTAAAAATACTTCTTCTTCCCTTTTTTTCTTTTTGAAATTTAAATCTAGTTTAACAATTTTATTAATTCAAATAATTTACAATTATTGAATTAAATTCATATAAATACATAAATAAAGTTATCTTTTGAATAAGTACGATATATCTCATCAATTTCAAAATGTTCTTTTTTAAATTTAATCCAATAATTTAACACCTACACTTACTTACTCCAGCCTATCTGGACCTACGCTTCACAGATTTACGGGACAGCCAAAAAATCTCTTATACAAAAACTTCAAATTTTTCAGTCAAAAATGTTTAGGATTATCACCAAAGCTCCTTAGTATATCAGCAACCTTACCTTACATTCTGACCTCAATATGCCAACAATTAACGAACACATACGAACCCACTAAAAACGATTTCACGATAACTTACACGGACATCCTAACACACTCTTACAAGACATGGTGACAACCAATTTGCCTGACAACACCCGCAGAAGGTTGAAGAGGAGCTGGATGAGGGATCTCCTAGCCTAACCATGGACGATAATCACGACAGGAAGAGGAGCCGCTGGGTACAACTCTAGCTCATGCCTTTCGTGCCACAATAACATGTTTTTGTCAGCACAGTCACTGGTTCTCTCGTCGGCAGGTGTGAATATAAAAAAATAAAGCCCCCAAAAAATCCAATAATTAGTCTTTCAATAATTAATAATATTATTCATTTTAGTTCGAACTATATTTTACTGTCATACGTATCATTTATTTCGTTATTTGTTTTTAGTAATGCCGATTACTAACATTAGCTGTAGTATGACGCTAATATCGCATGAAAATAGCTGAAAGAACTTGAGAAAAAAAAGGAATCGAATATTATTTGTCAACTGCTTTAGTACTGTTAAAAAAATAATTTAAAATTTGTTAATAGCTTGTTGTACTTTACATGTATTCTTCCATGCCTAAAAAACAAATAATTTGTTGCAATTAGAAGAAAAGTGAGTAAAAAGTTATTTTTATTTTTAAGGGACATGTATCCCACGCGCCTAAGCGTGCAACAAGAAATCACGCGCCTACTCCATCATTAAATAATCCTGGAGTTTAATATCTGATTGCAATTTAAATCATCTTGAAGAAGTCAGAATAGGGATCGAAATTATAATTAGCGATATTGATAAATGAAAATAATTAATTTTCATAGCAGGTGTAGAAGATTTATGAAAATAAGTTAGGCACAAAATAATATTTATCTTTTTTACTGAGATTACAATAAAAAAAATAATAAACTTTTTCTGCAACTATAACACTACTGTAAACATGGATTCAGTACTTTACAAATAAATTTCATGAAATCAATTCAAACTTTGATATAAATAAATAATAATAAATAATATAATAAATAAAAAGAAAATTAATGTACAATCATTAGGTTGGAAATAATTAAAAATGTTCATGAACGTCTATTAGTGTGGAGAGAATTATTATTTGAAAGAAACTGAAAAATGATATAACCACTGATCTATAAAATGGCATTTGATTGCTTTCATACCCAATTATATTAAGAATGAAGGCTCTAGAAAATATATCCAATTTTTTCTTTTTTTTTTTTTATTAGCTTTGACGGTGTTTTAAAAGCCAATTAAAAAATGGTAATAAATTCAGGGTGGCAGCTGACACCCTGGTAAAGATCAAAGAGGTTACATGAGCTATTGCTTTATTTATTTCAAAGTTGTCGTCCTTAATCTCTTTAACTTCAATAAATTTAAAAACAATTCAAATAGTGTTTCTGAATAGGTAAACTATTCACTATAATCATCATTATAATCTACACATATCGTTACGATGGTATCGTATTAAAAATAATGTCGATATAGGTTTACTGTAAACACGGTATTGTTTTATAAATAACTGCCTGATTTCACACACTGTACTATCGTAGATATCATAATATCAATTATTTTTTATATCACCCTCAATTTACGCGTTGCACAGTCCCTAGTGTCCAATTAAACGATTTTTAAAAGATGTGCTTTATATTTATCCTTAACTCGGAGATGTTTCCTTGCATATTCACTCTACAGATATTCAGGATTTTTTCCAGAGGGGGGAGGGACAATCTTAATTTTGCCGCCCTCTTCTTTCACCCTCCCTCTATAAAAGTCAACAGCATTATTTTAGGTAATATATTTCTAAATAAATACCTTCATCTCATAGCATAAACTCATTTTATTGGCTGAATTAAGGTTAAAACATATAAAAAGAGACTGCTAAGTTTTTTAGCATCTGAGATACCAGTAGTTTTATGTGTGTTTGAAATAAATGATATCAAATGCGAAACCACTGGCATCCAAATTTTTGAATTTTTTGGACATTTTTGCAGATTTACACGACCCTGTGTAAGTTATTCTCAGTAGTTATACCGAATATTCAAAAATATAATATACAAACTTGCAAGGAATTTAACGTTCTTTAAAATTGGTAATGAGAAATATTTACCTTAAATACAATGGAAGCGAGTAATTTTGGTTTCTTAGCACTTTTTCAAGATGACGAAAAACGAACAAAAACGAAGAGGTCGAAAACTTGGATTTTTTTATAATAGGGGCAATACATACAACATAACTGAAAATTAAAATGCTCCATTTTTCTTTAAACCAAACTGCGCTAAAATGTCAGAATCCGTAGTTCGTGAGATTACCAATATCGAGAGGTAGACCGAATTAAAAAAAATTTGCGCTAAATTGGACTTTAAGAAGAATTTGGAAGAATGGGAAGAATTTGTGTTCTAGAACTTTCATAATAGTTTTAAAAGAGTTTTTCGCTTAGAGGACTCACTTTCATGCTGCAGACACATATACAGTACTCTGTCACTGTTTTTGATAAAATCGTGATTTTTGAAAAAATCATCGGTTTCGTCTGTGAATTTTTACCACACCAGTTAACCAAATTATTATGCTGTGGTACTCATTGGACGTAAAATTTGATGTTCTTTAGTTTAATATTCTATAACTTTTTCGAAATCAAAAATACTCCTAAAATATCGAGATTTTTTGGCCGCCATTTTGTATCCCAGTGGCTTTAATTTGGTAGACGTGCATTTTTCATGTCAGGCCTGTGGAAATGTTCATTTCATATGCCCAAACCTTTGTATGAAATGAGTCACTTTTTTGTAACGGGATCCTGGACTGTTCCATTTTCATTACATATAACTGAATATGTAGGAACCCTTCAGATCTCTCTAAAATTCAATTATTTCGTTTTAAAAATTTGATCACTCTAAAATTTACTATTTCTGGATCACAAATAATGTTTTTATATCACCTATTATTATAAGTAACAATCAATATTACACTTTTATTTACCACCGATATAAATATTATCGTTGTAAAATCATATATATTTACCCTATAATAATACTATTCTATATTACATATAGCTCAACATTTAATTATTTCTTTAAAAAAAATAGTCTTCCATAATTTTTTATGTGAAAAAATCTAAAGGACTCGTTTACATAATAATTTAAATATTTTTTTAAAATTTATTTGTTCAAAAAACAATTATTTTTACACAAAAACAAATCATTACACAAACATTTAAACATACATGATTGACTCAATTAAGAAACATGCATTTTTTAGAATTCTTCTTATTTAGTTAATTGATTTATTTTGATGGTCTTTTGTATATTTTTGGGTTTGCAGTATATTCCATGTTTTTTTTTTGTTTTTTTATGATCAGCTACTTGTAAATGACTTCTACCTGTTGTTGTCATGTAACGTCCGTTTTCCCTCAACATGTGACTGGGTGTCTTGGTGTGGGATGCTGTCTCTGGTTAGTGTGTTTTTTTAACTATAGATGTGAGATGTGAAATATAGATTTTCTTTCTCTCCTTCTGTCCTGATGATGCCTTAATTCGCGAAATATCGACAGGTGATTTATTTTCTGTTATTGTTGAGACTCTTGGCTTCTTATTTATAATATTCCATTAATGTCCCATATACATCTTCTTTTTTTTTTGCCATGTATAGACATTTCCAGCGGCCCTCTTTAGATCAATTAAGCTGAAATTTGGGATGTCAGGTTGTTTTCTAGGCAGAACATCCCACAGAAGTGTAGATAAATTTCATTAAGCACCCAAATATTTTTTTGCGGTTTTTAAGGTTTTGTGCATCTCTACAGGTGCTCTTTGCCAGCCTCTGTAAAGTAGGTGCACTTAATTGAGGGAAAAACTTAGCGGTTGTGCATAATCTTGACCAAATCACCTCCTTGCAGAGCCGTTGGTCCAGATACAGTACATCCTTATTATGTATGAACCCTAAATCCTTCATGCTTTGCATTGGCACAGGGATTTTTTTTCTCCTTTCTATTTGGATTTTCTGTATTACATAAGGACAGTTAAAAAACAAATTATAGTTTCTCTTTGTTTCACTGTCATCCGGTGATCAGAGGCTCCCTGTGCCGGCTGGCAAGCAAAATGTGTCTTATTAGAATCAACCTACAACGAATTGGTGAGACTCATGTTGCGTAGTCATGCAGGGGTACTTACCGTTTTTTAGAAGAGAAAAAATAATCTTGTAAATTTTTATAAAATCATATATATATATATATCAAATTAGCTTGAAGAATATAAACCTTCAGACACGATTTTCATCGAAAGGTTAATTTAAGCCGAAGCTCTTAAAAGAATATTCAAACCCAGAGGGTAAAGCTGAATGCTGTATATAACGCAATGTATATAAACCGAAACTCTGACAATGAAAATAACACATTATGACATATCTACACCTGATAGAAATATGAAATATATTAGCTGATATTTCGTACCATCGGCAGATGCGAAAGCAAAGTACATTTCATGCGCCTATAATTTTTTGTTTAGGTAGTTCTTGATTTTTTTTTTCAAACAAAAGTTTTTTCTTTAATATCATTGAACAAATATTTTCTTTATAATCGATAATTGCTTAATTACTAGTTATTCATTCTATATAATGCAGACCAATGTTCTGTTCAGTTTATTTAGACAAAGATTATTAATCAAATTAAGAAGTTCACTAAATAACTTACATGTTAAGTCTTTCACTAACTCAATGTTCCACTGGTTTTTATCTACATAGTAACAATGAAAAGCATATTAACTATGTGTGATATACTGATTTTTAAATCTTTAAATAACTCTTTTGAAACCCTATTCTAAAGGAAAAAACTTTATTTATTATATATTTTTCAATTTAATAACTCTTAAAAACTTGCGGGGAAAGCGGGCGATGAATAACTTTATAACCGGCAGAACTTTTAAAAGAAGTGTTCTTGAAAACTCTTCATCAATGAATGAACTAAATATCCTGAAAAGGAAATTCGTTTGATTCCTCGATTTAAACTTTAATTTTCAAATTACATTCAGTGTAAATTGATAAAATGAGTCGTGTCTTGTGAATTTTAATTTTATAAAATAAAATATCGCACAAGGACTCTTTACCAGCGATTTAATAATAACATACACGGATTTACTAAGAGACTGATAAGGACTCAAAAAGATGCTGGATGAGAGATCTTCCTTAACTAACCGAAGTAACTGAATCAAGCCTGGAAAGAATTGCTGCTGAGTAATATCCTTCGACATTTTCCTATAATTGTCAAACCATTTGTTGATTTTTAAAAAATTGTGGACGGGTTAAAATTAATATTTAACCCTCTCCTCCCCTCCAAAAAAAAATAATAATAAAACATTGTTGCAAATATATTACATTATTTTATTTATACCTGTATCTAACCTGTGAACATAATCAATTGAACCCACAATAATATTTTTTTTTTTCCAAAGTTGTATCAATTGAGAGATGATGCCAGTGATTTAATAAGCATTAAAGGAAACAACTTACTAAATTATAAAATATTAAAATTTTAATTTTTTTAACTTAATGGATCTCACATTTAATAAAATGAATAAATAACAAAGAATAGATATAATTTGTTGCACCAATATTTGAAAATGAAAATTGAGAATAGACTATTAACCTTCATAAGACCTGACCAAAGTTTTAAATAATTTATTTTTTAGTTAAAAAGAAAGGATTTAAAATATATACCTAGAAAGTAAATAAGCTTTTAATTTAAGGGTTTTATTTTAAATGTAAATTAAATTTTATAGTCCTGGTTTTTGTGTGGAATAACCTATTTGGGTAAAACCATATATTAGCCATAATTTTCGAAGATCTTACCACAAAAGAGCAGCCCAATTATAACATCTGAAGGAACGTTTGACCATTTCATTGTTGTGTTGTTTTCTATCTTGATTGGATTTTTTGTGAGTATTTAGAGAATAGTTACCTTCAAACTGGAGTAGAAATAGATCCTCCATATATCCCTAATGCGGGATTATTACTTAGATATTTTTTTGTAAAAGGAAAAATCCTTAATGTGCAGAAGCTGTAGGGCCTCCATGTATCCCTGAGGTGGGATTAATATTTTTCAACTGTGAGAAAATAGAAAAATGTTCTATATACACCCAGATAGTACTGTGGTTGTATTAATATTGGTTCGAAAGGGTGATGTTTAAATTTCTAAAAATTTAAACGGGCTCAATAATTAATTATTAAACTTGTACATTTAATATTATGGCAGGCAAAACCAAGTTTTTTAATGGGCATATGTAAAGAAGAGATCTTTCAGTTATAATTATTTTTTAAGACAATATATTTAATTTATGTGAAAATACTGGGTACATCTGGTTCGTGCACTAACTATATTTAAAAAGGTAAAAGGGAGTAGAAAAACCTAAGAAACCTAACATTAGATCCATTTTCATTTTTAAAGAGTATGCCACACAATAGGAAGGTACACCATGAATTGTGTTGCATATGTGTCTGAACATGTTACCAGAAAGGAACAGGAGAAAGTGAACTTCCTTAAAGACATGAATTTTGAGATTCCGAAGAAAAAGAACATTCTTGAGATTTCAATGGATTTTGTATGTAATAGTGGATGTGAAAAGTATGTGTAAATAAGTAGACTGACATCAAGAACAATATATAAACAGATATTAGTTTAGTGTAATATGTAACATGTTTCTAGAGTTTCTAGTGATAGGGCTCACTATTATTAATATTATTAATAATAATAATATTAATATTATGATTAACTAATCCCTCTGATTAAGTATGTGTTATAATTGGGTTTCTGGAGTTTGTTCAAAATATTGTTTTACAATGACAGCTTAGCTCCAGAATCAAAAAAGTACAAAAGCAGCGCGGAATACACGGTTTCAAAAGAAATTTAAGGCAGTTTTCAAATATTAACTTGTTTTTTCTGAAGTTTTCCACTGAAGTATTTATTGTCACTTGTTTGAGAAAAAACCTTTAGTATTATTTTTCAATGAACGGTTTTTATAAAAAAAAAATAACAATAAATGCATAATTGGCAAACTTTGACAAAAATACCGTTCATATTTGGAAGCAACATTAAACTTCCTTTAAAACCATATGTAGTTCATCGCGTTACTCCGCGTTACTTAAATACTTTTTTTATTCTGGAGTTTGTTCAAACTGTTGTCTTGAAAAGACATAGATTAACTCCAGAATAAAAAAAGTGTTAAACATAGCTCAGAGTAGCTCGATGGCTTCTGCATGGTTTTAAAGAAAATTTATTGTTGTTTCTAAATATGAACTTTTTTTTCCAAAGTTTGCCAATTAAGTTTCTATACTTACTTTTCGAGAAACAAAACGTGCATTCAAAAGTAATATCGATGTACTCTTTTTCTTAAAAATGTAAGGATAAATGCTCAGCTGGCAAACTTTGGCAAAAAACTAGTTCATATTTGGAAACTACATTAAATTTGCTTTAAAACCATGTATAGGTAGGTCATCGCATGACTTTCATCCTATTTTTTCTGGATTTAATCTATGCCATTTCTAGATAATAATTTGAACGAACTTTGTAATAATTATATATTTTATTGGTCAAACTTGTCTTGCTTGTAAGCATTCATCGTACTACTTCTTCAATAAGCACAAAAGGGCAACAGACGTTTCGGGAATGAAAAAAAATAGCAAAGTGCGAGAAGGTAAATACATGTTTATTCATAACTTCGAAGTTCACATAGTGTTTATAAATTAGTTATCAACACTTTCCATACCGTTTTGGGACTATCCAACTATCGTAGTAAATAACTACAACTCAATGGAGAACATTTGTGAGATTAAATTTTGTGCAGCTAAATCTGTAGCGGTTCATCGTCAAGGGAAAAACAGATTTGCTTTTAATGGAGGATCAGTTTAGTACGTCAGATGTAAATGGTCCAATTTTGCTTATTTTGATTTTATTATGGTATTTGCATTATTCTGCGCTTATTTTTTTAGTATCATAATCGTAAATATTTATATTTCACGTACAGAGTTGAGATAATTAATCTAGTCATTAAATTGAAGCGTTGGTTTAATTAAATAAGCAAACGTTTCGCCATCATCTAAGACACAACAAGGTATGGAAAAAAATGTATGTTAATAAAATGAGCAGGTATGGTTCACAGAAATGAGAATGATTATAAATATATGAAGAAACGGAAACTAGAATTAAGTAGATGGATTAAGATAATTAGTAATATAATTAAAAATGATAATTACACAAGAATAAAATTAGAAAATTAAAATGCACAAACAATTGAGATTATATACAAAAATAATGATTGATGTAAAAATAGTAGACTATAGATTGAAGCTTAGGCATGATAGTTGTGAATGCGGCCAAATTTCTTTTTGAAATTGAAAGCACCCCCCTACTACCGCCTCTTAGATTAAAGAATTTCAAATTAAGATTAAGAAGAATTTAAGATTAAATTAAAAATTTAAAATTAAGATTTTTAATTCTTTAAAGAAGGCTTTAAAGAATGAAAAATATGTTTTGGAAAGATAGAAAAAATTTCATTCCATTTGGCTTTCTAGTATTCGAAAAAAAGGGATATATGCAATAAAAATTTTTTTTTAGGTATTTGCGTTTTTCTTTGGAAGCATAGATTCTCTTTGGTTATCCAGCCCATTGTTAAAATAATAAAGTAAAAACAACCTATTAAAAATAAAAGTGATTTTATAAGCAGATTAATTGGTTATTCATTTAATTTGTAATAAATTATTAATTTCTAAACAAACTTAAAAAGAGATAAAATATTTCCGTATATATATATATCAAATTAAATTTTTTAATAATGCGGAAATAATACATTTACCGTTTCATTAAAAATTTTGCATCTACTATTTCAATGAAATTAAGCGGCATTCACAATAAAATATTATAAAAAAATGTATATATTTTTTATTATTTTTCCCAGAAAGAAAATTTTGCTTTCTCGATTTTTCATTAGATTATAAATTATCCTTTAGATTATATAAATATCCTTTTCTTTAATCCCTATAGTATATATATATATATATATATATATATATATATATATATATATATATTTTTTTTTTTTTTTTTTTTTTTTTTTTCAATAAATACTACAAAAAAATTAAAAATAAAAAAGTAATTTTTTTTCATTTTTTAGCCTCTCTTAAGATAAGATTGCAAAATCTTTAGAGCAATCATATTATCTGTATATATATTGTCTATTAGCTGTGCTTAACATTTTGTTTAGAATTATTTTGTTAATTATTAATCAACAACAATGTTTACTATAATTTTGTGTGTGTTTTTTGCCTATTATTGTAAATTTAATATCTGTTTTCTCTATTCATATCTGAGGGTGATTACTGATAAGGATTCCTATGAACCCTCTGACGCATTTTGTTTAATAAATGAGCCTCACAATGTCAGAACAATTCCCATTGCCGTTGAAGACTTAGAATATAATTATAGGGAAAACGTAGAGGGCGGAGGCTATCTGGTCGGATATATTGTGGGCTCTTAGTGCTCCTGCGAATACAAACTAAGGCCCCCCTTGGCTAGCGTTATTAACCTTTATTCAGACAACACGTGTACTGAATCCCTCAGGATCTTGCCAGGATTTACATCTTCTGTTCTTCTTAACGACACCATACCCCACTTTACACGCTTTACACCCCCTATTAGCACCTAATTATACATTTAAATATTTTATTAATTATAAATTTCAAAAATTGGAATAATAATAATTGACCATCAATAAAAGGTTGTGAAATATTTACCTTTCTCATATTGTTTTATTAAACCTAAAATATTACATTAAATGACGGTTTGTTGTTTAGTCCCATCTTCAGGATGAATTAGTACAATAAATTATCACACATTATTTTTTTTGAAATTATGTTGCAAATATTAATCTTATTTAATTGCAATTTGCTTAA
Source organism: Rhaphigaster nebulosa (assembly GCA_948150685.1). Taxonomy (NCBI): domain Eukaryota; kingdom Metazoa; phylum Arthropoda; class Insecta; order Hemiptera; family Pentatomidae; genus Rhaphigaster; species Rhaphigaster nebulosa. The sequence continues at coordinate 42,080,184 of OX411306.1, forward strand.
TATTTACACTGCAATTTATTTAATATTTACTGTTACTTGCTCAAGAATCAATCCGTATATTTAAACTGTTATACTATTTAAAACTATAAAACTAGGAATGTCTGTTATTCGTATTTGAACATTGCTTTGACACCTGTTGAATCGAGCTAATACATATTTTATTTTATTTTTCTACCCCGATGACAAAGAGGAGAAAATGAGTAAAAAGTATTTTGGACAATATTTTAAAATGCAATATATACAAAAAAAATTTAAAAAAACGTTTCTAACTTTTGACATTTATAATATAAAATTAGGGCTATATACTAATAATAAAATCTAACTGAAAAAAAAAAACATTTATCCAATATGAAAGAATCAATATTGCCTAAAGATAAACAAAATATTTAACTGCCAGAACTGCCACAAGATAAGCCAAACTTCAAAAAAATTTACCAATAGAATGGCAAAATATAACAGCACTTGTAAAAATAACAAAAATACGAATGTCATAGTCATGTTGTATAAGACATAGTAGTAAATTAAATCACGAATTTGATTTAATAAATCCTGGAAATATTAGACATGGAAATACACAACCGTAATGGGAAAACAAAGAAAGCTATTTAAATAACCAAAAATAAAAGTAAAACTTTAAAACTGACATCAGGAATATCAGGTTGCTAATCTAATGGTTGCACCAGGCTGATATAATAAAAAAATAATAACATCATAAAAAGATAAAGTCATATCAAATCATGACAATAGAAATAGATATAAAATAATTAAACATATCATAGTAGATAATTTAAATAGTAAAGTATAAATAAATAATGATGACTAATGAAGATAAAGGATGAGGGGAAAAAAATCGTTATAAACAAGAATAGCAACAAGCTTACTTCAGAAAGTGTCAAAGGAATTCGCAAACATGAATCAGAGACACTCCTACTACGATAGTTTACAATAATATAACAGTTTCAATGTAGTAACGAGATATTTATATGACCTAGTAAAAGTAATAAATACAAATTAGGAAGAAGGGAAATGTTTCACATCATATTATTGAATTAAATATTAACAATTTAGCAATGCATTTTAAAAGCTGGAACAAATTCAACTTCTGTTACTGTTGTAAGATATCTACGCGAATAATCCATTATACAAATAACAACTAACTCTAAAAATAACAAATAACTCTACAATAAAATAGAGAATATAATAATAATCTATGTAATACAAACAGATTTATACCTGTGTGTGCATGTATATATATACACGCGCGTGTGTGTGTGTGTAATACATATGTATATACCACTAAAAGCTATTTGTTCGCTTCTAAATACTGACTTATTAATCCTGAAACTAATGTTTTTTAACAAGCAACTATTCAATAATTACTGATTATTTCTACCTCAATATAATGTTTCGGGGCCTCATGAGTTCAGAAACAGAATTTTAGGGAATTTCAATCTTTAATTGACATCCGTTATTTATCAGAACCACACGCTAAAAATTCTTGTACCGTTTCCACAAAACAGAGAGATTTACAGTAGTGGTTAGAACAGAGGAGCTCTGGTTAGAATTTTTGTCGAGAAAACTAACTTGAATTATATTCGTTATTCATGAACAATTATTAAAAAATGTATTAGCTATTCATTATTTAAATAATGTCGATTGTTTTGTTAATTAATTTAATTTCCAATTATCAATAATGGTCATAAGTTTAGCTCTCGGACAAAACGATCAGCAATAAATTCAAATGATTTTCTCATCTTTGCTTATGTGATTTGAAATAAATTATAGTAAATATATATCTCCTAAGCGTAGACATCTCGCCTTAAATTCAGCACACATTTCCTGGTCTAAATCAATAAATTACCTACGATTAGTGCTAGACAAATCCTTAGCATTAACGGAACACATTAATAGAAAATCAGACAAAGCTAAAAAGTGGATTTTCGTAATGTTCCCATATTTTAACAAAAAAATCCAAGCTGAGTCCCAAAATAAACTCACACTATATAATACAATTATCCGAGCTTAGATCTGTTATGACACACCCGTGTGGAGCTCGAATTCCAAAACTAATAACAAAAAACGAAATTATCCAAAACGACCATTCATGCTATGCTTCACGAACTAAACCTTCCCGCAATACAGCAATTCATTCATACACAAACTAAGTCATATTTTGACAAAATCATAGCTTCTGAAAATCCTCTGATAGTGAATATTTGCAATAACAATAAAACTTCACTCAATCGATGTACCCATAAAAGGAACAAAATATGTACTATTAAATTAATATTGTATTTTTATTTGAGTAGGCTTTTAAAAATAATTTCTCCTTCTATTATTAAAAAAAAAATGTGATTATCTCCAATCCAGTCATTCTAAAACAATCCGGAATCGTGTGAATAAAATGTATTTGTATTATAAATATTGTACATATGCTAAATAAATGTTTTATTATTATATATTATATTAAATATATACGAGAAATTTTAATATTAAAAGAGCAAATAAAATTAAAAGTTAATTAAACATGAATATAAATGTACATGTGTGAATAAGATTTAATTTTGTTTATTTATTAGTCGTTAATTAATAAATTAAATAGAAAATTCAAAAATAGAAAAATCTAATTCAAAATAGTATTTTTAAATTTTATTTGGCCGCCGACCAGACAATCTTGTCGTTAATTAATAAATTATATTTATTATTTATATATAAGCTGGAGACAATAAATTTACTTACGACGCAATTGCAAATCAACCGAAAAATAATGAATATTGACCATTATATAACATATCATTAGTTATTTAAAATTTATAAATGTTAAATGAACAAATAGTTAATAATATAGGTAAAGCATAATAATTTTCTGAATAACGAACAAAGAGAAAAATATTTTAAATAAATATAATAAAATACTATTGAATAAAATATAGCCACGTCAAACAGTTTTATAAACTATTCCAATACTTGGATTTGGATGACTGTAGCTTGAGTTATTTTATTGAATCGTGCCATCATTTTTTTTACCTGAAATCTCTTCTCAGCATCAAATTCAACCTGGAATGGCGTTCAACTGTATGCGAAATAAGTTACCATTTAAGTTTTTTACTGATTTTTAAAATCATTTTCTGCAATTTTTATTATTTCGTCATAAAAATCATCTCATTACATCTTGGTCTTCCAAAACTGCATAATTCAACTAAATAGGACAAAGAAATGTATGATCGTCCTCACGTCACTATAAAAATCATAAAATTTTTGTTCTAGAAAATAATGTATCTTGTATAATACTTTACATTTCAAGTTTTATGCTTCATGCTATAAACTATGGAATGATATATGATAAACATCAAATTAAATAGAAAAAAAAATGAATTTAAGTGAATCATTACCGAAGTTGACAAGTTAGATAAGGAACAAGTTTAAGACGCACGTACTTAATATTATTACGTATAAACGTGAAGGAAAAAATTGGTCCATATTATTCATATATTTTTTCTCCATTTGGTATTATGTTGACTTCTCGTTACAACATAATTGGAGCAATTAAATTTAAAAAAAAAAATGGAACATGTGAAAGAGCTCCATTTGACAGATAAAATTAATTTGTAAGTTAGAAATAAAATAAGTAAACAAGAAAAACTTAAAACACAATATATCAGTGAGTCATTGTATACTCTTTTATATCGGTTAGCAAGAATTCTTTTTTTTTTTTTTTTTTTTTTTTAGCATTGTTATATTATTTATGATTCTTATTCGTTTATTTCAATATTTAAGCTAGAATTGTTAATTTTTTATTTGTACAATACAGTTATTGATAGGGGACTTCGTCTCTGAATAACGTTTTCTTTCTATTCTACTCAACAGTGACATGAGATGGCATGACATTATTGCAGTTAATATAGTTATAAAATGGAGCTATGAAAAAAAAAAAATGAAATAGATCCTGTGGTAAAAAATATTTTCAATAAATTGACAAATAAATTTAATTAAATGTCTTTGATCAATTAATACATAAATACAAATAAATCAACGTTTATAGATGTTAATTCTTTCTCATATAATAACAAATGAATAGAATTATTCTCATTATCGATATAGTTCTAACAATTAAAGAATTTTAACACTTTCTTAGTCTGGTTTTGCTAGCTTATTTCTCGGTATTGGTCTGAATAAAATTTTCCACCATGGGAGACTATTTCGAAAAATATTTTTTAGGCGGATGAGTTAGCATTTTGAGGGCAATACCTGCCCGATTAAATAAAATAGCAGCGTACAAATATCACATTTGTATGATGAATACAATTGATGTTCACCGGGTTCCGTTTCAATTAAGCGCTAGTAATTAACCGCCTCCTCGTAATCCAGCATAGGCTTTGGCGGTTTACTGTTTACTTTCGTATGGGCCCCCTTTAATCTATTTTTAACTCTCATATCCTTTCTATAGCTACTGGGAAATAATTATCTCTCTCACCCACGTCTTACATATCCCTAAGTTGTATTCATTCTCAACCTTACTTCATCTCCGGTACTCGGAATATGCGGTCTCATTAGTATTTGGTATAGATAATGTTGAACTTTATCCCAATTACTCTGGATCATATATATATATATATATATATATATATATATATGTATATATATATATATATATATATATATATATATATATGTGTATGCATGAATCTCTTGAAAGGGAATAATTTTGTCCCCACTACATATTTTTGTAATTTATAAGTTTAAATTTACAAAATTAACATTGCACGTTCATTTCACGTTGCATGCTTGAATACAAGCAGAAATGCTTAAGTATGCATAAGAGAACATCAGGGAGGATGTGTATCAGATTGTTTGGTGTATGGACTTTCAAAAAAATGCTAGAAAAATGGGTAGAATAGTGATTCTGACCATTCTTCTTGCATTTTCAAAAAGCTGGTATTCAAAAGGGGGAGCCGAACGGAATATAGGAATTATCGGGGAATATCCCTCCTTGGAATAATATACAAAGTTCTCTCAATAGCGATCAACAGGAAATTAGTAAAATGATCTAAGAAAGTTCCAATATTGAAGAATACCAATATGGTTTTAGACCAGGTCGGTCTACCAATCAATCAATCGGCGCGACAACCCATTACTGGGACCTGATATCCATGTAGATCGGTCTACCACTGATTATATCTTCTCATTAAGACTAATGCTGGAGAAATAAAATTAACATAACGTAACTCTCCACTATGTATCCATCGATTTCGAGCAGGCCTATGATGCTACTGATAGGGAGAATATGTATAAATGCCTGCATTTTTTAGAGATCCCCAGAAAACTTATTAGCCTCGTTTGGATGACTATTAGGAACACATCCTGTAAAGTAAAGATCGGACGTAGATGTTCCAAAGGATTCAAAATAGGGAAATGATTGCGGCAAGTGGACCCACTGTCAGTCCTGCTCTTCAACCTTGTGCTAGAATTGGCAATTCGTAAAATAAGATCGAATCCGCGTGGTACCATTTTCAACCACCTAACCTATGTGGTGATTTCAGCAAGAACGCTTCAAGCTCTACCAGAGGCACTGGAAGAGTTCCTGGGAGCTGCTAGGCAACTCAGGCTTGAATGTCCAGATGGCCATGTGTATATGGAGACCGCAAAAAGGTACGATGAAGAGCGAAATATTCAGCTGGGAAAGTACCAAATACACTGTGGTGCAGAATTTAGGAACCTCGGTAGCTTGATAGCCATCGATAGTTTGAAAGGAATCCGAAATTAAAGCGAGAATCGCTGCTGGATACCGCTGCCAATGGGGTTTACAGAACGTCCTTAAGTTGAAGAACCTTTCAAGAAAGACAAACCTCCTGATTTATAACAGTAGCAAGGCCAACTGTCACCTATGGCAGCGAATCATGGACCCTAACAGCAGAAAACAAGAGAGTTTTAAAAGCCTGGGAGAGAAAAGCTCTTCGTCGAATATTTGGTGTGGTAAAAGTTGAGGGTGCCTGACGAATTAGAACTAATAAGGAACTGCAGGAGTTGTTTGAAGAGGAAGATATTGTCTTTTATATTCAGCTGGGTAGATTAAGATGGTTGGGCTATGTGGAGAGAATGGATCCCGGAAGAATCCCCAAAAATCTGATCTATGGGAAGCCAGGTGGTGGAAGAAGGCATGGGTGGCCTCGACTGCGATGGCTGAATGATGTCGAGGCCGACCTGAAGGCTTTGGGAGTACACCGCTGGAGAAGATTTGTTACGGAGAAAGCTGTTAATTGGAGGCCAAGGCCCTATATGGGCTGTAGGTAGAGCCAATATGTGAGTGAGATACAATACAGCAATACAAATACAACACAATACAAATCAGCCACACTCAAGGTCAACAAGTGTTAGGGCTCTAAGTAATGTAGTTTCAGAATATCTAATAGAAATAGACCTTAAAATGCCAATGTTAACGAACACATAGCACTTATTTCAGATTAATTTACACGGACCTCCTAACTCACTCATATAGGGCATAGCCACTATTAGCATGCCTGTTAACACTCGCATAAGGCTGAAAAGGAACTGAATGAGGAATCTCCTTATCTAACTGCATAATGTAAATAAAGACAGGGACGGTACCGCTAGGTATGCTAGGTATTGTTCTCTAGCATTCCTATCACGCCATAATATCAATTTTTTGACAGAAAATTCATCTGACGGGTGTGAATAAAAAAAAAATGAAATAGTAAATCAATTTTATTAGTATTCTTAGAGTCATATTAATGGTGATATAGTGTTTATGCACAATTGTGATGGTTCTCCTTATGTAATTGTTAGTAAAATGGAAGTACTGTAAATTGGGGTAACTATAGGAAACTCGGGATTTAAAAATATAAATATTTATGCGGGCTTATCGATATCGCCTTTCGATTAGTTTTTAATCTTAGTTGGTCTGTAGTATCACTATAATCCACAACAGACAGTTTAACCACTTGTAGCCTCTTTCTTATCTTGTTGGCAATAGTTAATTAATTGGCCGTTGTTTAAGAAGTTGCAAAACGTTTGAAAAGCCTCCATTGCTCATTCTTCTGTTATTATCAGGATATCATATACGTAGTCAAACCATTATAAATATCATCACTATGACGTTAGCATTTGATCCATTTCTATATTTATAAGTTTGAAAACTAAACTCAAAAAAATGTAAACTTATCCAAAGTGCTGGTGTAACATTGTGACATTACTGTAAGATATCCCAAATGCGTTTTACGGAAAACAGTTGGTCTGAGAAAAAAGTGCTAGAGGAAAAAATTGTAGAGCGTAAAGATTTATACTAGTTATTTTTAACTTTAACGCCACGTAGGCGCCTAACGGCTTCCTAACAATGGGAGATGACCCCTTTATGCACATATTTTAAGAGTCCTAAAAATTAAAACGAATGGTACAAACCGAATTTTTATATCTTTAATTATTTCTAAATAACTAATTTGAATATATAAGAAAAATACTGTCCTTACCGGCTCGATGATATTTTTGTTATAATGGGGGTACAAAAATACTTCGGAATCATGTAACATGTTCTTGTAACCGGCATCAGTGTGGGCGCGCGTCAGGCGCTGTCAAACAATGGGCATATTCTGAAAAAACCTTAAGCTCTACCGTTTTTACCTTTAGCATATTTCTCTGAGGCCAGGTTTTTTCCGTAAAATGAGAAAACATGTCTGTCCTAACTTAACCCCGGATGGCAGGGTAACATCAGGACAGGCAAGATCCGTCTCCCACCCTGAAAAAGATATCTGAAAAATCTCAGTAGTGTAAGGTAGCTAAAGGTCATGGCTTCCATTTCGCTTAGGTCTAATATTAAAAACTTATTTTGCTATCGCACATCATATTTTTTTTTTTCAAATATTAGCTATAATTTCTAAAATATTTATAGTTACAATATTTTTCAGTAGAGCGTGATGGGACTTTATGGGTGGTTTGTTCCTTCATGAAAGGCTATAAATAAAATGGAAGCCATCTTCGTGCTCAACCTCTAGAATGGTTTAATTGTTGGCTGTCCAGGTTCAGGAAGAGACCGAGGCCTTATAAGTATCTATCGACCGGAGACGGCTGTGGCCAAATGAACAGAAAATAATCTTCCGTCTTCTGTTCTGCCACAAAGTCTGATAAGAAAAATCCTCGTAATTTTTTTAGTTAGTTTTATTCATTTAACAAAATGATCCCGAGAGAACTGTATACATCAGTGAAAGGAAACTTCGGCACAAGGTGAAATAGACAGTGTCTCAATTTATTTTTTATAATTTGTATGACGTTGCTAAGTTACTAAGAATTGTTGTCAAAACTACTGTTAGGTTAGTTCTACGTTTGTAAAAGCTTCTCACTTTTCATTTTTTTTTCATTAATTTATTTTCTATTTGAAATGCAAGGATATAAAATTTCGAAATTTCATTTCTCAATAGTACTGAAAATTTTTTTTTTTTTTTTTTAACACAACGGATTATCATCCGAGCTATCAAAGGCCAATTTTTGTAATCCTTAACCACCGCCACAATGATACTGCACATAAACAAGAAAGATCCGACTAAACTTCTTAAAGGAGTTCCATAGATCGCAGGAGGTGTCTTGGATTGTCAAAGCTCTACATTTTCCTTCCGTTAAACTCGTTCAGCATGTCTCTGGGGTCTGCCTTTGATCCCCTTCTAAAACGCTTGAGTGGGATTACTTTCTCATAATGTTTCCTTTAAGAGGCAAAACCAAGATCAAATTGAAGAGCATCACTCTAAACAGAATGGGATAATACTTCCTTATGTATGGACCTTAAAGCGCGTAGCGGATGATGTTTCACTACAGACATTTGTATCATTTTAAAGTAGTAGGATACATCACGATCGAATCGCGAATTGAAAAAAACAGCACATGCCCAATTCTAAAAAAATTTCAGCAGACGCAAAAAATATATTACCGTCCTCGCTGATTGTTTTGATGTACAGATTTTTTTTTTCTTAAATGGTTATATCAGAACTATCCGATTACAATAACAAAACTAATAATTTTCACCGCAGTTTGTTTTCAAAAAATATTTAAATGTAGTGGACTTATGTGGTTTCTGAAATTCGTTGAAATATTTGCAGGTATCCCTGCATGTTTAAAGTCAATAAGTGATCATAGACAAAAATAAATTATACAATGTTGCATAAACTCGTTTAGTAAAGGATAGATAAAGCTAACATGCATAAAATATAGCATTAAAAATCTCATTGGTATTCTTCTTCTTGTTCTTCTGTCAAATATCTTTGAATAAAATGTATTTACCTCATCTTCTAACTGAAGATTTAAATTTTTTAATATCTATCATTTTTATAAAATTTCTTTCAGGAATAGTTCCAACTTCTATTAATAAAACAAATGTCTGAGATTCTAGCTCATCAATGTACTTTTTGCTTCTGCTATATCTACAAGTTTTTTGAAAATTTAAATTTCACATATTGCGTTTGATTCCATATATTGCGATATGGAGAATCTAATATTTTGTTGAGATTTTCCTACCTTCCTACGGTAAAATTTAGACCACTACTTTTTATAATCTAATACATCATCAGACGATAAAGGTTTAACTTGCACTTTATTCTTGGCCCTTGATTCTAAAATTAAGTTTGTTGTTTGAATGTAAAAATACGATCTTCCGTTAGCATTTTCCTTTTCACGACATGAAAATCTATAGATATATAGTTCTGATATATCAGAAGAAAGAAAAGAATGGCCTTTTTGGGAGAAGTAATGCATTATCATTTCTTCAGAGCGACCTTTAGTGATTAACATTAAAAAAACTATAGCAAGACAGTGATTTGTATTTTATTCCATTTAATTGCAATTATTAGAAAATAATCTATATAGAGTGCAGAAATAATCTTATCAAGTTAACAAGCTTAACTTCCCAAACAAAATCCAAATATCTGGCAGAAAAATCAAGCGGCCATTTTAAGAGCTACTAACTAGTTAAGAGCTACTAAGCACACAAGTCCATGATATGTGTGGTTTCTGAAATTCACGTAAACTTACAACTATTATGACTACTTTGATTTTCAAATCACCTTTTAAGTCAATGGACAAAACATTTATGCTAAAATAAAAAAATAATTATACAAAAAAAAAAATGAACATGTGATGTTTTCGCAATTCACGATTCAATTACTTCATTTGCAGTCGTTTCCTTTGGGTTTCGTCTTTTTCCTTATTTTCCCGTCCAAAGTTCCTGTTCTCTGAACAGAAGTTTCATACAATTATTTTGCCCACTTTGCTTCAAAACAAACAAATGAACATCGAAATCCGAGACAAACAAAACTTTCAACCTCGAATGCGAGGGTAGCAAACCGAAGGGGTGGTAGAGAGAAATGATAAATGAGAGAAGTAGTTTGGTAACTAGTTACTTGTGCCGCTAACTAACGGTTTCCAGATCAGTCAGCCTTCCGCAAGTTCGATTCCAGTCACTAACTCTTAACATCATTAGCTAACTGTTCTCCCTCCTTTCTAGACCAACCATTAATAATATCTTCAACAAACCATTTTTAAGGGTTGAATCAAACCATTGGTAACAATATATAATATCAAATGGTAAAAGCAACTACATCTTCTGTGATGAATTTTGGAGAACATTTTTTCTATTATTTTAGAAATGATCTGTTATGTTGTCTGTATTTATTTCGTATTATCAATAATTATAATATTCATGATATCCCATGAGTGAGGGTCTATACTTTTCTATAGTCTATACTATACTAGTCTATACTTTAGAAGGGCGTGTTTCTGATGTCATTTAGAATAAAAAAAAATCGAATAAACGAATGCCCGAAAACGCTTCTTAACTGGAATACGTGCATTGAAAGGTAAATATAAAAAAAAAAAAAGGTATTTTATTTTATTTACAAGTTTTGTTCAAAATTACATTTTGCAGATTCAATACAAAGTCTTGTCCTACCTAAAAGTAATCAAACATTCTCTGCCATTTCAGAAGAATTTCTGATTTGTGTTGCCATATCCATTATTCTATTAATAAGATTATTTGCGATTAGGAAATCGTCTACTATACCAACGACTTCCTGTCTTTCATTTTCATTAGAATAACCATGAATGTAATGAACATCGGCATATTCTTCGGTTGAAATCGACATTTTTACTAAGTTTTATGGGATACGTAATAGCATATTGGCATAACATATGGACGATTCCAGACTGACGATAAGTGTAAACGACACTAAACTAACCGAAAATGTAAACGAAATCAAACAGAAAATGTTAGATAGACGTAATAAAAATGTAATAAATTGCGGATTATAGAAAATGTTTTACATATTAAAATCAACTTTCTGTGCTGCCAACTTCAATTTCTTTTAGAAAGCATTTGCGGACATACGTTTATCCGACATTTTCTACTCTAAATGGCAACAGAAACATGCCCTGAAGTATCCATCTTCAGTCATGGGGCACCCGTATGTCTATAAAGATGAAATATTTCTGGCTCGATAACCATTATAGTGAAATGACCCATGACCACAAACATGAATGGTTCTATGCTTTCTTATCGACGGTTTTTGTCGATAATCCTCTGAGAAAGGATTTCAGATATCAGTTTAACGAAAGATGTTTTGATAACTTAGCAGTTGTTATACTATTGTTTCAAAGACGAAATCAATCAAAATCCACATAAAAGTGTACAGTTAATTTACATACCAGAACTTAAATAACTGCAAAATTTGCTCGAGTTGGATTAATTTAAGACATTCAATCGATTATTCATTGACTGATTACTTTCGTTCTTGATTTTTTTTTTTTTTTTTTTCAAAACACTGAATTATTTTCAAATTTTGAACAACACCGAAAGTCCCATGAAAAACAGCGTAACGATTCAGCAGAGGAGGAGGGGACAGTGTTTTAATAAACTCGTATATATAATTTGGTGTATAACTTGATAGTATATAATTTAAAAAAAAAACCTCAATATGATAAAAAATTAACTTTTTAAAAACTTTTCTAAAAGTTTGGCTTTGGCAGTTACGTGGTTTCACAATTATTCCGACAATATAACAGCTTTATTTAAAATCAATTAAATACTTTAAAAACTTTCTTGGAACGTCATGTTTAATTTCTTTTATATAGACACAATGTTCAAAACAAAAATATAAGTTCAAGTACTTAAATTGAAAAGCTATGCTTGCTCAAATATGACAAAACATAAGGTATAAAGATATATAGGCTACTCCTGCTTATACAATCAACGTTTTAATAATTTAAAAAAATTAAGACTATTTTCAAACAAAAATCATTCAATTAAAGAATAAAAAAATTAGGAAATCAGGTAATCAACAAAATCATTCCAAAAAAAAAAATGTATAAAGCTGATTAATTTTCGTACATCAAATATGAAGATTATCATTTATTATTATTAATAATAAAAAATGAAACGAAAAAGTTAATTTTGTTTTTATTCATTATTATGGATACCAAAAGTTGAGCGAGTTCAGAAATATTTGTAATTTACAAAAATTATTATACCTATAGGTATTGCGGAGTTGCAAATATCACCACTTCTTTATCCCCTAAATCTTAAAATAGGCTTGTAAACATATGATTTCGCATATAATTTATATAAATAAATATTCTGATTTTTTAGTAATAAGAGGAGACTACGGACCGATTTCAAACTTTATTTTGGTAATATTAGTTCGAAAAATGTTAGGCACGTGTATGAAGGTTCCTGCTACTACGTCCTAGGAGCGAAGAAAAAAATATTTTGTATAATTTCTAAACTTTTTTATATTATTGTATTCTGTCTTAGCTCTGCATTGATTTCAAGGTTCTCATATACCAATCGATTAATATTTTTTATTGCGTAAAGTAAGTGAAAAATGTTGCCGACTATATTAAATGACCTTAAATGTACAAAATATTATATAAGCCAAAAGACACTTCCAGTGAAGTAAACTAAAAAAAGACTATTTTACGAAAGAGCAAGTCTTATTCGTTTTTAAAACCCTTAAGTAAGTATTTTTATTAAAATAAGAAAATAGAAATTTTTGTACTTAATTTTTCTGAAGGATTTTTTTCCTGCTGATTACCTGTTCATAAACATTCATAACTCCTCAGGATTTTACTTTACAACAATCGTTGGAAAACTGAATTTCAGATCTCTAACCCATTCCAATAACTTTTAGATTTTATGCTCTTTTAAGGAAAAAAAAGTATTATGAAATAAAGAAACACATCAAACGTTTTATTTTATATCTCTAATTCTGATTAGTTTTAGTGTCATTTCGTAAAGTTTATAAGGCATCACACTACTCCCAAGTTTAGTAGGGATCGGAAGTTATCGCAATTTTTGGAATTTTCGAATAAAAATGGAAGACCCGAGAGGGGAAAAAATTTTAAGCAAAAAATTTTTATTTTTCGATTTCAATAAAAATTCGAATTAAAGGATTTTTTTAGATGCGAAATCATTATTATAAATGGTTAAATACATAATTAAAATTCGCAAACTAACCTATTAGTCTATATTACTATCGTAAATAGGTGTAAACCAGGATCTGACATAATGAAATCACCATCGATGTCACTACTTCCTTATTGGAAGTACATCTTATTGAAGCACATCACGATTTTCCGCATTGTGATTAGAGAAATCATATGACTGTGCGACATAAAATAGTGGGGTAAAATTTTTTTTTAGGGAGAAAAAAGTAAGGGAGAGTTTTTTTCGAGTATCACAAAAATTGCACTTCACTTCAACACAACTCCACCGATCAATACGAAACTTGGATAATGATTTTGAACTACGAATTTCATAAACAAATTAGCACTGGAGGTATAAAATACAATATATGAGGAGTTTTTCTTTATTTCACACTACATTTACTCCCTTATAATGGCTTAAAATCTAAAAGTTATTAGGACGGGTTATTGATAACAAATCAGCTTTGCAACGGTTTTGGTAACGTGTAGTGAATTTGGATAAAATCCTGAGGAGTAATGAATGCTTAAGTGAACGACTGTCATCGGCAGAAAAAAAAAATCCTACAGGAAAATCAAATTAAAAAATTTCTATTCTTTATTTCTATGAAAATTCTTATTTAAGGATTTTAAAAAACGAATCTGACTTGCTTTATCATAAAATATATTTATTTTTTTGTATTACTACTCTGGAAGCGTCTAATGGTTTTGTAATTTTTTTGTATATTTAAATTCATTAAATACAATTGATAATATATTTTTCTTATTAGTTTCATTGAAATCAATGATCCCGCGTATGTAGCCTCCTACATACGCGGTAATTAACATACCTACATACCTGGTAAGTAAAATTTTCAAATAATTGAGATAAGTTGTCTCAAAATGTTTTGAATAAATGAAATTTCAAATTAAAATTCCTTATATCACAAGAGCAAACCAAAATTTGGTAAAATAAAATAATTAAAGATTAACAAATAATGACGCATTCAATGATAGGAGGAGTTTTAAAAAATGTTTCAGCAGATGGAGATCCATAAAGCGATTTAGTATTAAAAATAATGTATCACAAATGAAGAGTCCAGGGACGAAAGGGGGAGAGTCTCATTTTTCCCGAAATTGATATATACATATGAATATGTTTGTATCGCTCCGTAGAATAAGACGGTAAGAAGAAGCATCCGGAAATGTGGATGTTGAGAATTCCCATTAACTGAAGAAAGTAGGAACCCAAAAGTTTAAAACTTGATTTTCTCAAAATGCATTATAGGTGCACGGTGCACCTATCTTCCACGGACTCTTCAAATATAAATTTCAACAAATGCGTCGGTTTTTGTACCCTTTCCACAATACCGGATTTTCCCTCGATATTTTCTGCCAAGAACAACTAGATTTTTGGAAGGGCATATTTCTGTTACATATTTTTTTTTTTATTTATTTTACTTTTATAATGATGAAACAACTATTATATCATAGAAACAAAATTTGTTTTCTAATAATAATAATACTTTGTCCATTCTATGATTATGGGTCATAAAAACATGTTGGTAACACGTAATAAAAACCTACCCACTCTCCTCGATTTAATTTTGTAATAATTATAAAAGAGCAAACACTCATTTCTATTGTTTAATTTTGTTGTTTCTTGTCTGTTCGCGTGTGATTTTGAATATTTAAGCATTAATTTAATTTTTTTTTATCAGTCGATTATTTTGTACTAATTCATAAATTTAGAGACTCGCCGTTATGACAGGTTAATAAAGATAACACAAACAAAGGTTATAACCTATAGGTGAAGGTTATAACCTATATGATGGAATTCAAATTCTGGCGGGAATCACTATATTCCCACCTAACTTCTCTTCCAGTCCATTAAGCTCATTGTTCGATGCTCAAACTACAGCTCTATTCACCTAGATAGGTGATGAGATCATCACCTATATTTCTTTAAAATTGTAAAAAAAAAAAAAAAAAAAAAATGTTGTTTTGAGCTTAGAACAAATTTATGAAGTCGACTATTGCCAAGTTTCTGTAATGTACCGTTTCGATGATACCGTTTAAAGTTTTTTGAGCATGATATGTTATTATTAAACAATGTTTAGCACATCGTCCTAGGATTTTCTATTTGGTTCAGGATACGAATATCTAAAATAAAAAATGTTATAATATTCTAAATAAATTAATTTGAAACCTATTGCACTTTACCATTAAGTTGTGCTTTTTCTTTAGTTATGGATTTGGCACAAAAAGGATTCACATACCGATCCCGTGAAAGGAGCATCGATAAACCATTCGTTCAAGATAATCCGTTTTGGACAGAGACCTATTGGGTGAGGAAATATTAATTTTATGCTTTGTTAGTTTTTTGCATATCAAAAATATTTGATATATATTGGTAAAATATTTATTGCGTATTTTTATTTAATGATAGCCCATTCAAAACAGAAATTGTAAAAGGGATAAATACACCATTGCAATATAATATATGTCATGCGACTTAGGATCAACTTTTTCCTCCACGTTCTTTAAAACCAAAAACGTCTACTGAATATATAAAATGAATCCTTTCTTGTTTAAGTAAAAAAAAAAAAGAAATTCAAGTATAACTCCTAATTATATTACGAATATTTATTAAATGGGGAGTAAATATATACAAACAAAAATAACAACATTCATATTGTCAAAACAAAATAAAATAAAAATGCTTATTCCAAAGTCGTTTTATCTTCACCAGAATAAATTGTATATTGATATCTTAGGATATTCATTTTTGTCTTTTCAATTTACAATAAATATTTATTAATAACATCGAATAGAATCACTCGATCATACCTTTCCTTAGTAATTCCTTAAAACTAACTATTTTACTTCAAATTGTCTGATAAAAAGATCCAAGTTTGTATTTAAGTGAAATGAAGTAAAATATTCAAGAAGTATATTTTTAACAGCTATTCAAAATATAATCAATATTAAAAATTAACAGTGCTCAAAATTCAAAATTAACAGTATTCAAAATTAGCAGCTAGAAAAACATTGCTTATTTATCTGGCTTAAAGGATAATAACTTACTACGTTTGCATATTATGCAACGAACTAATATAAAAAACTTAACGCCAATCGGGTACTATTTTTACTAGAATAAATTATATGTTTATATTTAGGAGGCCGATACTTTAAAAGACTTTTTCTTACAGTTCGATGCTTATATAGTATTTATGTGTAGAATTTCTTGAGTCATCTAGGTAAGCTTATCAACCTAGTAAATAAATCACTGTTTCCATTTACTCCCAATCTCTGGGGTAAATGAAAACAGACTGGGGTAAATGGAAACAGGCTTCCCTCTCGTTCAAATAGAGACAAAGTCAAAATGATGAAGCCTAATGATTCAGTAGAAGTACAGCATCGGCTACAAATAACAAAATTTTATCTTTTGATTCATTCAAGGAGTAGAGAAATATATGAATGTAAAACATTGGAAATTTGTTCCCAATTACCCCTCTTGACCCGACATCAATTAAGAAAAATGATTGGTTAATTTGGCAGAATTAATTTATTGACTAATGTGTCTGTTGAATTATTTCGAACTTTCATAGCGAAAACCAATGAATCTAAAGATTATTACTAATTTCTAATTTATTAACACTAAAACAACTAACTTTATTCTGTTAAAATATGAACAGATGAAAATTATATTTGTAATTATTTAAAACTCTGCAATTTTGAAATATAGACTGATTCGACAGAATCAAAAATTATTGTGATCGCTTCTTAGAAGTCTTTAATTACTTAAAAATGATTATATGAAAATAAATATGGTGAATTGCAACTGAATATATGTGTTCATGATACTAAGATGATATCTCGAATTAAATGTTCTAAATTCAAAAGTAGAGTCAGCGGAGTCAACTAATTTTTACTCTTTGTATTTAAAAACTTTTAAGTTTAAGAAACTAAATTAACGCACTTTTTTTTTTCTTATTGGTGATTCGTTTACATAATCTCATCGTATATCCAAAGTTCAAACTGAACCAATCATTCTCCTTTTTATTTATAGAAAATCTAGTAATTAGCAGAAGATGTAAAAGTTATAGAACTGGTAGCGACATTTAAATCAATAACCTGATGACTAGCAGCTTTGCGATTAAAGTTGTCTAGGCTAATGTACGTAGGCTATATCAGCTAGCTTAAGTTCAAAGTCAGGATCTATTATAAGTTTAAAACTTAGCCAACAGTCCTTACTATGCCCGATACAAAGCGCGCTTTACTGGATAGTGTAGTGTTTAAATTTATATTTATATAAACCTCTATATTTCTACCAAAAATGAAAACTTTCCTTTTATTTATGGAGTTTACGGAGCATAATATATTGGAGTATGGAGTATAACGTGAGATAGGGAAAAATCTCAACTATTTTCCGATCATCTTTCATCTGTATAAACTCACTGACTTCACAAGTATAGAACATGAAACCCTAGTACTCAACACTTTAGACATCCCACTGCAGTTGGCACTACCACATCTTTCGTTCACATCTTCACAAGTTTCACAACAAATCAAACACTTACTTAAAAGAAAAGCACCTGGTTATGATTTAAGAACCGCCGAGGAGCTCTAAAAGGTGCCCAGGAAAGCCTTAGTGTTCCTGACGACAATATAAAACTGTATAGTTAGGACAACTAAATTTCCTATGCAATGGAAATATTCACACATCAAAATACACAGAAGGGACAAAGGGATAAATCCCTGTTCCAACAGATCAATCAGTCTCCTTGTAATGTACTCTAAACTCTTCGAAAAATTGATATACGAAAGACTGTTTGACATACTGACTCACCAGAAGATAATACCTGATCATCAGTTCGGCTTTCGCATAATACATTCAAAAACACATTAGTTGCACACATGAGTCAGTAACTACATTGTCGGAGCTCTAAAGCAAAAACAATATGCAACTGGCGGATTTCTGGATAGTGCCCAGGCATTTGATAAAGTCTGGCACCAGGGGCTTCTCTTCAAACTACCTCACGCGTACTATCTCATTCTCCAGTCTTTAGACAGATTCTTCTTTGTTCGACAATGGTCCGAAATTTCTTCAGTTCGACCAGTCTTGGCAGGAGTACCGTAAGGATTAATATCGGCTCCGATACTGTCTACGATACTATATACACATGACATACCTACTAACTCCGAGACACTGACTACCTACGCTGACGATACAATTTAAAAAATAAATCACGACCCCAGATTAGCCTCACTGGCTTTACAAAATCACTTGGTACATTTAGAAAATTGGTAATCACTTTGGAAAATGCGATTAAATCTTGACAAATCACAACATGTGATTCACACTTTTCACACTTCGACTAGAAACGTGTCCACCAATTTATATCAGTGACCACCAAATTCCTGAGACGGACACAGTAAGTTACCTTGGACTATTATTCCAATAATATAAATATAAAAATTTATAATAAATTTAATATATAAAAATAATATATAAATTTTTGTCCTCATAATACATCACCTAAGTAGTAAGAAAAGTGGTTTAGATAATCACAATAATTGACGTAAAACGATATTTTTAGTGCTGTAAAAGACGGTGTCGTTTTTAAAAAACGGAATTTTTATTTCCTAAATTACCAAGTTGTTAGGTATATTCATAGTTTAATAATCCTAATGCGGATATATGTATGACGGTATTTTGGGAAAACGGGAAACTTGAGTAGTGAGAAAATATTAAATAGAAACCGATCAGATTATTCTGATATTAAATGCAGTTCATAAGATTGACCCATTTCTCCTTTTCCCATTACTTTATTTTTTTTTTCTCAACAATTAGAAATAAAGAAAATATAGTAATCGGTCGATGAAGATTTTCCGAGCTCATACAAGTTTCACATCTTATTTTTGTGCTTTTCAGTTTTAAGAGTCCTACGGGAAGAGAAGGTACTACAGTAGATACTAACCCGCAAGACTTAAGGGTATTGCAATACTGTATCTGCCCCTTTTACTATATTTAATAGTGTACTAAAGAATTTATTCCTCATTCCTGAAATGCCCCAACTTTATTACTGATATCTGATTTGCTGATTGTCACAATTATCTATAACAAGTAGGAATGAAGATTTGAAATTAAAAATATTTAAAAAAAAGAAGTAGATTGGCTAAGTCCGATGTTTTTCTTACTTAATGAATTATTTAGTAAGATTTTTTCTAAAAATTATTCCTTTTAAAATTTAGCTTGTCAATTAATGCAGGAATATGATAAAAATGTTATGATATTTACGGAGATCTCGTTGTTTTTATGGATATCTATAATCAAGACTTAAACAAAACCAACTAGTTATTACCAATTACTAGATGTTTACTAGAAAACTGTTAAACATATAAACGTGGTATTGTCTGGATCGTGAGTCTTCATCCCTGCTCCTACTTGACATAAGCTGTTCCCGCGAGCTCCATGGTGTGTAGCTATTGTTTTACGTGTACTCGCTGCCGTTCAACCAAGAGTAAAATGTTATAGACATATTTTTTAAATATTAGTATTTAATAAGAAATATAAGCGTATTAATTTGTAAATTTTGCAAATCAATTTATATTATAACATTTCAACGATATTTTTCTGTCATTATTCATTCTTATTTTTTCTCATTTTTAATCTTTGTCTTGTAATTGTTAAATATTATTTAAATTATTGTTATTATTTTTTTTATACTGTTTATTATTAACGATTTCGATCTACCAATTCACATAAATAATTCATGGTTTCCGCTGCCGAACCACAATTGCACAAAGTGTTCTCAGAAAGAAAATGTTTGGAAACTCCTGGTCTAAATAATAAACTTATAAATATTGGATGTATTAAAATTACTTTCTTTTTTTTTCTGTTATGAATTATAAATTTAGTATCTTACGTTATGTTTTATTTATTCCCAACCTCTATGTAGTTATAGAATATAAATAACTATTCTATTTGATGATTCATTCCCCATACCTATTCCGAAATGGATCCTCTGATTCCACTGTTTTCGTTCTTAATTACTGCAGCTCATGATATTTTTATGCTGTCAACAATAAATTGGTTTTATTATTCTGAACAGAATTTCTAGATTATTGTGGTAGAAATATTCATCTATTTTGTGTGGGAGCATCACCAATTAGTCCCATTTATTTTATCAGTAACGTAATGGAAAGACTGATGAGCAATACGCAAGATAATGAATGCTTCTCTGACATCACTAAAGTTTAATCATTCTTCCTGTATTAATGAAAGCGAGTAAGTATTTTTTTAATATATAGTTATTTACGTAGTTTATATATATATATATATATATATATATATATATATATATATATATTACGTAGGGCAAAGGAGAAATCCTGCAGGTACCTACTTCCCATCATAGCTGCGGTAATGAAAGCCAGTGAAGGCATTAAAAGCTGATTAGGAAGGAACGCGTATGCAGAAGTCGTACAGTTGACCAGTGGAAAAACTGGCCACTAACTGGATTATAAATGTTTTAGTATTAGTTGTTTTAGTTTTAGACAAACTAAGTTTTGTCATTGCGCAGGATGTTCTTGGTGACATAAAATATGGAGCAATGGCAAATGCAATAAATAATAACCATTCTTTTTATTATTCTTTAAAATAATTATGAGTACCTGTTAAATTAAAGGAACTTACATGAAGAATTCTGTTTTTAAGTAGAAAATTAACCGTAAAACAGGTCCAGTACTTATATTATTATATTCAAAAAGTTATATTAGTATATTTATCAAATTTTAAGCTAAAGAATTATAGAACTCAAATCTAAAGTAATAAAACAAATTTATTGCTAACAACAGAGAAAAATCGAGATCTACTGTAACGTATTTAAGATGGTATTTATTATAAATTATTAATAATAAGACTCCATTACTGAATATCTGTGCCTAGTGACTGAATTAGTAAATCGAATAGCTGGTTTTATTCTCTAATCACACATTGATCGGAAATTAATAAAACTAGATTTATTTCAGGGAAAAAAAATTGAAAATGTGATCTTTTGTTGATGTTTCCATCCATGTCGATGATCTATATCAGGAGTTCCCAACAATTTTCTCTTTGGTGACAGGTTGTAGAGCATTGGTTCGGTAGCGAACAGGATGTATAATTGAAGTGAATTGGTAAATCGATATTGTTTAAAATAATTATAATATGTATAAATATAAGTAAGAACATTTTAAAAATATTCTACTGGCACAAACGAAAGATCAAAAAAAAGAAAATTAAAAGAATAATAATAAATATGCCTATTTTTCTAATTAAGAGTAATTACTAATCATTAATATATATATATATATATATATATATATATATATATATATATATATATATATATAAAACAAATTATTAGAAATTCTTGGTCGAACTGCAACGGATACGTACACATCAAAGTTGCCAGGTCGCAATGGTGCACGTGAGACAACAAAAAAACGGACACACAGAAACAGGAAGAAGAAATGGAAACTGCACAAAATACCTCCAAAGACAGGTGAGGAAAAGAGCGGGAAAGATGAAATTGGAACAACTCGAATACATTACTTTTATGAGAATTATAGCATTTCGAACCTTCAGTTACATAAATCATGAAATAACACGAAATTCAAACTAAAAGCACAATTTTATAGTAAAATATAAAAGAAAAAAAAAGGTAGTAATACAGTATCGCAATACCTTTAAGCCTTGCGGGTTAGTATCCACTACAAGACCATTTCTTACAGGTCTCAAAAGTAAAAACATTAGTGAGACTTAAAAATTGAATGAGTTCAGAAAAATATGATCGACCAATCTATGGTTATGGGGAGGTAAAATAAATTAGAAAAGGAGAACTCCTTCAACCACAAATACTGCATTTAATGTCTGAACATTAATATCGGGTTGTTTGAAATATTTTCTAATTGCTCATTTTTTGCTCTTATTGAAAATAATAAATTAACACATATAAATAAATTATTTTTATTATAAACAAACTAAATAACTTAGGAACTTTCTTGTGATGCCACCCATACTTTCTTTTCTACAAGATAGCAGATTAAAAAGGCATACTTACTCAAACATAAAAATGAAAAAGAATTGCGTGATGCCATACACGCTTCATTTCTCTGTCCAAAATATTGATTAGTTATTTCTTTTCAATGTTTCAAACTTTCAATAGATGATTTTTAAGAATTATTGAAAATTAGGTAAATAGTTAGCAATAACTATTTAGTTTAATTTATGTTAGTGCTTTTTCATCCAGAAATACAATGTCTTGCAACCAAAACTCAACTATAAGTCTAATTAGCATATAATTTGAGCCTGTGTTAGTTTTTATTTGTCTGAATCGAAAAATCCAGATTTAATTGCAAAGGATTCGGTCACATATGCAAAGAAAATTAATCACAAGATTTAACAATTTTTAAAAAATATTTATCAACTGTAATGGAATGGTATGCTCATCCTAAGAATAGAGAAATAATAAATTTGACTACAAAGGATAACACAGTATTGCAAAGTCTTTATTAGTTAGTTAACATCGACACCCTTTTTTTCTGATCTCTTTGAACTTAAATTTACTCCGAATGTATGATAGGATAGGTTTACAAAGAAGCAAAATAATTAAATATATATGAAACATATCTCAATGATTTTTTTCTTTTTTTAATCTTTAAACATTAATTTACACCTATCAACAGTATGTCGACAATCAGCAAATGAGATAATAATATAGGTACGAACAACTTGTAAGGCAATTTTTTTTTGCTATGATACACTGTTTTTAAATGAAGTTTTTTTAACATATAAAAAATCAATTAAATTTCATTCACAAAACTTTATTGGCCTTTTATATATTAAATATAGATTAAAATAATTGTTTATATTGACTTCGTTACAAGAGATATTTACATGCGGATCTCACGAAATCAAATAAAATTGTTCTTCACAAATATCTTAAATATTTTATTTTTGAATTATTCACCCTCCATCTTTTGCATTCTCATAAGTAATAACAACTCCAAAATTTGACCAGCTGTGTTAGTTATGCGATTTAAAAAAAAAAATCGCCATTGTTGTATTGACAAAACATCTGTTAGAGTATCACTGCTTATCTAGTACCACCACTGTTTATTGTACAGGATAACTCTAAATCTATGCGTTAGGTCCTAGTTTACTCTAGCTATCTCGTCAGGGATTGATGGGTCTTTGGAAAATCTGCAAGATATATGTCATTCGATTTTAGTGTCTAGTTTCACGAGATCGATTTTTAGCCGCGAAATATTGCTAGATTCTCCTAATCAACGCAAACTTGATGCTTATAATGGGGAGAACATTTTTTTAAATATATTGAATAATATTTATAAAAATTATTTATCAAAATCGTCTGGCCCATTCTTGTTAGTAAATTTGAGCTTGAATATTGGATGCTATTTTATAAAATAAATACAGAGAAGTGCGATAATAAGCATTTAAATTGCATTTATCGATGGCCTATAATGAAAAATGTCCATCTCCAAAATACCAACTTTGCTCGAGGTTAACAGAAACTGTATTGAAAAACTAAAATTTTCTTTTCAATTTTAAATTTAACTTATCTATGATATGATAATTTATATAATTATTTCGATTTTACGAAAGTCGATATATTGAGAGAATATTCCTCACTATGTTTTATATGATCTGTTAAAATTATCAAACAAAACTTAGCAGTTTTTTGTCCAAAAACTCTACTAAATAATAATAATAAAACAAAACTTAAATTTAATAAAACATAATTTATCCAATCTTCGCCGGTTGTCTACGCATTTACTGGTATAATTAAAGAAATAAAGGGTTTAAAAAATAATGTACCTAGATTTATTTTTTCAAGGAGGAAATCAAGAGATTTTAATATCAACCTTATATGATTCACATATTTTTCCTGAAATTAAATAGATTTGGCGAGGTATTATTTTTCATTGTCACATCTGAGCCTTTGAAATATGTAACATTATAATTCATCTTATACAAATGTGATCTATATTATTTTTCCATTAACTTATAAAACCGGATTTGTGCAGGTTCAGAATCACTCTTTGTCATTTATTTCTTTGAACAACTAAAAATTTAGCATCGCTTTTGGTAGGTATCATCACAATATTTATTGCAGTATTCTATTGAGATCACATAAATCATTTTCAAGTGACTGACCGAAAAAAATATATGATTTCGGTAAACAAAAATTTTCTGGTTCAGGCATACCAGATTGTTGCGATAATCATCGTAATATAAATCAAAGTTATGACATATCGACTTAGAAAAAGATTGTCTTGATGCATGTTAAACGCGGTCATTGTCCATCTAATGCCTAACATATGAAAATTCTCTTCGTTGAAGTAGTGTTTAGCATTTCTGACTAAAATTATATTTTGCCATCAATTAGTTAAGTCACTAATAATTTTTTTTATTATTTTACAATTAATTATTAGAAGGCATGAAAGCTATTCAAAATTTAGAAATGAGACTCGGTAAAAACATGTGATTTTCTGTAACAATTACTAAATAAATATTCTGGCATGCGCATATGTTATAAAATATGATTTATTTTCTTATCGAAATAAATAACATTTTTTATTAAATTAGTAATTAAATTTATAAAAAAATATTATTTAGTTAAGCTAACTAGATGGATTTTTAGAATGCATATATTATAGTTTTGTATTATTTCTACAATTATAGCATAACATTAAACTACCAATTTCTTACAATATTAAATAGAAAATGAAAACTGTATTAATCCCTGTTAAAATACTCTCAACATGGTATTCTCTTTTCGAAAGTCCCATTTTTAAGTTAACATACTAGTTTATCTGGAATAGAATTGATTTCCATATCTACCGCTTATATATATATATATATATATATATATATATATATATATATATATATATATATATATATACATATATTTTTATACATACATAAATTTCGAGTCGTTAACAAGTTTTTTAACCGATTTTTTTTATAACTATTTATTAATAGTTTTCTGTTACCAAATTTACTTATTGTTAGTTTTTGTTTTTGACAGCTTTGTATAAATAAATTAGGTTAAAGAAAAATACAAAATATCTGAGATTGATAATTAAATAATCATTAAATAAAATAGCTAAAAAAAAATATAGCTAATAACCAGTCTTTAAATTTTCAAAGGATCTAGTTCCATAGGCACATTCAGTTCATTTTATTCAACCCTTTTCATAGATAGGTTAGTATAATTGTTTCCTATACATTATGAACCATAACATAATAATTCAGAAAGATGAGAAGATTTATATATGTATTCCAAGAGCGTACCGAGAGGTTTATATATCAGATGTGTATAAAAAGAATTTAATGATACTTGAAAAGTTATATCGATTATATGAGATACATAAGTAAACTCTTTAAGTGAACTCTATGTAAAACAATTTTTTTTTTTAATATTCAGGTTTTGGCTGAATTAAATAAGTTGAACCAAAATAGGTTTATGCTTATTTTATTGCGCATATTAGCTTGCAAAATGTGTTTTTTTAATAGTTCAATAATTGAAATTAAATATCGGTAATTATTAAATGTGTTTAATTTATTTCATTTTCATTTTTATTTATATCAATATATATATATATATATATATATATATATACATACATATATATATATATATATATATATATATATATATATATATATATATATATATATATGTATGTATATAATTTTCACATCAAGCGTTACTATATTTTTTTTATATTCTTCTATGTATTTACTCCATATCTATCTTCATTCATCTATATTCTTTCATGGTTACATCTTCATATGCTTTGCGATGCGATGCCTACTTAGTGGGTGTGTGTGTGTGTGTGTATATATATATATATATATATATATATATATATATATATATATATATATATGCAGGTGCATAATATTTTTAAGGCACGACACATAACACAAACTTCTTTTTCGTCAATTATTTGAAATAATCATCAATTTCTATTAGAATTAATGGTGATTTTTTAAGATGATAATCGTTCTAAGACTATTTCTTTTCTTTATGTTTTCTTCTTCTAGATGAAGATCCGGAAAAGAGGAAAGCTACTTAATGCAAAAAAGGAAATTGGACTAACCTAAAGGTATCTTGTCGACTACGGACGAGGCTGCGGCGACAGAGAGAGCCGCAACGAAGGCGGCGAAGCGACCCGGCATCCCACTCGGAACTGGATCAGGGATGCTGTGTGACGTCACACCACCCCCCACCAAATATGCTCCTCCCACCCCGCCGAGATCTGGCCGAGTATAAACATTGCATTATTTATATTTCCATGAATCTGTTATCTCAGGGCCTCTACTGGCCGTCTGCTCGCTTTACTCTATGGCCGTACCCAGTCAGATACCGATTTTATAAACGTCCCTTTTCTCGATTCTGTAATCATATATTCTCACATATATACAGTTTATAGGCTCTATATATACTAAATATGCGGCGAAAGTCTCCCTTAATAGTCAAAAACGGCCTAGTGAGCTTTTTGGTACCCATATTATGTCACAGGAAAGAATATTTTTATAGATATAGTCTTATATATCACATATATAATAATATATATTTATATATGTATATTATTTCTTTTGGGGCATGGGATTTGAAAAATGTTGAACAAAATTTGACATTTTTTTTTTATTTTTCAATAATTCTTTTTATCAGCTATTTTTTCAATTCAATTTTTTTATATATGTTGAAAGATTATGTATTATAAATGTTATTAGGTATATTGTAGAAATATAATATATTCCTTCAAAAATATCTAACTTTTTATTTTAAAAAATATCAAAATCTGAATATATCTGGATGGAATGGAATCAATGTATAATAAGAATTATAAAAATGTGAGATGTACTAAAGATGGGGGAAAAATCTCCGAAGCTTCGAAAAATGTGATATAAAAATGAATAAATGAAAATTGGTATATGTGGAAGATTATGTGTAAAAATTGTGAAGATTATATATCATTCACAATATATCTAATATATATATATATATATATATATATATATATATATATATATATATATTGTGGCGACATTTTTCATTCATTGAAAAAAATAAATACATTTTTGGCTTACCGCCTTTATAAAGTACTACTATGTGGTAATTAATTTAACAAAGGTTTGTAGCCGGTATATCATGCTTTGTTTCTTCCATGTATTAATTATTTCATATTAATAATTATTACATAAATTTGAAGTTATTATTGTCAATTGAATTTTAGCGTCCTGTTGTATTCCAACTTGAATTTTTATGTGGAAAAAATAAGTTTACCCACAACAAGCTGCATTTGAACTGGCACCAATCCTGACTCCAAAATGCTTTTTAGATACGCTCGGCCACTAAGGCCTTGGATTGAGAATTTATTTAGATCTTGTCAATATCAGATGATAAACAACAGGCTACAAGCATTGTACTTCAGAGAGGTCAATTATTAAATATGTATTTCTTAAAGATAGTTAATCGATACAAAATTAAACTAGACACAATTTCCTACAAAATACGTATATATCATTTATATTCCGACCAGCCCTGGAGTGCGCTCAAGAAAGCCCACCTTTCCGAATATATTGCCTATTTTTAAAACAAAAGTAGTTATTTTTTGTACAGAGAGTTCCGGTCAACTGAAAAACTCGGGCCTGTTTGTGAAATTATTTGAAAATTGCAAAAATTAAGACAAGTGGAATTTTTACTGTAATTATCACATCATTATGCAAATTTGCACGGTAATGTGAACAGTAAAAATGCAACTTTTTCGTTTATAAACCCTAGACAAAGTTAGCACAGATAAGACAGTTTGTATTTATTCAAATATTTTTTAAGTCAAATCACATACAGGTCCGAGAATTACAGTTGACGGAGTTTCCTATACAAAAAATAGCACTTTGTCTGTTTTAGCAGATGTTTTTAAAATTATAAACCAGACAATACATTTGGAACATAAATATAACAGCCACAAGACATCCAATCGAGTCCAAAAATGTCTGTACATTTTTTAAAATCGATTTTAAAATCGAATTTGCTTTAATATGCGATCAAGATAAGTCTCTGTTTGACCCACTGTTCACCGCTAGAGACGTTGCTTCTTATCACCTACGTCACTCACGTACGTTAATTCAATTAATATGACTTAGGCATAAAAGGCATTTTAAAAATAATTTCATGAATATCACGTTGATACTGGGGCACAAAAATAGTAGTTAATCATAAAAGTGAAGCATAAATAATTTTCTGAATAACGAACAACGAGAAAAACGAATAAAAAAAATATGATAAAATTCTATCGAATAAAAGATAGTCAAATCAAGAAGTTTATAAATTAGTCCATCCCATTATATGACTGTAGCCATAAGTAAGCCAAATCCAATATTTTTGTTTTAATCGGTTTCAAAATTTCAACCTGGAATAGCGCTCGACTATGTGTGAAATCCATATTTCCATTTTATGGACCAACTTTTTTTCTTCACCTGTTGTTATGACTTCTAGTTACTACATAAGTGGATCTATTTCATTAAATAAAAAATTTAACAAGTGAAAGAGCCCTGATACAAATAATTGGTAATATAGGAACAAAATAAGTAAACAGGAAAAATTTAAAATATATCAGTGATACAGCAAAAAGAGATGTAAATATGGATCATGACATTACTGTAATCAATATACTAATAAAATTGGAGTTAGGAAAAATACAAAAAAACTACTGAATGAGATCTAATGCACGAAATATTTGCAATACGAGACGAAAATTTAGAGTTTGTGCT
This sequence comes from Rhaphigaster nebulosa, assembly GCA_948150685.1. Lineage (NCBI taxonomy): Eukaryota > Metazoa > Arthropoda > Insecta > Hemiptera > Pentatomidae > Rhaphigaster > Rhaphigaster nebulosa. The sequence continues at coordinate 42,109,492 of OX411306.1, forward strand.
GAGAATTTAAAAATGTAAAAATAAAATTCACTTACTCAGATGATAATGGAAATATAATAAATTATTAATACTAAAACGAGCCTCCCTAAAAAAATTAAAAAAATTATTTTGATATGAACTATCATCACTTGAAAATTCAGTCGGAGAAACTGCTATTTCATACAAGTATTTCAATAAATATAATATTTAAAATATATATATATTTTTTTAATTTGGGAATCGGTTCCAATTTATACTTACTTTTCGACTAAATGTACAATTTCATACCAAAGTATAAAAGCAACAGTAATCACTCAGCACGGTTGAAACAGTTTAATGAGATTAAATGTTGTATGTTAAATTTTGTTGTTTCGAATATGTAATTCGGATGTATTTGATTGTATTTCAAATTATTAATAATGGTCAGTGGACCAATACTGGCAGTTTTGTTTTCGGATGAAATAACCAGCAATGAACTCAAATGATTTTAAACACTTTGCTAATATTATCTGGAATTAATTGAGTTAAATATGTTTGAGCAATGCATATTTTAATTTAACAAATAAATAATAAATAACAACGTTTATTCGAAATCATATAACGTCAGTAACATATATAGATATGTATATGTTCAATTATATATAGATATGATTGAAATTCAGCCAATTTATATAGATATGAATATATATATATATATATATATATATATATATATATATATATATATATATATATATATATATATAATAGCCACCCAATTGTATTAAATATTATTAAATCTAAATCACACTTAGTAGGCTATAGTTCTCCCAGTGACCTGCTTATCTCAGGGCTCAAAGAAAACCGATAGTGGCCCCTTCTAAGCCACCTGCTGTTCGCATCGAAAGTTCTCATGTTCCATCCTAAATCTGCTCTTTACTTCAAAAAATCAATATGTACCCCCTCCAATAAGCCCAGTAGAGTTAAATATTAAATCTATGTCAATTATCTCTTTGTACTTATATATCCCTCTCTTATATCTCTCGCATCAGACTTACAAAGTCTGAGCGATAAAATCAGTCAACTGTCATTTGATGATAAAACACTCTTGTTGTTTTGATCCAATAAAGGATTGTGATTAGCCTTACTAATATCTCTGGTGTCAGAAGACTTATTACCCTTTAATAATTCCTCTCTGCCGTGATACGACTGACATTAAGAAAAGATTGGTATCAGAAGCGGGATACCTTCTAGCCGTCAGATCTGTTTGGACACCGAAGTCCAAATAAAATACAACAAACAAGCCTGAGCACAGCTAACTGGAACAAGATTCTTTATCGGCTTCACTATCCTGAGGCAGGCATCAGAAATCGTAATTTAACAATGAAAATTTAAGTTTTCCATCTCGCACAACTGTCCATTCAGAATGACTACTACTAACTAAATTTCTCCCTCCTCTTACTCCAATAACTCAAATCCCGAAGAAAATCAATAAATAATCACAAATCTAACGCATATCCTTTAATCTTTATTCAACTTTATAAAACCATTTAACGGAGACAGACTCACCACTCACCACATTTATTAAAAATTGTAATAGCGCGTTTAAATTATCTCAAGATTATCAAATTCATTTAATGTTTCCCTTCGTAGTCCCACAGCTTTCCCCCAATGTAGTTAATTAATTAAATTTTTCAGAAATAAAAGATTAGCAATATTTAAGATTATACTGCGTGCATCAAAAAGAAGTAACTCAACTCCACGAAAAACTCGGAACAATCAGATACAATCCCAACGAATCAATCCGCTCATATTTTCAAAGGTTAGAAAACTGAAAAAAAAAAAACAATTCAATGGCGGAAAACAATAATAACCGCAAAGAAAATGAGTCATTTGGAATCAGTATTGATATTCAAAGTAATGCTCTCAGGCGATTTATTTTATATTCAAAACCCGAAATCTCCCAACTTTTAATAGCACGCGGTATTGATATGCTCAACGAATCCCCGTTGTCAATCTTATAATAAATACTACTCTCTCTGCAAAAATAATTTTCACAACATAAGGGATTGCCATAACAATAAACAAAATCTTAAAAAAATTTCATCCTCGATCGCCTCATTAATATTACAAATCAGAAAACTTATGAAGGCAATTATTGAAAAAATAAGGGTCATTAACGAATGTCGAAAATGCCATATGGATATAATCAATATAATACTAATCACAATCCAAAGGTTGATTACAAATCTTTTAATCAACATCATGATCAACAATCTACCCAAAATCGTAAAATTAATTTTTTAACTCCCAACCGTCCGTGGACACAAATTCCCATACACATGAAATGGACTTGAGCGCAACATTCCAAATATCACAATATAAATGATTTTCAATTTAACAGCTATACTCTATCTTTTAATAGTCACAATTCGGAAAGACCAATCACATTACTCATTGACACTGGATCGCTACATCACTTATCAACCACGAGGTATTAAATCCGAAAGACAAGGCTAGATTAAATCCCAGACATGCTAATTTCATTAACGGTATAAGTAAGGCCACACCAGAAAAAAAATTAGGAAAAACCTAATTGCATCAATAATACAAAGAGATAGACAAGATATTTCTATTTCATATGATAGACGCTAGAAAAAATCCATAAAATACACCACAGGACGGAATTAAGAAACGTTCTACTTTGATACTTTCAATGAATCCACCACCTAAACCAAAGATCGGATCATTCCAATTTCTGGCAACACTGATCAGTTAACGGGTAAAAACATTAGCGACAATTCACAACATACCATACATTACACCCAAGATCATTCAGATAGGCTTAAAAAATTAAAGGATAATTTACGAACAGATAATTTATACGAAAACTAGACAGATTCTTGACTAACTATATGTGCCGAAGTCAATGATATATTTCACCTTCCCGGAAAGATTTTAAAACATACAAATACAATAAAAAAGCGAAATTCCAACAGCTACCGAAAGGCTTACAACTCCAAGGCTTACAATGTAAAGATACCCTAAAATTCACGAAGAAGTAAAAAAACAATTGGACCACTTATTAGAAATCAGTATTATACAAAATTCCATTTCCCCTTGTCTTCTCAGAAAAATGGGAATCTCCAGGCAATCGAGTATTATTAGAAACGTAATAAAGAGCTATGACAAAAAATAAAAATTAATAAATAAAAAGCCGTTAGATTTGATCTGTATATAGATGAAAACCTAAAACAAAATTCTTCAGGATAATGATCTTTTTGAAGAAGATCAGTTTGTATCGTAAGACATATACAAAATAAAAATCACAACGCCAATGACTCTGCAGGGTCGAAGCGATTCTAAAAAAAATAAACAACCCTTTTTTTTAATTAGGTACAAGATGTAATTATCATCAATGTTATGCAAAATTACATTCAATATTTCGTTTATGAATGTAGTAATACTAATAGGATCAGTCTATACATTCGGATCCAAAAAAAATATTTTATGATAAGCATAAATTCGGATACTTTATGATAGGGCACAAACCAGAGAAGATAACTTTAGGTTCGGCTGAATACGATTTTATAGATCGTAACTCTCCGAGAAAATACTCGAAATAAATAAAACATTCCTTCATGAATATGTTTTATGGCAAAAACATAGAATAAACCAATCCACATTCTAATATTTTCCGCTCTAAACTGCCTTCAACGAACACGCCAGTTTTATGTTATTCTTTACAATGTACCTACCATAGTGAAGAATATCTCTTTTATCATGTTGCCAAATTAATTTATAACTGATGCCACTAGAAAGAAAGACGTTTTAACTGCAAGAAATTCTATTTTAGATTTAAATTTCTGTGTGTTCAGATAATTCTAGAACTATTAATGGTATTAGGTCAACTACTCAACTAATAAGTACTCGGAAAGGCCAATATATTAAATTCTGCATGTATTAGTACATAAGCATTTAAAAAAAAATGCTGTTGCATGTCAAATAAGGAGAAAATAAAAAGATGCGCATAGTAGTTGAAGGCAAGCAAGAAAAAAAAAACATTGAAATGTTGACAGATTATTTATTTAATAGAGTAAGTTAATATATCTTCACTACCCAGAACATTAAAAATTTTTCAAAAGTAAACACAAGAATAGTTGTAGAATCGTTCCTTTTCGTAACTTCTAGAAAAAAATTATTGGTACATATCATTCGAAATATGTCTGTTACTGCATGATAATGCTATAATAATGATAGCGGAAAGGAAATAAAAGCAATAAATGCAAAATAAAATAAATAAGGAAATGAATCCCAGTGGATAAAATGTATTCAGGACCTCATTTTGGATGTCAGGCAGTACTCAGAAAAGTTAATAACAAATTCTAATATGCTCTATGAAGCACTAATTAATGCATTCGAATTCATCCCATAAAAGGTCAAACGGTGTAAGTGGAATGGTCCGCTTTCATTCCAACAGGAAAGAGATAAAGTTAGCAAGTTATACATTATTGTGCAACCTTTTTTTCGGAATTTTGAAGGGTAAGTATTTCTTTTTTACCTCCTTAATGTAAAGTGAAAGTTTTATTGAGATATTTCAAAATGGTAAATGAGGAATGACCATGTTACACGCCCCATTGTCAACCAACCTGAGGAAAGTAGAATTTTATGCAATCGGCTTTCCCAGTGTATCCCACATTCCCCATTTTATTGAAAAGTAAATTATAAGTAAACTAATTAATAATAATATTTTTGTTTATAATATTATAGATGGTTGGCAATTACTAACGAAAAAAATAATACTGCATCAAAGACCATCTCAAGCGTGGAGTTAATATGGTCAAAGATGGTGAGGTCACAATTTACAGAGCAAGTACACAGCTCAAATTTTTAAATTGTCGGAAAGTCATATTTAGATTTTTTTAAAATAAACTTTTGAATACCTCCTTATTAAAACACACTTAACAATCGTATTTGCCAACAAACATGCATTGCGAATGCTCAGTGTGTTTTAATGAGAAGGTATTTAAAAGTTTATTTATTTATTATTTTAAAAAAAAAGAAATTAATATGATTTTCCAATAATTTCGAATTTTGAGTTGTCACACTATCCATGACAGTGAGCGATATTACGACTCATTTTGTGATTTCAATGTTTAAAAATAAACTGAGATTACCTATAGTTTTCACGCTAGTGTTACATATTTTTTTTAAGAAATGATGCTATATTTTATTATAGTTAATTAAAAATCGTTGTGGCATCGATAAAAATTGTATGTTTTTTTTTCACTTAACCTGTTCTTGTTCAATACGATAAAAAGGGAAATAAAGTAGTATGTTTCACTTACCAAGAAAAAATCTACGAAGAACTGCGGGGTGAGGTCAACCAAAAGTTAAACTAATGAAATCTTAGGATCCAGTTACCCCGGTTTATGTTATGGGAAGTTCTCAAGAAGATGAGGATAACCCCAGGTCTGAACCTTACTGAAGAAAGATTGCGTGTAAAATATGAAAAACTGAGAAAACGGAAATTGCAAACGCAGATGAATTCGAGAATCCTAAGAATAGTGAACTGGGTTGTAGCTTTATGATAATTAGTAGGATATAGGATATAGGATAGTAGGAGATCATCATAAAGTTAAGACTCTTACTCTAGGATACTATAACCCTGAGATCAAAGAATAGGCTTAAAACTACCCTCTACTAGCAATTGGTCAGCTAATCAACAACTTAGAACATATAATTCATTTTACACTTTTGCCAGAGGCATTTCTAATAAATGCAGTTGTAATTTTATATAAAGACCACCTTCTTTTACATTAATGACAAATTCATGCTATCCGAAAATCGAGTTATCGAAATAGGAGATTTAATATAACTTTAAAGATCTTTTTTAAAATTGATCATTCTTCAACTTTATCCAAATTTAGGCAGCACTGATAATACACATACCATCGATGAAAATTGAAGCATTTGGTTTCGAGAGCATTGACGATGCGACCAAAATCAATGGATTATCGGAGCAGACAATAATCTGTTAGGTGTATCTTCATCCTCAGATATCAGCATAGAATATCTGAAGCTAAGATTGGTTTTGAAAGCTAATCGGAACATATTCGTGGGATTTTCACAAATATATTTTAAACTCAAGATGAAAGTAAACTCATATCACTCAACGAAACATTTATTTCGCAAATAATCTTTTCAAGATTTCTCCTTTGAAGTTTTAAATACCGTATCAATTTCAATCAAACTATAACACAAAATAAAGCAATAGCTCGAATGACCTGGAATGCTCAGGAATAATTCTCTCCTAGTTAAAAGTAATAATAATTTTCCCTATGTAATTTTTCCTCATAGTGAATTTCCCTATGTTTTTAATTGAAATTTATGATTTTTAGTTACGACGTTGTTGCAGCAAATGAACGATTAGTTGAAAACGTTCTAAGGTAAAATGTATTAAATAAGATCTATACGCTCTTTTCACGGACTACCGTACATGATCTAAATTATTACCATATGCGATTTAAATGCAAGGCTTAGGGTCATAACTCTTACATCTGGCTGGTATGAGTTGTCTCCACTAAATGGACTGGCTTCACTTCCCCGGAGAAAGGAGGATAACCCTCAAGGGACCGCGTGGCACGTGTCCCTCTTTGGTGACCAGTCATCTATTTCCAGGCGGTCACCCTAACAAGAACAGAATCATCTCTGCTAATAATATATAAACACAACATTAAATTATACCGACAATAAATGTTGCATGTACTTGCTGGTTAAACGCCCTTCGTACAGAAATGATAACACTGGGCACAGTGTCGCAGAGTAGCACGAGAAACACCAACGGACCAATTTGATATTTCTTCGCTGATTGATATTTTTTGTTTAGCATAATGTTGATTTTTTTATTGTAAGTACTTATAAATAATGTATTTATTATGGCCTGACTATTTTACTTTTTAAAAATTCAAAAGCGATAGGTTTTTAAGTTTGGTTTCACCGGAAAGTTTCTTGATAAACGTTAAGTAACCGTTCCTCAAGACAATGAGAAACAAACTGTTGGATCCGCAGGCCATGTATACCAGAAGCACCCAGACTGCTGAGTTCTGTACGAAAGGTAATGATATAGAAAAATTCATCGACCCTAAGCCAACAAAGTCTAAAAAAACTAAGTCCAGTTTCTAGAGCTCTGCTTGTGTCATAGCTGGTCTCACTGGCGTACTCCGCGTTTATCCCATGTCCGTCAACGGCAGGTTTAGGAAGATTATTACTATTTAACGACCAACCACTAATATATAATAATACCCACTTTTACTAAATATTGATATTTTCATGTTTCTGCTCCATATGCTTCCTCTCCCGCTTTAAGTGGTAAACAAACGTGAATTCTTTTTGGAGGACGAACGTCAGAAGGTGAAACGACGGCGAAACTGCGAAGTGCTTTAGATCAGAAGTTCCTGATTCACTGCATGCCTTTTCGTCTACTACGATTTTTAAAGATTCGTCGCAAATATTGTTCAAACTTTTGGTATTTTGCTGTTACTAAGCAAATTTCTGAGTTAATTTTTTAAGAAAAACAATATAGAATTTCTAAAAAAACTTTTTTAGGAAATTTTTTAAATTATTCGCTGGAATTATGTACTTTGAATTGATAATTGATAAGTAACTTTTAAACGGAATATAAATAAAAAACACTTAAAAAATAATATACGTACATACATAATGTATGTAAATAAGTCATGTGAATTAAAAAAAATTTTTTTATTATTTACTTTAGTAAAATTTCAGTTATTTATAATATTATGAAGTAGTATATAGCCGTAGTAGGATTTCGGTTTATTATATTTGTTTGTATTTTCGATTGATACTATTCGGTTTATTATATTTGTTTATATTTTCGATTGATACTATTAATCAGCTGTTAGAATACCATCTACCTAAAATGTTTTAATGTTGCCTATGCTACTTCCCTTTTTCTTCGGTTTATATTGAACTGCTTACCTGATTACGCAAATTGACGTTATATAGCCGTCTAATTTTCCGGGTTGACTCGGTAATTAAAAATAGATCAATGATTGGTTAGAACTATAAAAATGATTGAGTAATGCTCAACCTGGTAAGAGGAATTTGAGCCGGAATCTGGTGGCATGGGGGAGTTCTGAATTTTTAACTTATTTTCATGTCGAACATGGAGTAAGAGCGAAAAATATGGTTGGGATGCCCGGCATTTCCTTGGCAAAAAAAAAAAAATTAAAAACCGCCCCTGCAATCCCTTTCCTACGTACCAATACACTTCGTTGTGGGCAATTGGAATTCTCGCAATCATTGTCTAACCTTGTTTGCTTTTTTATGTACGTTCTACATTTTTCATGTGTGATCTGTGCTGCGTGTGAAAATCAAATGTTGTATAACAGGCAAAATGAACTGGAATTTATTCAAATAATCATATTTTCCAATTTTGAAATGTATAATTCAATCATTTTGTTTGAAATATACTTTCGAAAAAAAAATTTGATTTTAATATTTTTTTTTTACAGCATGAATAAACATTTGCATTACCACTCATTTTCAACAAAAAATAAAAAATCTTCTCAAATTGAGCTGACTGGCCTCCTCTTTAATTAGCCTTTGTTTAATTCATTATTTTTTTTTTTTATTTACACACTTACGGGTACTAAAAATACGGGTATCTCCACCGAATGGTTCAACCTTGAGAAAATACTTTCTTTTTTTCCACCGTCCATTCGGATTTAGAAGCCAAACAAGATGTCTGTGTTAATTATGTTTTTAGTAAGTTTTGAAATCTAGATTGATTTTCATTTATTTGTATTCATTCAGAAATTTTGTTTAAGTCTGTCTAGGATAGATATTTGATAAAATATCTTATTTCTCCTCAGTTCCTTTAAAACTAATCAATTTATACGACTTGATGTTAGTCAACTATTTTAAGAAACTCGGGAGAAATGAGATCTTTCATCAAATTTCTTAGATACGCTTCACCACAATTTCGAATTTCATTTAAATAAATTTAAAAATCTATATTTCAAAACATACTCCATTGCATTGTAAGATACTCTACATTCGGTATTACATAATATGGGCTCAACCTATAATCATAAATATACAAGGAATAAGGATTCCCAAGTGAGGTAGGAATCTACCTTGGTATAAGGTTCGGTAGAAAGTTCAATGATATTTCTCACTTGGACTATTTCAGAAGTATGATGACAACCTTAGTCGAAGTCTTCTTGGGCGTGTTATCTGTTTCCCGGAACCTGAATTGCCTTCAGCCTGGAATCAAGAAATCTCGCGACAACAGAAGAAAAGGTTGACAACCATCCAGAGATTGTTACTACTGTGAGTTACCAAAGCTTATAGGACTGTTACTCACAATGCTATGCAGATCTTTGCACCTCGAGGTCTTTCCTGTGAGAAGATAAGATTAAACATAAGATTTAATAATAAGTATGATTATAAGAAATTAGTATCAAAGGTTCTTGTAGTGAATCTCCAAGAGAGGATTGCAGAGGATACAACCAACTGGAAGATAATAATACTGGAGGACACCATTGAAGAGTGGAGTTGACGATGAGTAACTACTCCGAAAGGTTCAACTTTCGGAAAGTTGAAAATATTTTCTTCTTTCCCGCCGGCCATTCAAAGTTAAAAGCCAAATGGGTCCTACCTGACTGCTGGATGTCACAATTTCTCACAGGAATGGGGTCTTCCGCGCCAAACTCTATGACTTTGGATAGGGCATTACCGGTATGGTGTACAGGGAACTGCTATGAATGTCGTCCGGACTTGTACCGCGTCAAAGGTAATAATCAGCAACTGTTGGCGGAAAACTAGACTGCACATCATCACATAGAACGATTTCTCTCACCTAGTCATTAATATTAACTATCCGCACTACGAAGCTATTTAATATTAACGAAGCCTTCATGTACGGATTAAAGGAGATGCTGGGACCAACTCAATTTAATCTACTGGTAATGTAAATAAGAAACAATGAATGTGGTATTTCTGTTTCAAGAAAAACGGATGAATAGATAGTGGCTGATAACTTGAAGATAACCTATGGGAATGGAAAAATTTAATATCTTAGGGAATTTTTAGCCGGTCTACTATCCGTCAACAATTTTATAGTGGCTACTTCAGTTAATAAACTTTTTTAATGAACGCTATTTCTGCAATCATTAATTAATTACCACATATTATTAAATAAAATTGTAATGTCATTTTGGATTGCAAGTACTTATAGTTTTGAATAATACCAGCTTTACCAATCAGCAAAAAAATGAAAATAATTTTGATAATTATAGACAATAAAGATAAATGGAAAAACAAGACGTTCTATTTTCTAATTACTGATAAAATCGTCACTCAGGAATATGAGCATCTCGGTGCATAATTTAGTGCATTAATCAATTTAACATTACATTTATTTTAACTATAACTCTTTGTAAGAAGATAATTCTCCCTTAGAAGAGAAAATATAAAGGAATTACGAGAGGCAGTGTCCCAGCTTTCCGATTCTCATAGTTCTTAGCAAAAGGCATATCGGCAGACGGAAATGTAAAACCCAAACTGGCAGCAATGCCAAAATTCTTAAACATTGTTCGTTTGTTTTAATCGCCTCAATTACCATTGTTTTAAAAATTGAAAATTTATATTTAAGTATACTGATAGCTGTAGGTTGATTATTGATAATACGTGAATAAAAGAATGAAAGTTCGTGTAGCTTCACACATATGAAATATAGGTATTCTTGAAGGTACTCATACGCATCAGCAAGATTTTTCAGCTACTTTCCTGACTACTAGTTAATTGGTACCAGTTGAAAAATACCAATTTGTTGGTAAAGATCCTCCAGTACACCTTTCGGTTATCGGGGTTAGAGTGATTATTAGTGAGTGATCTGGGGTTATATAGGGGTTCAGTGGAAGTCATGGGCCAACTAGGAAAACAAATAGACCACTCGACCTTCTTGTAACAATTTAACCATTGGAAATTCGTTCAAGTAAAACATTATCAAAATCGCCTTGGTAATTTTAAAGTAATGCTGATGTGATATCGTGAAATCATGCCTATTTTGCATACACCTCAAAAAACTTAAAGTAAAAAGTAAATAGACGATTTTTCTTACAATTTATCAGCTATAATTTTGTACCAGGTTCCATATTCGTTCTGATCTATAGTTTTCAGATTAAAAAAAAAATATTATTTTGGTAATCTAATATCAAGACTTTTAACATATTTATAACTGGGAACCACGGCCAGATCTAGGGAGGGGGGAGAGGGAGAAGCAAGGCAGTAAGTTTCGAACGAAATTTTATTTTTAGATTAAGAATAGAAATATTTGCTTCTCTTATTGTATGTTTTGACCTTTATTCAGTCGGTAAAATGAGTTCATAATATGAGATGATGATATTTATTTAGAAATATATCACCTGAAATACTGTTCTTGAGTTTTATTGAGGGGAGAGAGTGAAAGAAGGGCGGCAAAATTAAGCTTGCTCCCCTGAAAAATACCCCATTTCCTGCCCTCCTGGAAACCTTCCAATATGTAAAGTTTCAAGACTATTGAATTTTTATCTGGGAAAACCAAAATTGACTTGAATAAATGGCTTACAACAATGAAGAAATATCCATCTTAACTCATAATTAATTTAATATGTATAATTTTAAATTATCAAAGCGCAGTTCATAGCATTCTACTTCAAATCATTCAAAAAATGTGTATAATAGGTTATATATCTCATATTTACATTTCAGTTAAAATAAGTAGTGTTAATTATCAATTTAAATAATAAGTTGAGCTGCTTAATACTTAAGAAGCTCAACTTAAGAAATTTCATTCGATATTTAAAAACATTATTACTTAATCATCAATTGACTTGGTTTGATTTGAAAGGTTTTCACCGTTTTCAACAACATTCCGGCAGCTACTGATGTAAAAATCATGGGTAAGCAGCGAGTTGAATTTTTATCAACCAATATTTCTTTGAGGTATTTCAAACAATTCTGCTACATAGGGATTCTTATTGTACACGATTAAAGAAGAGTGGTGAGAAATTGCTTCGATTGGATGGTTATAGTCGCTATTACTTGCCCAATCCTAATAATTTGACAATAATAACAATAAAGCCCTCGGGGGCAATCCATTAAAATCCCCATCAACCAGGTAGGAAGTTGTAGTAAGATCTTGTTCATCAAATTCATCTAAAGAAATTAAAACAACTTCTGGAAACGTATTATGTAAATTATTGTACTACTTTAATTAATCTAATTGCATTATTTCAGACGAAACAGTTAAAACAATTTTTTTTTTCACATTTGTTTTCATTTGCATTCGTACAATACAGTAATGATGAGGAAGCTATACTGACTATCTTGGGAGACGTTTTTTTTATTAATATACTTCTATTATTTTACATTTAATAATAATCATATGGTTAATTGTATGGCTATTGCAAGCATATAGTCTTAGTATTGTTATTTTTAATATATATTTTGTATATATTGTTTTTCTCTTAGTTATTTTTATGTTACCTTTCTTTTCCATCAGCCATATCAAGTTGAGGTTATTACAAGTGATGTACTTGGCTGAGTCCTGAAGTTTGGTCAATCGATGAAGCATTGGCCTGTTAATTATTAACTGATATTTGAGAAACTAAAGGCTTTGTTTGAAATCCTTCTTCAATAGCATAATTATAACTGTTCAGAATGATCGCTTGGTCCTAATTTTAGTGGATCAGAGATTATTATTAATTCGTATCAAGGAGATACATTTGATGACAACTTGATTGTGGTAGGCTGTCGTTTAGATTTTTGGTGGCTAATCGTGACTAAAATATTCGAATCGATAGGGTGGGGCAGGTTAGGCATCCCTCGAACAGGAGGAAGACCTACCTAATGAAATTCCAATACAGCTCAAGAGGCATTCCCTATCTCGGCACTACCTAGCCTCTGCTTCCGCAACACCCTGTTAGTGTATGATTTATGTGACAACTAGCTCAATAACTTCCCTGTCAAAAACTTTTTAACCATAAATATTCTAAAGAAAAAACAAATTTGTGGACGAAAAAATCAGTAAATATCTACTTTAAATCAATTTCGTGCTGACATAATAAATTAATGACCAGCTGATTACGCTTCCTTCGTACGAATGGATAGCACTGAGCACGGTCTACAGCGTTGTCCGAGAAACGGCAGATGTTTTATCATTTGTATGACCATTCTTCACTTTTTAATATATTTTATTGATACAATATTGATTCTTGTTCTAATTACAAATAAATAATGTATTCATTATAGCATGACTGTGTTAATATTATTATTATATGTGTGTTAATATCAGGAAACAAAAGCTTTTTAAGAGTATTTACCGCAGATCCTCCAAATAAACGATGGTTAGTATCCGTTCCCACGAAGCATTCAGAAATAAAGTATTGGGTCCTCTGATCCTGGATCAGGCCATGTACAGCTGAAGCATCCTAACCCGCTGAGTCCTGCACGAAACGTAAAGATAAAGTAAAATTCCTTGAATCTAAGGTTGTAACCTTGGTCACAAGTATTAGGCATCCACGTCAAGTATTTTAATATTGTTTATTTAAGGAATCATTCTAAAAGAAAATTGTCGTTATGACTCTCTGCGATAACACTCATAACCGAAAACACTCATGATATTCCCCTCATTTTCCCAACTACAAAGAATACATTGTGAGTATATATTATAGTAATATAAAAGTTTAAAAAAAAAAATAAGTAGATTAAAATTAATTTATTTCGGTAACACTCCTGACGTACATTTTATTCAAATCGCTGGAGACAGTACTATTAATGTATATCAATGACTCCTTGATTTATTTTTATTAAAGGCTTTGTGATATGTCATCTTCAGAATGTTTATTTTTTATGTATACCATTAAGACATTTTTTACTACATCTTCTATTATGCTGGTGACAGTAGCAATTCTGACGTTTTTAATGGTTTTCAAGAAGTTTTTAGAATCTTCTATTTCTGAAAAACATAATGAGAAAGGAGTTGCTATTGGAAATAGTTCACAAGAGAGAGTGGTTGTAAAAAATAAAACAATGAGGTCCACTAACTACTCAAAGTTATGTACGCGTGAAACAAAAACGTCATTTTATTTATTTTTTAGTGCGATCCTGTATACGAAATCGGATGTTCTATGTTCGGAGGGACGTGGATAATATCTGCAAAAAACAATCCTTATTCAGTTTAGTAACGATGACTAAAAATAGAAGAAGTAGTTCCCTAACTCAGTGGGGGAAGAGAGATATCTTCAATAAAGATATTTAATGGAAAATATTTCGTTAGTGAAAAATTATTAGATTTCTTGGAATAGAAATTTTATTCCGCTGCCTATAAGCTTTATAATTTCTATGCAGTGCGTATTCCTGGAGGGCAAAACAAGAATTCCAGAAATTACTGTCTGCACCAATGGACATTCTCAGAAAAAGTACATTCTCGCAGTTTCTACGTATCGTTCCAATCATGTCCAACTATCGAATATGAAAAAATGCATTTCTCATATTGGTCACTTAGGAGCGTAATAGTTCAGCCATAATTTGTGATAAAATCTCGAATACCTAACCCCCAAAAGACACTTATTATATTTAGGAATTCAAGAATTTTTCGCACTGCGTCTCTGAACTGTTTCGTTTCTCAGTGACCAATAAGAAACTTATGACCAAAAAGAAAGTTATTCATATTTCATATTGTTAGGCATTGTAGGGACAATATATCAAATAATTATTTGATCCGGGAATAAAACAAAGAAACAATTGAGACGTTGATTTCCAATAGTTTCTGAAGGACAATTTTTTCGAAATCGATATTTTGATATATTCGTATTGTAATGTTAAATTTTTGCAGAAAGCAATCGTCCGATTTCATCTAAAAAACGCAGAAGTCCTTTAAAATCATGTTTAAAAATTGCAATTCTTTCTGAAAGATACTAAGTACATATTTCATTTCATTCCAAACCATACTAAATTCATTTCGTTCAGAAAAGTTCCTTCTAAAAGAATTCCTGTATTTCCTATTTTACAGTAAAAAGCCATAATTTTCTTACGATTTTAGCATTATTTTATTGTTTTTCACCACTTTTGTGACTTTTCAGTGGTTCAGTTAGTTTTGCTTGAATGGCCGCTATGATTGTGATAAGTGGTTATAATCTATTAATCAGTTTTAAAGTTGTTTTCATTAGTTTAGATGCGTCCCCTTGGTTCTTATATGTACTCTTTTAAATTAGGTTTTTTCATAATATTTCTGATTGCAGCCATATAAAGTTAGTTTCAAAATTTTCAGAGACTCATACATTAGCGTAATGATAGAATCAGATCTCGGAAACTTTTGGAATTTTCCATTCCTCGCCCCACCAAATACGGAGAAGTAAAAGGATGTCTGATCAGTCCAAATGGGAAAAGAACAATGTGAAAATGCTCTAAAGACTCCAATATAATAATAATAATTACTTTAAGATATGTTGCATGCATAATGAGAAGTCGTTGTGTAAAATTATGGAATTAAATGAAACTGAATTTACAATTTTTCGTGAAAAATACTGGTCATTAATGAACGCAGTGAATAAGTGGAAATTTATAGAACGTTACATTTCAACAACTATCCCCATTCTGGAGAAATTTATTTAGTATAAAATATAACATTTACAATACATTGAGTATATGTATAAAATTTCATAAAATAGATTTAGTACCTTTTGGAAATCATCATCTCAATTCTGCTGTTCTTTAATCATTCAAAATTAAGTTTTTCTTTTTTTCATTTCTGCCATAATGTCTTATAAAAAGAGATAGTATTATGAGAAATAATAAAGAACATAAGAAGTACCAAGTTAGTTGAAGATTGACGGAAAAGCGCTTTAAATCCAGAAAAAAATAATAAATTATAAAAAAAAGTGATAAAAAAATTATGATTTTAAGAACCCATTAGGGATTGACTCAATTTTATTAGATGTATAAATAAATAAATAAAATCTAAATATTACAGAAAGATATATAAATTCACTTACCTGTAAAAGTCTACTCAGCTGCGCAACGTAGATGGTCGCGTGAGGGACAGCGTTAACCAGTGAACTTTAACTCGCTTCAAATACAGAACAATTAGATATTATTAGATATAGGTAGGATGCTTATTGGATGGGACAGAATTCTACCCTTCCGGTAACGAAAATAAGGGAATATCAAAGCAGGTGTGTGACATGATGTGTCTACCACGCGACTGTTGGAGAGTTAAGAGCATTGCAACCTTCTTGTATCAGATTCGTAAGCGTGGAGTATAAATATATTATTCTTCTACCGCTAAGGGAAGGGACGAGCATGCTTAAAGAGCAAGAGTCTGGGTCGTTGACGAACTCACGCCTCTTTCTTCAATCCTTTGTCCTTCTTCCAAAAACCTCTATAATTCCTTCTGCTGATATATTCCACCTATTTCTGTCAATACATCACCCTGACCAATCGTCTCTCAGGAAATATGGAAAAGTAACCTCAGTATGTTCAATTATTTCACAATAATTTAACTGAACGCATTTAACTAAACGCATTAGGTCCGCAACGTATTTAAGTCACATACTGCCTTACGTTCTTTCCATACTGTCTTACAATACGCCTTCCCTACTTATTTCTTCCACAAATCCTCATGGATTGAGTTTCTGCTAATTTATACTGCTGTTGATTTGTCCCTACTCCTGTTTGCAAGGCGTACAAGATCAATTTCATCATTCTTATAGTTATCACATAATCAGAAAAAAAAGTTAACTAATATAGAAATAAGAAGGATCTAATCATTTTATAGTTGGGAACCATTGATGGAAAACAAATTCTATAATTTTGTATGTATGTATGTGTTTTTTCTCCTGGTTCAAATCATTGTGTACATGTATGTACTTTTTTCTTCTGATGATTGTATACAAACTATTGAGTTTGTATCAGAAGAAAAAAATACATCCTTGCAAGTCATCCGAAAAGTCCAAATGGGAACGGCTGCAAGTATTTGGAAATATTTTCATAAAATTTGTGAATAAAAAAGTTTTTGTTTAAATGTATATCTATAATTTCGTAAACATAGAGAGTTCTAGTCATACATATCAACATAAAATTTTTCTTTTGCCCAATTAGACTTTTTTCCCTACTTCTAGTTTTAAAAAAAAAAAATGTAAATTCATAGTGGTTTTCTCTACCATACTATCATCCGGTCATTGCCACAATATCTACCTAAATATATCAACTAGTTACACAATAATACATTCTGTCTCACCCTTATTTCAATCTGACTTAATGGTTTTCCAAGGAAAAAAAATACATTCGTTATCATAGCCATCCGTCTGCTGTCTTGGTCAATTTGTCGTAATTGGCTTAGATACAGAAGAAATATCCTAGAAGAAAGGGATAAAAGGCCACGGAGCCATTTGAAAATTCATCCAGTTCGATTTAGAACTGTGCCTGGCAATAACCGACCTAAGAAACTAACTAAGGTGTTACCAAAAGGATATGAGAGATCTCGCTCGGTAACTGTTGATGGGAGAAAGAGCTTTCAAGTTAACCAGGGGTGTGAGGGAGAGATTCTTTAAAGAGAAGAATCACTGAGGGCCAAAGTTTGTCTCCAGAGAATTGAGATTAATCGCATTAATACAGGTATTCCCAACACAAAACCACCTCAGTTAACAGCACTAACTACCGGCCATTGGTCCAACGAATGGTCTGTTGATAATCCTGGTCCAACTTTAAGTAGTGTTAACTTTGCGTATCCTCCAACTAAGAAAACAGTACGTAATCCTGAAATGGAAACCAAAACATTTAAATTACTCCAACCGAGAAATTAAAATTTATTCAATATTTGGCTCAAATGTTGACCCAATATTTAAAATTTCACTTTAAAGGAAAAATGGTCAAATTTTTAAATGATTTTCGGTAGCCGTTAAACCTGAAGAGCTGCATTTAAGCATATATTGCGGTAATTTTTTTTTACTGGTGCCACACACAATTTTGAAATTATAAGCGAAAACACAAAAAAGTTTTTACAAATAATTCAAAACGCACAATGAAATTTTGTTAGACAACTCCAGATTCGGATTCAGTATCCCAAAAAATAATTTTATGCGATCTGACCACTTTTAGATAATAATAATTACAAAGCAAAGAAAAAAAAATGTATTATTAAATGTGACGAGCAGGAGAAGAAGAGAAGGGGTGCACTTTGGATGATTCCAGTTTGGACGATGGGAAAACTTGATTTTCATGTGAAATTTCTAAATTAAAACGAGGCGTTAGTGATTTCATCGGCCATTTCGTTTGTGTTTACGCTGTTCTATCTACAGGGTGCAAACCGTTTCCCTCAAGCCCAGAACGAGAAAAAATAATTGTGTGCCCTCGTTTTGGCAAATAACCTCGCCATCGAGGTATCCTTTGATTAACGGTCTCCGAGCCATTACGTATGGCTTGCCACACCATTTAGACCTCGTTGCGTTTGTACTACACCCATTGTTTTACATGCCTCGAAAAGTCACGGGACTAAAAGGAAAAAAAATGATGACGCTATACCTTTCTAGATCACGATTTCAGCAAGATAGAAAAACTCATTCAAATTTGTATATTTTTCATGATAGCTATGAACGGATTATGGTAAAAAAAAAATGGATCAATAAAAAAGGAAAAAATAATTAAAAAATTAACATATCCATTACAAATTCCAGATCTGAAAATATTTTTGATGTTTAAAACATGTAAAAGTTTATAAAAATATATAAGGATATTTTGAAAATAGGCTATACTTTTGGCTGTTCCGTAGATAATTACTCACACCAGTACTTGTATTATCTAAAGGGTACGAAATATATTTTACTGAGACAATAACTATTAATGAAGTTGTGAATTTGACAGAAATTATTATTATTATGGAGCTATTCATAGTGACGGATTCTATATCTGTGGTAATAGCCATTAGAAATTTTTGGCAATATAATCTTCTAAGATTTGAAAATGGTGGAGGCTGTACCAAATCAATAAAAATATTCGTTTCATGATTTTTTTTTTTGCAGTCATTAATGTATTCCATATTAAATCAGGCTTCTAAGTGCTTGGCGAGATATACAAATATGGCAAAAATTGTTCACCAAGAATTGGCCAAGAAATTTTAAATTTAGGACGACACCCATCCTTACTTTAAATGCAGCACACAGACAGTTATTGATAAATGGCTCGTCAAGCAATATTGGGACCAGACCATCATTATCACTATAGATCACTAAAGACCAGATTTCCGTGCAGAAAAACACTCAAAAGGTGCATGAAAAACTTAAAAGGTGCAAATAGGTAACAAAGCAAAAAAGTTGTTCAAACTAGTACTTTTTACTAACATAATGCTTGAAAAAATAAAACAATATAGCTAAAATTTTTTAATTAATACAAACTATATAAAATGAAATAAAAAATGAAAAACAGTATTAGCACTGTCACAAACAACTAAATTAATTATTCTCAATATAGTTCAATGCCATGTACATTTCTAAATGTTTGCAATAAACGCTCTCTTACTTCAACGTCTAAGGAAAATTTATACCGATATAACTTCTTTGCAATAGAAAAAAAAATCAGATAAAACTTTAAAATCTCGTATGAAGAGTAGAACTTTCGTGGCAACACTGAATTCGACATTGGTAAAACAAACAACCAATCAGAATTTTATAATGATTTATACGACCTAGAATCTTTCGTGAGATTTTATAGTTTTATAAGAACTATAACACAGAAAATTCAATGTTCTTTTCCATGATTTAGTTTTAAAATATAGGATTTCTTAATTGTTCTAATTTATTTTTTTACGTTGTTTTGCCAGTTAACAAATTTTAGTTAAATATTAATAAACATGGCCCATGTAATTTGTTTACTTGATAGTACAAATGTCGCTGTTTTTTCGACTATGTTTTATTAATATCAATATTCTGTTGTGTAACTGCGGAGGGATTTCACTTTGGGAATAACTGAAGTCGTGCTTTGAATCATTTATTCGATTTGTTCATGAATCACAGAAAAGTTTGCAAATAAAACAATGGTTTCATAGTCAAAACTCAAAAAATGAACAAGAATGCCATTTCGTGCAGAAAATCCTAAAATTTGCAGATTCGAGCAATACCTCCAAAACATGCAATTTCTTGCAATATAAAACTAGTTTCAAAAGATCATCCTTTTCATTATTCGAATTTCTGTCGAGGTTTGGCTGAATTTGAAACTAGCAAAAAAAGAAGATGCAATTGCACGAAAATTCGGTCTTTACTGATCTCAGTTATTCCTCTCAAAAAAAAAAAAAATTATTTTACTTATTCTGAAAGAAGAATTGGGATCCCAACAGATGACAATCTTCACAAGGTGGTTGATCTTGGTGAAATAATAAAACAATTGTATCAGCTTGAAAAAGTGATCACTTCTATTAATGGCTTGATTCCGGAGATTACTATGAACAGCGCAAAAGATCTTCCTCTAGATAGCTAGGAATAGATACAGAAAGTATTTTTGCTTTGAACTACGAGCATTGCTAGGAAATTTATAAATATTAGGTATTTATATATTTTAGATGCTAATTTTTATGGTCCCACTCATGACCCAGATTCGTGTAAGTAAAATTTACCGTCATTTTAAAAAATCCTAAACATGGGTTTTGTTAAATAAAATATCAGTTAGTTTTTTTCTCTCACCCACCGAAAGAAGAAATGGGTAGCAGAACCTAAAATAGGATGGAGGAAAGTACCAACCTCAAGCACTCCTAATGAAATCGCTAACCTTTATTTTTATTATTTCTATGGTAATAAATATGTTTATTATCAATTTCATTTGTATATTACATAGCATCATACAACAAAATGCAATACTAATTAATTAATTTAATGCTTTCAGAAATTCGACAATAGTCTTTCTTAACACTAGGAATTACTTTTCAGCATAGCAAACCATTTGCTACTTTCAAATTTTTTATTTCATAACTTCAAAATTTGGCCCAATAAAAAAAGCAGCATTAAATTTAGGTCACCATTAATCGTTGTCTAGGGACGGTACCGAATTTGACACCATGACCTTTCTTTTTCAGGATCTAGAGATATCAAATATTTAAAAAAAAATCCAAATGATTAATTGTTAACGAGCTAAGGGTTAAACCAATGGGAGCCCGAATAAAATATCACAACATAATAAGCATGCCAGAATTAAAAGGGACATCACACACTGCAGCCGGCAACATGAGTTTTTTCATTATTTAGGGTCTCGATTAAAAGAATCCGAGCATAGTTGTCGTTCTCCATATTTTGCGTACTCCAGCGTCTAAATTATAGTTGATTTTGCAACGAGTACCAACGCGCCATAAATATGGAACGACGCCAGTAGTTTATACATAATATCTATATCTGTTCCCGGATGAAAATTTCTCTAGTAAAAGAAGTCATTCTTAGCAGAGTCCGTATGTTTTGGTATGGACTATTGAGAATACGTGCATAGATGCCACTAACTGAGAGACATCGAGGTTCCAACGTGCGAATATTGTCAGGCTATCAGAAGTCCCAATTTCATCAACGAGGAATATAAAAAATAAATTTGGGAGTGGAATGTAGTTCCGGAGAGGTTTCGAAGAACAAGGAGAGCACAATTTCGCAGTTGCAAGGCGTTTTTGAAGAAAATTAATTTCAACACAATATAATCAAATGTAATTTTGTCAATGAATCTTTAAGATAGAGGCAATAAACAAATAAATTCCAAACACAATATTCACATTCTAAATATTCGTGTGTTAATAAATTTAGAGGTTTAAAACCCTTTTTCCTGATCCAAAACAAATACTTTATCTGAATAAAATAATTGAATTCCTTTGTTTAATTTTTTTTCAAACATGTATAAAACGACATGAGATACATTAATGAAGCGATGACCAAAAACACTGTACGAAATTTTTCCAGATAAAAAGTTTTTATAACACATCTCATATGTTACTCACATCAATTTGCTTTATGAATCGGAAAAATATATAAAAATACATATCAATACAGACTTATAAATATGATCCATTTAATTAATCCATGTAAGTCTGAAACAGTTAATACTAATGTAATTGAGTAGTTTTAGGTTTTATGGTTTTTAAAAACATATTTAACCCTTTTTTGGCCACCTATTGATTCTTAAATACCGAAATGTAGGAAAGATGTTTCTACGTCTTCATTCCAAGAGTTCCTGGAATGAAAAAGGATTATATGGGAGTGAAAACAGCTGTTTGGTTATTGAAGATTATACATGTTATTATTTATTTTTTTTTTTTATCTCTAGTGAAATTAGTTTATATTACATGTTTTTAGCGATATAATCCGTCAGCAACAAAATCCATCAAAATTACTGACTGAAGCTCCACTACCCATTCATCGCTACCTTTGTTGCAAATAGTGGCCAATGAAGAGATTTATACGAAGATCAAGTCTGATGATACTGCGCAGGAACAGAACTTCATAATTTTCATGCCACAGCCAAGCAATAAATAGAACGCTATGTAAAACTGGTTATTGAGGCGTCCCCCAAAGTTGTCTCAGTGGGCAAAATGACTGATCGAGGTGGACAAATTATATTACGTCGTTATAAATGTTTTTATAGTCGCTGAGTTCAGCAAAAATAGTTTAAAAAAATACTATTATAATATATATTAAAT
Organism: Rhaphigaster nebulosa; assembly: GCA_948150685.1. Classification (NCBI taxonomy): domain Eukaryota; kingdom Metazoa; phylum Arthropoda; class Insecta; order Hemiptera; family Pentatomidae; genus Rhaphigaster; species Rhaphigaster nebulosa. The sequence goes on from OX411306.1 coordinate 42,132,176, forward strand.
GAGTTATAAAAGCAATCTTCATTAATAATGAGATATAAAATTTTATAAGATATACAAAATTAATGAATAAATAAATAATCACAAGAATACATGAAAAATAGCTTAAAACTAATCTATTTGATTAAGTATGTGTTATAATTGTGTTACAATGTTAATATTATAATAAATGTTATAGTAACATTGTATTATAATATAATGTAGTATTATAATTTTATTATTGTAATCATATATTACGAGTATCATTATTATTATTATATAATGTATATAATCATATTAAGATATAATTATATAATGATCATAAGTATTAGTATAATGTGAAATTTATTATTTGAGAATCATAATTATATTATAAGTATAATATAATTCTAATAATTACGATATAATTATAATAGTTATAATTAAGTTATAATATATTTTTAATAATTTACAATAATATAATTATGTTATTATAATGAGATTATGTCAGTGTGTGTGTGTGTGTGTGTGTGTGTGTGTGTGTGTGTGTGTGTGTGTGTGCGCGTGCGTGCGTGTGTGCGTGCGTGCGTGCGTGCGTGCGTGGGTGCGTGCGTGCGTCTGCGTCTGCGTCTGCGTCTGCGTCTGCGTCTGCGTCTGCGTCTGCGTCTGCGTCTGCGTTTGCGTCTGCGTCTGCGTCTGCGTCTGCGTCTGCGTCTGCGTCTGCGTCTGTGTCTGTGTCTGTGTATGTGTCTGTGTCTGTGTCTGTGTCTGTGTCTGTGTGTAATTAATATGATTATTATTTCTTTTTTTTCAAAGCCCCGTGGGATGTGGAGTCGACATTTAGGGGAATAAGAGAGTGGGTTGATTAGAAACTCTTCTGCTGCATTGAATGCACTTTTAGAGGGACATGAGGAGTAGAAAATTACTTGGAAATTGAGGAATTTGGAATTTCTAGTGATGGGGTCATTAAATTAAATTTTCTGAAATTTGAGCCCTACTAGAGTTCTTGATAACTCCATTTATCTAGCTCTAGATAAAGTCTTTAAAAAAAAAATTTCCCGGGAACCGAGAAAACATTTTGTTAATTAATTTTGGCATATATCATGGAAACTGTTCTTCCTACGAAGATAATTAATATATACCACTTTATGGTGCATTTTACTTGCTCTAATTTGTGTGCTAATACATCAGTACGCCTAATAGTTCCTGAGATAAAGTGCAATGGGAACATTGACTTTATTTTTATTCATTAGTCACAAAAAACACAACGATGTACAATTTAAAGGAATTAAAACGGTAGGGGGGTCTGGTCCCGCTACTATGATAATGAATCAGAAAAACCTCAAAATGTATGTAAGATACTGCAAAAGGGCGTTGATTTCGAACATTAATTTGCAAAATTTGAAAATTGGCGTTAAGAAAAAAAATTAAAGTGAAAAACTACACCAAAGGAAAAAAAGAATGTTTTCGAATTGCTGATGCTTTCTGAAGGTTTAAAAAAGAAAATTGTTTTGCGTAATTGTTTTTTAAATTATTTGAATAACTTTATCACAACTGTTAAAAGTTGGGAAAATAAATTAAAAACCCAATTTTGATATGATTGTCTCGCTTAACCAAATTTTCTAAACAGTTTTTTTCCGTAAGGCGAAGTAGGGGAGAAGTTCGGTATTAAGCAAAGTGCTTATACTGGCTCTAAGCACTATAATATTAGTCCAATAGTGTCAAAATAAAACTATAACCTTAATATTTGATAAATAAACAGCGTTTGCTGAGCATTTTAACAACAATATTGGACTTATAACATTTAGAGCCTGTGTATGCACTTACCCCAATAACGCACTTATCCCATCCAGCTTTTTGTCAAGATACATAGCTAAAAAATCAGTTACAGATTTTACATAAAACTATAACTATGTTCGAATTATTTGGGAAAAGGCAAAAATTCGATACGGTAGATGAAATGGTATATTACTGACCGTGAATTAATGGTTAATTAAGAGCAATGAGCAAAACTTTGAAAAAATCAGGGTGAAAAATGGTTTGATACCTTTAGAGCCAAAACTTTGTACTAAATTTATGGAAAACACGCATTGTTGTTCAATTGCTAATACAGCTAAGTAACAAATTCTCTTAAAAAAAAACAAAAAAAAATTATCTAAATTGGACCAGTAGTAGCAAAGATAAAGCGTATTGAATTACAACAGTGTATGTGAACAGCCTAGCTCAAAAACGAAAAAATTTATGAAACTGAAAATACGTATTTAGATAAGTACATGTATGGGATATGGCAGCAACATTTTCGCTAAAATCAATTAACCGGAAGTTCCACTTTATACTATGGATTTTAAATTTTTTTACAATGTTCTCGAAAAAGTCTCTTAAGATTTTGATTAAAAGCTCGTTAAACTAATGTACAACTAAGTGGTCTTTAATATCACCTAGGACTTATCGGCATTGAAATGGTCTGACAGGACTTAAATGCCGAATTTACAAAATGGCTTTCTCCAAAGTACATTTAATTTTGTTTATTTGGAATAACCAAACATATCTTATTGTTAGTAGTAATTCAAAAAAATAAATCTAAAGTATGAAAGAATTTGATGATTAACTAAAAGGGAAAAAATGGAAAAATATTTTTCCAGATTAAAAATAAATATCCGGAAATAAGAGTCGCATTTTGTTTTTTTCTGTTGTCATTATAGACCAAGGAGATCTTTTATCGCGCAATGTGGTATTCTTACAGACATTTATTGCTTGCGGGAACACAGATATCCTGGAGGGGGTCACCCAACCTCACGTTGCTACGAACCATGGTTACCATGGTGCAGCGGCAGGCATAACCGGTCCCTTAAGGAGCCAATTCGGCAGTGTCCTTCCCACCGACTCACTCGGGTTCAAGGACAGTGACAAACCGGTCAAAATCCACAGATTATGGCTGCTTGGGGTCAGCAGGCGCCCGAGGGCCTATATTTCCTTCTCCGAAGCAGACCGTCCATGGACCAAACCTCCGGGCGGCTATTTTACGTCCTGGAAAGCAACACCGCGATTCACAATTTAGGTACACGGGGTAGGGTCATCAATCCTACGCCATAAGTGTAGTAATATAGAAGTATAATATACCGTTGGAAAGCTAAAGATTTTAGAAAAATTAATATGTAACCAATAAAGTCGTATAAGGTAATTGGGTGACGAAAAAAAACATAAACTTTGTTGTAGTTGATGAAAACAACTTTTATATTATTTAATGGAAATTAAATGTTTCCATAAAAATTAAATGGAATTTCAATAGAAAGAGAAATATTTAAAATTTATTTTAGGCTTAACAAACCAAAAGTATATAGAGCACAGAATCGTAATATTAATTTTTAAAAATATATATTGATTGTGCTTTTGTGAGAAAAGACGTAATGAAATACATGCTGCTGAAAATATTTCAAGTACCTAGTGAACTTCTTGAAATTATTTTAGAAAATGGATATCTAACTAGGATGGTAAGTGAAAGTTGTGTGTTGCACACACAAGATTTTTTTTCTATTTTTATTTAAAGTGGTAAGAAAAGTGGTGTGAATGGGCACATTAGATGTATTAAATCGATTTTTCGATTCCCCATGTGCAATTCGATTTACTGTTAATTTTTAAGTTTTCTTCTTTACTGGGATCGTTTCTTATGTAATCGAGGATTCTGGTTCCGTTTTTTGAATCGGATGTTTGATAGGGCTTGCATACTTCGATTAACTATAATTCTTAGTTTTCTTCGATATAGGGATCGTATATTAGGTAATTGAAGATTTCGTATTGGTTTTTTGAGTCGGGTGTTTGAAGGTGCATGTACAATTTGAACTATTATTTTTTAGTTTGTAATTTTCTGAAATATGTCGATATAAATAATTGTAACATTAAAAATTAGTTTTTCCTTGCACATTTTTTTCATGAAGTAGCCTTTAGAAATAGTGAGGAAGCTACACTGACCTACTTGGCAGACGTTTTGTTTAAAATTCGATTGATTTAAAATAAACAAACAATGATTTGATTAAAATTAATAGTCCAGGAAGATGTTCTTATAGATAGATGAACCACGAAAATTTAGAATGATCACCGGGCATGATTATATGAAAAAGCATTTACATCGAATAGGTGTTACAAAATTCCCAAACTGTAATCTGTGCAACACCGAGTGGCCTAGGGATGCGGCTCTTCTTGAATCAGATCTGGCTTTGACGGGTGTACGATCACGGAGTTCATCAAAATCTGAGATCTATTGGGCTGCTAGAAGACTCATGGCGGATGTTAAAATTCAAGGCATAGAATAAAAAAAAATTATTTAAAAATACCATATTTGTTCTTTTTGAATCAACACCTCATGTTGATATTATGAAGGCCAAGATTACACCTCCCCTTTCTCGTTCGTCGTTTCGAATCGAAAGTCGAAAGTATACCTTTGGGGTACCGGAAGAGTTTGGTGAGAGTACGCGCTGCATCGGGCTTTGGACATTAAAAATAAAGTAATTAAAAAACTTCAATGCGTGTTAGTATTGTGTTTTCATATCTAAGCGAAGTTGCTTTTTAAGCATTTGTATAAGCCGAAAAAACGGCTTTCTGTGTGTGGAACTGGGCCTCAGATTAATCTATTTAGTTCCAAACAAAAGTATTGTTTTTATTTTGTATTTATTTATATTAATTTATTTTGAGGTAAAGTTACCTAACAATGCGAATATTAAGCCATCTGATACACTATATATAACTAATATATTATTATAAATCATTTGTCTTTGGCTCTTTTCCCAAATGTTGCGTATATGTCGTCGTTGGCATTAAAAGGGCTAAAATTAACAACAAGGGAACCAAATTATGATGATATATCGTCTGAAGATAAACAATAAAGTTAATTAACTTTTGATAGAAAATTCCTCAATTTCATAGATATACTAATATATTTACATCTCAAAAAAATTAATTTTTATGGAGAATTAATACTCTATACCCAAAAATTATTAAGCCAAAATAATTGCTTACAAAATTATAAAATATGATTGTACTTAATTTTGTTTCGGGTTAAAGATGGCATAATTAATTAGATAGCATTATATTATATTATATGTACTATAGCACTGCAATCTTTTTCTGTTTATATGGCTCATCTTTAGGACCCAGAAACATTATTTAAAAAGCCAAATTTGGGTGCAAATGAACTATTTGTTAAGAACATTAATAAGTGAAAAAAAAATTTCATGGTCCAGTTAAAATTTACTTACACTACTCAGACGTTTACTTACCGTGCTTTCTCCCATTTTCGAACAGTTGCCAAACTTTAACCAAGCAAATAAACAAATAAAGGTTTTATATACCATAAGCCTCTACTAAAACACTGTTCCTTTTGTGAATTTCAGGTTTTTAATTTCAGTCCCTTCAGAGATATTAAAACTTATATTTTGAAAAAATTCAAACTTTTAAAATAGCATAAAAAACCAAGGATGCATTTAGTTGAATTAATATTTATTCTACGTACTGTCAGAGAACTATTAATCACACAAAGAGAGAGGTTGTTTACATCACTCTTCATAGAAAACTTTGTTGGCCAAGTTTCATATTAAGAGTAGGAATACATCAAAAGTACTCAGGATCATAAGATTTTAGCTTAAAGCATTACTTTTAAAATAGTGATTGTTTGATCTTTTGAATTCATAGAGTTTCATATACTTCATTTGAATTATCGACGAAACCGCAAATGCTTGCATTTACTAAAGTTGGCTGGTAAAACCGAAGAAAAATGGCAGCCATTTATAAATGGTCAGAGAAAAAAAAAATCTCCAACTGTTTTTATCTCTTGTATCATGGAGAAACCAACTTATAATATAAACAAATTAAAAATGGTGAAGCAACCACTTCATATGGATTTACCCGTAGGCTAAGATAAGCTTAGAATAAAGTGGTTAGAATAAAGGGTGAAAGGATAGGAAGGAATGTTGGAGGCGCACTTCAGTGAGAAAAGGTAAAAGGAAAGAAGAAGCTAGTGGAAGTGCAGGATGCGTCCAAGGAAGGATGAAGTGGAGAAAGCTTTGAGTCCATATTTTGGAATTTTGAAAAGAAGGCGCAGGACAGGAAGAAATGGTAAAGAAAAAATGTAAAGTTTATTTGAGTTTTGTTTATGTTATAATCAATCGAAAGGTAATAAAATTCCCTACAAAAAAAAAAAAAAATCATCGAAATCGGACCAGTATTAGCAGAGATGTAGCTTATTGAATTATGTAGACTAATTCCCCGTGGCTCCTGACTCTTGATCTTTTTCTTTCTGTCTCCCTTCCAATCGCGAACTCACAGCTTCCCTTCCAACAGCTTCTTCACTTCATCCGTCCTTGGACGCATCCTGCACTTCCACCAGCTTCTTATTCTTTCCTTTTTCCTTTTCCCACTGAAGCGCGCCACCAACATTTTCATCTGTACCCTTTCACCCTCTATTCTTGGAGCGTAGTCTGTCTATCTTATAACGAAAGTCATGTGCATGGACACACCAGATTTTTTTAAAATATTACTATTTGGAAATAATAAACCATTATATAATAATTTGCAGCGATTTTTGTTTTGTAGGGAATTATATTATCTTTTGACTGACTATTAAAAAAAAAATCAGACTCCAAAATACTTTAAAATTTTCCTATATCTTCATAAATGGCCATGTTATGGGCTTATAAAATTGACATTTTGAAACTAAATGAGGTATGGTAATGTCATGTACGAGGATCAACCCGGGGTTAACCGTGACTCGGACGGTGGACGAGCGGATTTTTTTTTTTTTTTTTTTTTTTATTCGACTTTTGGATTTTAATTTTCGTACATAGATCATAAAACCTCAAATTTTGATGGGAGAATATATTTCTTTCTTGGTCTATTGCGAAATTCATTATCTAAAATAATAAACCAATAGAAAAAATAAATATATTTTGTTATTAAAGTAAAAGCAATTTTTTTTTTTTTACTAGGGATACTTACAATTAGTGTCACGAAAATTACAGAAGTACCAAAATGTCGTAAGTTTCAGAAACAGGTGGAGAAATAACAAGGAATAGTCCAATGAGTCACCACAAGAGTGCTCTCCATGAAAGCTACTGTTCCGATGTTTACAACGAGAGGTTACATCGTTGTTTACATTTGTGTGAAGATTGCTGTTTTATATTCGTAATTGCCATTAATTTGCACCAATACTTTTAATTGACATAACTATGGATCCTGCACTGCTAAGAGAAAGGGAGCTGTTTAAAAAAAGAGCTCTTAGTACCCCCACGTAAGTTTTAATCCTGTTTTTAAAAAATATATTCGCATATTATTTAGTTAAAATCATAGCAAACAGTTTTTTCATAAAAGTATTTAGCATTCCGCTTTTATATTGACTCCAATTACTGAAAACCTTATACTACTTATTGTTGGCATCTAGTGACTAAAAATTGAAGGGACAGCTCATTTGTCTATAATAAAACTCAGTCTTTGATTTTTTTTTTTTGTCATGTTAAACCTCAAAAAGATTTACTGAATTATTAAGGAATTTTCTGTCATTAAATTGTCAATGTCCAGATCTTAGTTTTGGTACTGTTTGAAGCATTATTGAAACCTATAAGGAGAAAGGCTTGATCTTTAATAAATCTGGTTCAGGGTTACTGCAATGTTTTTCTCTAGAGGAATAAAGATTTGTTTTTGGAATGATGGAGCTAAAGCCCTTTATGATAGCTGTCAGAATAAATGTGGAATCAACTCCCGACTGTAAATTCTACCCTCAAACAATAATAAATGTTTAAAGTATCTCATATTACAGGATGATTCACAGAATAATATATTGATTAGCGAGCCAAATGTTAGGAAAAGAATTGAATTCACTATTGATATTGTTAAAAGAGGAATATTAGGACTCATATGTATTAACCAAGCCTGGCGAGGAAGGACAAATAATGAGTGCAAGAATATCTGTAAGGATGCAGATTTAGTGCAATTCATTAAAATAGACTAGAAAGGTCTGGTCAGGTCTTAGGGATGAATCCACAATCCAATGATATATTGTTACCACATTCGAAACTAGTTTTCAATAAAACAAATTTATAGAAGTGGCAAATAATTTATCAATCCCTAATTAGAAACAGGAGAGTTGATTGTCCAAAGCTTAGATGGGAGGTCTCAGTGGCTAGTGATACCAGGTTTTACTTGGTACCCGAAATTAGAAGACAGTAGTACTTGATCTGGAAAACTAGCGGTTGATGCTGGAGCAATCTAAGTCTCAACTTGGGACGTACAAAATAATACATAAAAAGTACTGAGTTGATAATTAACTAATAATTATTAATAAATTCGCTACTTTGTCAATGCTGAGTGATAAATTTGGTTCAGGCACAAGTAGATAGAAGCCTCATCTTCACAAAAATGTCAGTTGGTTGCTTTTACCTACAACCTGATGATAGATTGTTACCACTTTTTTAATTACACTGTTAATTTTCTATAGCTTAGTTAAAATAAGTGATTTTATATTCTGCTAATGTGTGGTAATACCTTATGTATTGTTTTTATTTATGCAATAAAATTATTATTTCTGATTTCAGAGTTGAAAAAAAGAAACCCAAAGATGATTCGTTTCTCACTCCAAAAGATGATTCTAAAAAGAAATCCAAGCCTCCATCCTCAGCCCCGAAGTAAGTTATTTATCTAGGCAAAATTATTTTATTAGGCTATGCAATGGTGTCTATAAGTAATATACTCATAGATTATTTTATTACATCATCGTATTTAGAGATCATCTTAATTTCTTTCATGAGTTGTGTTAATGAATTTGTAATAGTATACTATATTGAGAGATTTTTTATAAATTGTTTTATGAGTTCAATTTTCATTTTCTTTTTCTTTTCAATTTTAGCTTCAAGGCTATGTCCGGTAGTTCTCAATATAAATTCAGTGTGCTGGCGAAAATTGTCAAGTATATGAAACAAAGACATCAAGAAGGAGATGACCATCCCTTAACTTTAGAAGAAATTTTGGATGAGACAAATCAATTAGATGCAGGAAGTAAAGTGAAACAGGTAATAATTGTCCAAGAGTATTTCTGCCATTTTATGTTTAAACAATGGGGTATTCTTTTGGGAACCTTTATTGCTATTGATTAAAACCTGAATAGTTGTTTTCTTTCCAAACTTTTGCTAAATAATAAGTTTTAATTTTAAAAAAATGCAATAAATATGTGCAAAATTACAATACCTGAACGCAATGCTATTGGTTAGATTTTGAAAATACAACAAAATAATTTATTGTAATCAAATACCAACAAAAAGCAACAAAATTGTAAATTTGATTACTTCAAAACAACACAAACTAGTTATTGGAGATACTTAATCTCTTCTCATCTTTCGGGAAGGGGAAAAAATATAGGGTTTTAGAGAAACTCCTCGGAAATAAATAGTGTTTTGAAAATTGGCTCTAGGACCATTTCTTGTTAAAACCTTTTTTCCAGGAAAAAGTTATTAGTTTGGTTTCATACAATTTTTATTAAACCACAGTTTAAGACCCAAAACAAGTTCCTGGTAGGATTACAAGCCCTGTAATAAAATTTCCGAAAATGGCCATATTTCACGGTTTTTAATTTTTTTTTTGCGCAAATTTGTTGACCGACTTTAATTGTTTAAAACTCATTTTTTAAATGCTACTACGCAACATTTCTTATTTTTCTTTAAAAAAAAAAAATGTTCACATCTTAAACGTGAAAAAAATAATTTCGGCACCTTTATGATTTATTATAATCATGTTGCTACATATCGATTTTAGCTGAAACATATACAATTTGTTTTTACTAATTTTCTCCTAATTACCTTGTTGATAAAGTTCAGTGACAATTTATTTAAAAATATGAATATATTTCCTCTATCACGCCTAGAATGTTTTAGAGTAAGGTGATATTTCTAGAGTTGGAGAATTTTTTATTTACTACTATTTAAGAGACTTGAGGATTTGTGTAGGAATCTTCAATAATATCTTAATATTAATATCGGTTTATAAAACCGAGGTGATCATCTCAGACATTTTGTTTAATGCTGTTTGAGTATCGACTGAGAATAAATCGATAGGAAACAGTTAATCAGGCAATCAGGAGTGCATCCTTGGTGACAAACTGGCATCAGATTAAATGAGATACAAGTTCCCGGTATTGAATATTTATTTTTTTATAATTTTATTATACAACAGCTGTTATGGCTTTCTTGGGTCATGTTTGATCCAAAGCTTAATCTAACCTTAAGCTGTTGAAAGCTTTTTATGGATTTCTCTATTCTCCTACAAACAATAAATGATTAGGATTTATTCAGGGAGTGCTGCGAGCAGCCAGGCCACAAGGCCAATTTAAAAATTGAAAGTATTGTTTCGTATAAAATTAATTTACTTGAAATAATGCTGAATACTGTATACTGTTAATTATGGTCGCTTATGTGACAGTTTGTTGTATTCTTCCACATAGGCACAAGACAATACTTATACAAAGGTTTCCACTCTAGTTCCATGATTTTACTAATCACAGAATTGGATTAAATTTAGCAAGATTCACCAGAACCAATACAAAGTTGCTTTGTTCACATGAAAAGTTGTCACATAAACTCTGCAAAATATGGTGTATTTGAATAGCCAAATTTCAAGACTTCTGGGCCAATTTTTTGGAAATTTGACACTGAAGTCAAGCCAACCCAGGATGATCCTCAGAACTCTATATTTCTATCGGCCATTTAGTTTCAAAATGGCGGTCGATTGGAAATTTTATACACCCATAACTTGGCCATTTATGAAGATGAATAAAAAATCTAGTGTTTAAAAAACATTTTGACAAAAGGTTTAGGCCGCCTCAAGATTTGATGTTTACGTTTCAAAATATGTAGAATCCAATTTTTTTTTTGTTATGATCAATTGAAAGGTAATTAAATTTCCTACAATTCAAAAATACAAAACATTGAAATCGGCCATAGAAAATGTTTCTGCCCATGTTTCTATGGAAACTGAACTACCTTTGTTTAGTTATTTGATAAGTCGGAAACTATACATCTCTCGGAACATTCGAAATGCTTATTTGAAAGATAATTTAATTGTCTACAAAGGTTAGCATAAGAGAAAAAAAATCTTAATCTGAATAATATTAGTGAAGATATAGCCAACAAATTTTTTATTGATCTCTAACCCAAAGCAATAGAGAAAGTCGTTTGAATGGATATACTAGATATTTGATGTCTTAACTATTTGTAATTAATAGCCCATTGTGTATAATTCATGTGTTTTTTGTATACTCCAAAATGTTGCGTGGGTTTTCAATAGCCATCAAATTATATCGATGACATGCATGTTACCGATAGTTGTTGCTTTAATTTGTAGAGCTGCAATAATCCTGTTATATAATTATAATTGTATCAGTTTTATTCTATAATATTTATTTTATTAGAACTGAAAATTTTATATATTATGATAACTTAATGAGTTGAATCAATCTCATCAGTACATTCTTATATTATATTGAACTTTTTATTGATTTATTTGTCTGTCATACATTAACAAATCATTATATGCACATATTATATTTTAGTGGCTCCAAACTGAAGCTTTGGCCAATAATCCTAAAATTGAAGTTAACAATGAAGGAAAATACATTTTTAAAGCACCATATAAAATTAAGGATAAGAAAGGTCTCCTTCGCTTGTTGAGGCAACATGATTTGAAGGGACTTGGTGGAATAATGTTGGAAGATGTGCAAGAATCTCTACCTCATTGTGAAAAAGCTCTTAAGGTAGGAATATTGTTTTTAATAATCATGTTATTTTGATATGGCATATATCGTTGCTATCGTTCCATGTCAAATCAACCAATAGTCTGAAACTTGATGTCTCAGACATCAACGATTTTTTGTACTCGTGCAGTACTATCAATAAGGATAAAATATTGAATACTTCGAATTTCTCCCATTTTTGGTTTTTGAATTATATATTTTTAAAAAAACGAAAATTGACTGTTTTTTTGGACACGTTTTGAATCATTTATAAGCTTATAGCTCCAAAACTATTTGATGTAGAAAGTTAAGAGTGTCATTCATTTCAGAATTGCATGGGCTTTAATTTTATATTTATCTTGACTAAACAAAATCAGTCTTATTTATTTAAAAGTGCCATAAAGTTATTTTTTCAAAAGCTCAATTATTGAAAATTTTAATTTTTTTGAAAAAAATACTTGTTATACAATTGTATGGGAATAATTTAAGATGGGGTTTTTGAGAATTCTAAGCCAAATTTTTTTCAAACTGTAATGGAGATGCACTGTATAGATCATATTTTATTCAATTAAACTTATTTTGCTAAAAGTCATTTATAAACTTCGTAATTAAGTTATTTACCATACAGATTTTATTCCTGAGCCATTAATAGGTGAATGAGCTTCGACAAAACTTTTTATTTTTTACATATCCCATTGAGTAACCATCATAAAATTTGATATGTATATTCTTTTATTAGCATTAAAAATATATGTTTTAATTAGACTTTAAATTGAACACATTAAATACACTAACACATTCAATATATATATTTTTTTAATTTTAAATCACGATGTTGAGTTTTAAAAAAGCCTCTTTGGTTTTAAATTTTTTTTTTAATTTAAATCTTAATATCTCCTTGGAGAGTGGAGTTAAAAATCTGAAAGTCACTATCGTTACAGTGTTTTAGAAGAGATTTATGATAAACAAAAGCCTTACTTGTTTATTTGCTTGGTGACTGTTCGAAAATGGGGGAAAACATAAAATGTAAGCATTCACGGTTTCATCAATAGTTCAAAAACTATATGATTTAGAAAGATCCAACACCATGCAATACTTTGAGCTAAAAAACTTATTCTTATTGTATTCCTACTCCTAATATGATAAAAATTGACCTGAAATTTAACAGTCAAATCTAAAAATTTCCGTTTTCAAACAATTTTTTCTATGAAAAGGAGTGCTATAAACAACCTCTCTCTTTGTGTTGTTAGTAGGTCAAACAGAATAAATATCAATCCTACTAAATGCATCATTGTTTTTTTACGATTTTTTAAAATTTGAAATTTTTTTATTTTTCCAAAATTTAAGCTTTATATCTCAGATGGGACTGGAGTTAAAAATCTGAAATTCACAAAAGTTAGTGTTTTACAAGAAGTTTATGGTACATCAAACCCAGACTTTGAAATTTACCAATTTTTCAAATAATGTTCGAGGTCTTGAAGATAAATCATTTAAACAGAAAAAGATTGTAGTGCTATAAAAATTCAGATAGCAATAATACATATAATTTTATGTAATTAAGTTATATAATTTTTTTGTGTTTAAAAAAAAATATTAATGAAATAATTATTCCATAGTCCAGGTAAGACTTACTTGGATTACTCAGATGTTATATTTTCCTACCATGTTTCGCCTCTTTTTGTAACAGCTACCAACTAACTGAGCCAATAAACAAGTATAAATTTTATCTATCATAAGCCTCTTCTAAAACACTGTTACTTTTGTGAATTTCAGATTTTTAACTCCAGTCTCATCGGGCATATTAAAGCATAAATTTTGGAAAAATAATAAACTTTCAATTGTTAAAAAGTCATAAATAAAAAAGGATACATTTAGTAGGATTGATATTTATTTTGGTTGGCCTACTATTAGGAAGCTATCCACCACACAAAGAGGTAAGTTGTTAATAGGATTCCTTCTCATAGGAAATTGTTTAAAAACGGAATATTAAATGTACTATAAATAAGTTTTTTAGCTTAAAGTATTACCTTTAAAATGGCGTTTGTTTGATGATATAGTTTTTGAACTATTGACGAAACTGCAAGTGCTTGCATTTACCAAAATTTGCCAGTAGTAGAACCGAAGAAAAATGAGTGCCATTTATAGATGGTCAAAGAAAAAAAAAATCCCAACTGTTTTTATCTCTAGAAATATGGAGGAATCAGCATACAGATTATAAACAAAATTAAAAATGGTCAAGCAACCTCCCTTGGACGACTTCGAGATTGATTGACCCATATGTTTAATGTTAATATAAGAATGCCCGTACCAAACCTTATGATGGTATCTCAATGGGAATAGGTAAAAAAAAAAGTTTTGTGAAAACTCATTCACCAATTAATGGCTCACAAATAATGTCGTGTTGTATAATGGCTTTTAGCAAAGTAAGTTTAATTGTTTAAAGTATAAAATATATTTCAGTTTGAGTTTTTTTGGTTTGAGCCATTTCAGTTTGAAAAAAATTTGGCATAAAAATACAAGGTTTTATTTTTTTATAATAGAACCCTCAAAAAAGTAATCTTGAAATTTTCTCCTTATATTTTGATAACAGGTACATGCAGCATGTAATTTTTCAAAAAACTTTAAGATTGGTTTGGTTTAGTCAAAATAATTATCAAATTAAAGCACATGTAATTCTAAAAAGAATGACACCATTTTGAGCTTTAATTGAGTAAATAATTTTGGAGCTATAAGCCCGTAAATGATTCAAAATGTGCCACAAAAAAAAAATTTTTTTTTTATAACTCAGATACTGCATATGGAAAAATCTGAAACTTTAAATTTTCAAGTATATATATTTATGTATTGAATATAAATACCATGCATTGAATATAAATATAAATCTGTAATTTTTCATTAAATCTGCTTAGTTGTAAATAATATTTATTTAGATGTTGGATGGTTTAACTATTTTGTTGAATAATTCATAGTTGGCTGTAAAAATTATAATGAAGGAATAAGATGGTCCAGGAGGCGGTCAAAAAAATGGATCACAAATAGTATAAACTATTTATTGGGTTTTTGCCACTTCCCGGACCATCTTATTCCTTCATTAAACTATTTTTGTTCGTAAGTTACTGAAATAAAATCTTTTTTTGTTTAGACTTTGCAAAATGAAATTATATACATTTCACGCCCAATAGATAAGAAAAAGATAATGTTTTATAATGATAGAGCTGCTACTTTAGGCTTGGATGAAGAATTTCAGAAACTCTGGCGTTCTGTTGCTGTTGAAAGTATGGATGACCAAAAAATAGAAGAATATTTAGAGAAACAGGTATTTTTTTCTTATTGCATGATTTACTAATTTAACTTACATATTAAAATAACTTATTTAAAAATGGTTAGTGTGTCGAAATTCGTATTGTACTGTAGTCATAAAAGAAAATGGGAGGATCAATTCGTAGAAATTGGCAATTTTCAGTTCATTTCAAATAATTTTAATGATAATTCGACTTTTCCTTACTTAAAAGCTTTTTTGTAATTTATGTTAATAAAGATTACACTAATTTTATTATATGGTTTTGTAGTTGGAATAGTCCTGTAAATTCTTTTAATTCCCAGTGCAAATTACTTTTTTTCTTTTGGCTGGTTTTTGTTAATTTTTTTTTTTTTCTCTTCAGGCATTCATTCATAAGTAAAAAAATTAAAAAAGGATGAAAACTTTCACTTTTACCCTAATACTCTTATTTAAGATTGATTAAGTTGTGAATTATCCTGTTACTTATATTATTAAAAAAAAAAATTATCTATAATAATAAATGTTATGATTCCAGGGAATTAGATCAATGCAAGACCATGGCCTAAAGAAGCCAATGCAGATACAGAAGCGAAAAAAACCAGTTCAGAGGAAACGGCAGTTTAAAAAGCCTAGGGATAATGAACATTTGGCTGATGTTTTGGAAACTTATGATAATGATAAATAATTGTATAGTAATAAATAATAAAAAGATTGTATTATACTGTATATAATAATATATTTTTGTATAATTTGAATGGTGTCATATTATTTTCTTATATTCATTCATTCAAATACCTTTTCTTCTTGATTATTTTGCATGTTTAAGGTTATTATCTCTATTCTATATTAACTTATGTACTTATTTATTTAAAAAAAAAAAATATATATATATATATGGAATGACAAATTATTTGCTATTGATATAACTCTACTCATATAAAAGATTAATTTTCCAATCACTATAGTGATACATGGCCACATTGAATTGATTTAGTGTTTTATGGAGTATTCCATGTTAAAACTAACAGCATTAAAATGCCAGCTATGCTTTTATGATATGATATTGGCAATTATACAAAATTGCCACAGTACGATCTAAACAGTGCATGATAGTTAGAAATTGTTACGTTATCATTATCAAAGCATTTAACTTAATTCAAGGTTGCACTTTAGACACAATAAGCTGTATTATTATAGTAGTTATATTTTGTTTAAAACAAGATTAATGTTCGACCATTAAAGAAAATTTACAAAACTTTAACTCTTTAACGGGCAGTGGCTGTATTTCTTCCACCTATCAAAAAGCCTGAATTTTTCATTCAAAAGAGTTTGGTTACATTCCACTAGATGGCAGAATCTACAGAAAAATATGTTAAGGCTTATAATCCTTGGTCAGCTCTCTCTAACCAAAATTCGTGTATGGTGGAACATATATGGCCAGTGCCCATTTGATATATACTAGGGATAGGCAAACATTCGAAGTAGGTGAAACTTGTTTTTAGTTTTTCCATTTACTGGCAAATATTTCCACGGTAGAACGTTAAGCTCTTTTTAATATTATTATTTGAGATAGTATTAGTGCAATTTTTATTTTTCATCTTACATTGCCGCTAAGATAATATGAGCAGTTATGTGAACAATGAATGGATTATACAAATAATTTTTTTTTGCTTATTTCCTTTATTCTGCTATATAAATTTACTCTTCTATTTTAATGTAATATTTATAATTACATGAAATGAATTGATTTTTTTTTTTTTTTTTTTACAGATATAACAATCTTTTTATTTATCGTGCATTTAAACTGTTAAAATTGTCCCAGATGGATGAAGCTTTTATTTGTATATACCTATTGACATTTTTAGTCTATATAATTATTTATAAGTGTAATAAGCTTTTATATTATGTCTTATTCTAATCATAAAGTTTTTTTGATAATAGTTAATAAATTAAAGAAAGTATATATATATATATATATATATATATATATATATATATATATATATTTATTATGTTTGTAGGTGGCAATATAAACACATTGTATCTATTTAAAGAAAAAATATGAAAAAACTTAAATAAAATTTGATGTGCCTAACTGAGCACTGGTCATATATGTCCTACCCAGTTTTTTGGAGGGGGTAATTTTTTAAGTGTCATTCCTGATTGCTAGGACATTATGTGCATCAACACATAAAATATTGTTTGAATGAACAAATTTTAAAATAGTTGTCAACTTACTAAAGCCAATATATTTTCCAATTATCAACAGTCAGCAGATGGGCTGGCACAATAATAGGTATAAAACAAAATTAAATAAATAAATTTAAAAAAAGACTTGACAGGCATGAGGAGAGGCAATACCCAGAGGCACCCTTCCATGGCTTTAATTTGCTTGCATAATTATGCAAGGTCTCTCATCATATATCCTTTCCAATCATCTGCTATTCCTTGGCATGAGAGTTGTTTCAAATTCTCGTGAAATCGTTTATAGTAGGTCTGTATGTGCTCACTGGTCGTCGACATGTGTAAGTCAGTGTGTTTAGTGATGTTATTTACTACCATGGCGCTTGGGTAATTAGTCTTAATATCTTAGATTGAAAATACTGAAGTCCTTTTATGTGTGTCTGGTTTGCTGTGCCGTATATTTGTAGAGCTTAAGTCTAAGAGGTCTTACTAGGTATGTATAAATATTTAATTTTGAATGTCGTCTAAAAAGTGTATATAATAATTTTAGTCTAAGATTTAGTGATGCACTAAATAAGTATTGTGCTGTCCGTTTCTGGAATCGGTATGTCTACGTAAACAGAAGGACATGTTTCGAATCTGAGATTAAATGTGATGTGTTGGGACTTTTGATAATTTATTCGTGTCGTCCATAGTTTGCTCCAGTCGTGTATTTTTTGTAAGTGATGCCTGTGAAGAATTTTTCGTGTCTAGTGATGATAGCCGTGTCGTCTGCGTGAGTAGCTGTAAGGGTCTGGGTTGTTTGAGGAATTTTGTGTGTGTAGGCTGTGCACAGGGAGGGAAAAGGATTGATCTCTGAAGTACACCAGCTGAAATCTATCGAATTGAAGATAGCCCTGAGCCATGTCGTACCGAGAAAAATCATTCTGAGATAAAGTAATGAAGAATAAGGTAGTAGGTATGTGGTAGTATAATCTTGAGCTTAAAGGGAAGCCCCTTGTATCAGGCTTTGTCAAATGCTTGGTCAACAACCAGAATATTCCAGTTGCATATGATTTCTGCTCTAGTGATGTTGATATGTAGTCAGTTACTCTGTGTTGCCAGGTATAATTTTCGAAACACTAATTGATGGCCAGGAATTATATGTCTGTTTGTTAGTATGTTTAATAGTCGTGAATACAGTAATTTTTCGAATAATTTAGAACATTTAGGAAGTAAACTTATTGGTCTACATGATGAAAGACTGTTTGTGACTTTGTCTGGCATTTTATTCATAGTTATTTGGGAATATTTCCACTGTACTGAAAAATTTATGGTTCTGAGAATACAGTAGAAGATTGTTGTTAGAAGCACTAAAGCCTTTCAAGACATTTGATTGAACACCTCAGCATTTTTCAAGAAATATACTAGGGCTTTTCTTTTCAGCCATTGTCTAATTTCTTGAGCAACTTGTGATGGTATGTAAGGAGGTGGCCCAAGAACCATCCTCTCTTAGAAGGGGTGCTAACACCTCACGATGCTTTAAAAGATTTCTGGTATGTCTCCTTAAACTGGAATGAAACATTAACAAAAGGATGTTAATGTAATAGTCATAGTTTGTACTTTTGAGTTTTTTAATCTGTTTTTCAGTGATTCAGTCAATTAAAAATCAGTCTGTCAGATGGAAGTCTATTAGTCTGCCATACTTTAGGAGCTTTCCTCTTTTCTCCGATCAATTCCTTTATGTACACTGGGTAATGAGCCAAGTTCTCTACTTTTTTACTTCCTTGTAGGAAGTAGAGGAAGTATTGTAATCGCGAAAATTTTCGGTTTTCAGATTTCAACGGAAACATCCATTTTGACCACCCATGAATCCATTTTGACTAGTTTCGTCGTGGCGTCTGTACGTACGTACGTTCGTATTTCGCATAACTCAAAAACGGTTAGCCGTAGAAAGTTAAAATTTTGTATTTAGGATTGTTGTAAAATCTAGTTGTGAACCTCCCTTTTTGGTCACTGCTTAATCACCGCAAGTGGTACTTTACTTGAAGGTCATAAATGGTTTCCATCAAAAATTATATTAAAATACTTTGCAAAACTTCTCAAATTTGGTATTTACAACTTATATATTGATTTAAATAGCCTACTAGATTTTGGAGTATGAAATAACATACTATGCAAAATTTTTTTGGAGATGTCTGGTTATATATATATATATATATATATATATATATATATATATATATATATATATATATATATATATATACATATATTCTTTTTTTTCCACCGCTACATTTGAGCGGACCAGTATTAGGAAAGGGCTATTTTATCTCCAGCGGCCCCCGTTGGGTCAAATGAGCTGAAATTCGGTATGAAGGGTTTTCTGTATCGAAGATCGGCGGAGAGGCAGAACAAAATAATAAGCGTATGGTTAAATTTCAGTATGTATGACTGTTCCCTGTTTTTTATGGGTCTTAACTTTTTTCTCACTCCCCCGTTTTTATTATATTTTTATTTTACTAAAAGTACGACTTTAGTGACGGAGTTCTGATGCTCACGGATTTTAAAAAAAATCACATATTAGATCGCGCAAGCGCATATCGATTTACTTTTATTGTTGAAGTTTTCTTCCATATTTTAATCATTTAATAGGTAATTGAATCGGATTTTCGATTCCACATGTTCTTTTTTTTTTATGATATTTTCCGAAACATGTTGAGATAAACAATTAAAACATTAAACTTGTTTTTCCTTACACATTTTTTATTTTTTGTATTTTTGAAATATGTTTTGTTTATAATTGTTTTCCTTATGTACTCAACTAGAAATGGTAAGAGAGCTAAGGCCAAAGCTGGCCTTGGCACACTTTTTTTTATTAATATTATTTTTTTTACTAGTTAGACAATATAATTGTCATTCTTTCCTTATTTAGGTATACTTAATGAAAAACAAAAATGAACAGGGGAACTAAAACGAATAACTGGGCCAGGTTTAAAATTTACCAGCACGTTTTACCAAGTGCTTTTATTAAACATACAATCCTTTAAATTTCTTATTTATTGCCTGTTCTCTTAACTATTCAAAATTATTCCTGAAGTTGGTGATCCATAATAAACTGACATAGGTGCAAATGATACTGGCCCATCTCATTTTTTTCCATAGTTTCAAGAATATTAAGCTTTTTTTTTATGAAATTATAAATAGTACTTTTACATTATACTACTTCAGCAAAATGTGGCAAAAATGAATTAAAAAAATATTTACAGAAATTTGTAGGTTTATTAAGATACACCGACTAGAACTAAACATATGTTGGATACTCTAAACATTGAGTGGAAGTTTTTTCCAGACATTGTAAAAGGGTATTCAAAATCTCAAGCCTAATAAATTTTCTTTGTCTCAGAATATATTAACGAATGTATACTTTTCAATGCTAATCTATTTTTTTAATTCTTAAAATTGAGACTTTTTCCTTACTTTTCTACAGTTTTTAAATCAATTATTATTGTCCTACTTTTGAAATAAATTTTATTTAACAAAAATAAGTTTGATTCTTTTGAAACTAAAGAGAGAAAAAAATCTATGTTTTGAACCACTATATTTTTGGAACCAGTGTATAGATTATTATGAAACAAGTTTGTAATTATGTACATCCACTAGTACATAATCTATTACCAACACTAATCTATATCTAAAATTACAACTGTTAATGTGATACTCGAAAGATAACAAAATACATTACATCTACCCATATCACAGTTTCAATTCTTTAGATTTGTCAAAAATATATACATTATGACTGATAAGTATTTTAATATCTTATTTAAATATTAAGAAATTAATTTCTTAAACTGCACTTATTTGTTCTATGTATATTTTGCTGATCCTGGAATAAGGAAAAAGTTCTGAGAATAAGTAATATTGTTTTTGATGTATTAGCACATATATACCTGTTTCACTTATGACATTTGTTGCTCAGAGTTATATTCAAATTGAATATCATTCAGTCTGTAATTAAAAGGCTATGAGAAAAAGAAAAAAAAAGGAAAGGAATAATATAACATCAAAAATTGCAACTCTCACAACCAAATCTTTAAAAAATAATAGCAAGAACACTCATGTGAAGACAGAACCTCTCACAGTTTTTGCTTATAATAAATGTTCTTTCTGAAGATTTTAATAAAACTAGTAAACTTAAGATGATAAAAACTTGTTTGCAAATATCTTCCCTTCAGCTAGACATATTGGGATTCCACATCCCTATTTGTAGTCAAATTCAATGAATTTGTTCTTAAGTGTTAGATATAACCCATGCAGTGAGATTTACAAGTTTCAATATCAAGGTAAAGCATAAATGATGAATCAGGCTTTGGGCACGTTAAAGGAATGAATCAATGCGGACTAAAGTTCTCAAAATAATCAATTCTTGTTCTCAGAACCTATTTTTTTATCTTGAGTTTCCAATTTTACATGTATCAACCATAGTACAAAAAACCACATAAAAATTTCAAAAACATACAACATATGTATCATGTACATATAAACATATAATAAAAATTAATAATGATATAGGTGTTTAATGCAACACAGGTAAATTTATTGCAGTATATGTACTGTAGGGTTAAAATTTAATTAATTTAAATGTAATTTTTTCTTATAAAATTGCAGTTTATCGAGCAAACACTTATGAAACAAAAATTAATACAATTATCAATTGTACAATATCTACGATTGTAATTATACAATAAAATTTTTAATATAATTAAAAACAATTGAATTGTATGATAAAATAAGCTCTATAGGTTTCTCTATTATCCAGACAATTGAGGTATTTTCCCCTTCAAAATACTCCCCTTGAGACACTTGCACCATCTCCGTTTCTACTGCTGGAAGACTCCTTGGAAGTCCTTTGTTTTGAGATTCTTCAACTACCTTGTCATTTCTATTTTGATGTCCTCCTGATTTGATTTGATCTGTCTCTAAAGCACAATATATTTGGGAAACATTTTGAAGTAGGTAAAATAAAGTTTTTTTTTACTTTTAGATCAGCTTTCCGGACAAACTTTATACAAGATCTTATATTAGTTCCATCTCATAAATGCTATTTCCTGATATATCCATTTTAACATCTTGGTTTTATAAATACATGATACTAGACTCTAACAAAATAATTATTGTTGGAGACAGCCTTGGCAAATACTGTGGGTACAGGAGAGCTTCAATTATTAAACTTTGGATTGGGTCAACACACCCAGACAATAATGCTTGTTCTCTCTATTCAAGATTGACCATGCAAAACCCTAGAGGATGATGTAGAAAATGAATTTATTTCAGCTCAATTTTAATTCCCTTGTAGACGCAATAAAAAATGCTAGTTCAACGGTACATGAGATGTTTGAGAGATATTTGGAAACCAATGGAGTATATTTTGATTAATTAATTAATTATTGTTGTGCTCTTTTTTTATTAATATTATCTCAAAAATTGAGACCTCATGTGGTTCAATCAAAAACATGTTTATGACATAATTAGGCAAAAGGCACAGGTCTATCTTATCTTATTATCTATGAAATCATACCAAGACGAAATAGGTCTATTAGACATCCTTATACAGTCTGACATAGATATGAAATTCTTCCATTATAACTTTAATGAAATGTTTTTTGTTTTTTTTTTCAAATTTCTAATCACTTTTTATCCATGTACATACAACATTCAAACACTTGTAGTACAAGTAACAAATCGAAAACAGTTTTCAAAAAAGAGGACAACAACACAATATTAAAAAAAATTACTAAACATAATTACAGCACTTCTCATCAAACAATAATTCTCTCAAATCAAAGACATTATTCATACTCGTTGATATATCTTTTAACATATGCTTTTATAACGACTTATTTACTTAATATAAGCAAATTTAAATTACAAACCTTACTGGATTATCATGATCGAATCAATCTTCATAAAAATTTTACTGAAAATAGTTCCAACTTTAATATATGATAGATTTTTAGTTATTGCCTTACAATTGAGCATCATTTGGACCCTAATAGATAGTATTTTATAACATGATTAACCCATGTAATGGCTTGTACAGCAATGATGAATCAGAAACAAACATAACATGTTTTTTTTTTCTTTTTCTGATTGTCTATCATTCCTTAGGTAGAGCACTGTCACTTTTTCCTCTTGCATACACTTTTACAGACGATTTTCCTCCCAGCATTCGATCAAGGAGTGATTGCTTATTTCTTCTTCTAACACTTAAGATCTCCCTAAAAATAAATAAGTTATAATTACTCAAAAACACTACAAGTAAATATGGCATTTTGTATTTTCAATGTTTAAGTGTTAAATTAAAAGATCAACCTGGTTCAATGATGAATTGTGTTGCTGCCACAGACATAGAGAAGGCCTATAAGAATATGATACAGAAGAAGCATGCGTAATTATCCTCTGAGGAATTTAGGGCCAGAACAACAAGAAGAAAAAAGGACCCACAGAAAAAAGAAAAAGCAGTGGGAGTTGTAGCTATTGCAAAACATAGAGGACTATAGAGGTTTGAATGATGCCAGAATGTTCTATCACACGGCAAATCGAAGTAAAGGTCCATTCAAACCTCGTATAAAAGCATGTAGAATTGAGGACAGTTCCTTGATAACGGATCAAGCAGAAGAACATGCAGAAATACATCCAGATGGTCAAAAGACATTGATTCATTGCTGAATACTCGAGGATTAAAGAAAAAGCATTATATATCCAATTCAAAAGAAGGGAGGTATCTTGGAACAAAACATATCTCCTACAATGTGCCTATAAAGTTAGTAATTCCAACTATTTATATTCCAAATTAGACTAGTTCTATTCCAACTAGAACTATTCCAAATAATTACAATGTTCTCTTTCTGAAGCTTCTCCCATTAACTGAGTGAGAAACTGGCAAACCCCAGGCTGGATTTAGAAGGCAGAAATCAAATATTTCAACACTGTATAATTTTAAAAAAAAGGTCATCAGCATCATCCTTGGCGCTGCAACCCATGGTGGGTCCTGGCCTCCTCGATAAGCGTCCGCCAAGCAGCTCTATCCTGCACTGCTGCCTTCAAGTTTCTTATTCACAGCAAGGACCATGCATCCAGGCTAACAATGTCTATCCATCTTAGCATATGTCTACCTCTACCTCTTTTTCTGCCCAGGATTCCCTCTAATAAATTCTTTGCGACCTCTTCATCAGCTATTCACACTAAGTGCCCATCCCACCTTAACCATGATTATTTAATCAGGCGCACCACCACTGGTTAGTTAAAGAACTGGTAAACCTCTTGGTTCTTGCATCTTCTCCATTGGTATCCCTTTTTTATGTCACCAAAAATACGTCCAAGAACCATTCTTTCAAAAACCTGCAGCTCTAGTAACTTTAATTTCCTTTCTTTTTCAACTGGCCATAACCGGTTTATAAATATCCAAGATTTTAGTTATGTTCCAGTTTGGCCATTTCATGTTTTTCGGTGTTACATAATATATTTTTCCTAATTATAGTTTTACATTTACATTTTTCCTAGTGACAATGTTACTTGTGTTATACATAACCAAAACTAGTTAAGATATTGTATTTTAGGGTAACGATAATATGAATAAACTGGGAAAAATATATTATTTTTTAGCTTTAAGAATACTTGTAATACCGAATAACTTCAAATGGTCAGGCGTGAACATAACTAAAATCTTGGATATTTATAAACCGGTTATGGTCAGTTGAAAATTTAAGTAAATTAAAATGACTAAATTCAAAATTCTAAAGAAAAGATGCATACCTCAAAAGCCAAAAATTGAAGAAGAAATTCCAAAATAATGCAACAATCCTCACTGGCAAAACCACTCTTCCTACACAAAAGACGTATTTCAGAGCACTACTTGGGGAAAATATTTTTAACGCCTAACGGAAAGGGATGGTGGAGAGAGATTAGCTAGTAACTGAATTATAAACACTTCTATGAAATATCTCTGGAGAGACCATCCCAAAAAAATGAGCTTATTATTGTGAAAATTGTAAAAGTCTGCCCATAAATGGCTGAAGAAACAGAAAAGCAAGAATTACGAAAGAGAGATAAAAATTGTGAAAATGAACTAAAATAAATAAATGAAAACATTTATGCAATTAATTAAATAATTAGATATTATACACAAATAAATGTTTAACAAAGGAAATTAATTTCAGACATTTCAGTAAGTATGAAATTAAAATAAGTATTTATTCTTTTAGGTTTTCACACCTCAGCATAAAATGTACTACAGCAGACAATTAAAATTGTATGACTGATTTGTAGGTCGATCTTAGAGACTACAAATCTAGGCAAACCAACTGCTTCTTGTATGTTTTAAGATTTTGTCTTAGAAGGTGGCCATAACTTTCCATGTATCAACCAGCTTTTTACTAAACCATACTTCTGGTGTTTGTACAACTTACAGTTTGTAAATGCCAAAAGGCATTTGTAGGAATTTTACAACCAAAAAAGAAATAATAAATGCTTTTAGAACTTCTCGGTCACAATTAAAGAAATCTGTATTCATTAAAATAATTTTTTTAAAGTAGTGTTTATATGGTCTATGTTCTGCTAGAAATTGTTTCAGTTTGTGCAATATCAGAATTATGAAGAAGGAAGTTAATGAAGCACTTGCCATGTGTGACAGAATAATTTCGAGTGAAATTTTATTTTTAGTTTAAAATGAGTTAATGTCATGAGCTGATGATATTTATTTTGAAATATATTACCCAAAATACTGTTATAAAACTGTTAACTTTTATTGGAAAAGGAGGAAATGAAAAATTAAGCTTCCTCTCTCAGAAAAAAATTGTAATTCCGGCCCTGGTAATGTGTACTTTTTCTTTTGACACAGTTCTGTTAAAAGGATTGTGGAAGGTCAGGGCTGCCCACAAGACCTGAAAATCTGAAATATTTTTGGGGATCCGGCATTCAGGTATTAATAAATATATATGTTATTAATAATTAATAAATTATTAATCGATACTAAAGATCAATAATGTCGATAGTTACAACTTTCAAAATAACCAAAGTCAATACTCATTTGGTGTATTGGTACATGAAAGCCAGACTTAAAATCTGTTGAGGGACACGAGATTTCTATGGGTGGCCCTGGGGGAGGTAAGGAGAGTTGGTCCAGGATCGAGGCTCTTGGGTTTGGCTATAGATAAGCAGGCTCTTCACACTGCTCAGAAGTAAAAAATGGCGCCATTACGAAAGTAATCGTAATTTTTTAGTGAAATATGAGCTATGGAAAGTTGTGGATCAGTCATCCTTTAGTTGAAAGTTGCCTTTGTTGCACATCTTGAGCTATTTTAAAAAGTTGTCTTTTGAAAAATTTATGATTAGAATAATTTATTTAATGTGTGATTATTACCTGCAAAGCTCACTAAATGCTTCTGCTATTTGTGAAACTTGTTCAGCTGCCGCTACTTCACTGAACCAACATTCATAATCCTTCGCAAGGATTTCACCTAAAAAAAGTTATCAAAAAATCAGTTTAGGTATTAAATCAAGACATGCTTTTCAAAAATGAACTCATTTTCAGCCAAAGACCAATATGATTACTATAAGTTAAAGGAAAAAACAAAAAAAAAATCCTCATAATACTGATTATTTGGTTTGATATAAAATTGACTTAATTGTTTGTATGATCATTTAAAGAAAAACAATGAAATTTTGTCTAATATTTTAATAATTTATCATATCAAAATTTATTTTATTGATATCTTATAAGAAAATATTAATAACAGAATACATATGAAAAGAATATTGGATCGATAATGAAATATTTACCCTCATTTATACAATTTCATATACCATTAGTGGATGTTACTTGGATGGAACCATGATTTATTTGTTCCAACATCTTTTAAATCTTGGACCCTTATTGATAATAAAAAGCACTATGAATTGGACGTATTTTTTGGAAAGGCTTAAGCGCCGAAAATTCTAAATTTAGGCTCCAATTTATTATGGAACCTGAACACCATCTCCAGCTCAGGAACTCCCCTCCCCCCACTCCCTTCTCCTCCAAAAAAGTGGAAATGGTCTAAAAATCGACTATTGATGACGTAAGCACCGAATACTGACGACTCTCAGTCTTCACTCTGACCTTGAAGGTGCGAAAAGCCTTAAAAATATATTGTAATTATAAAGGTTTTGCCTCCTTAATAAACTCCGTCTGTACACAATAAAGAATAAAATTTAAAAAATTGCTATTTGGGAAATAAACGTCTTATGTGTTTCCTGTAAAGTTTGCTAAATGGCCTTTACGCCTTTTTCAAAAAACGATGTCAAATTGAAATACAGAATAATGAGTAGTCAAGGTTACTTAATTAGTTTTATAATCAATTACTGAAAGGAAGTAATATTCATCACTTATAAATAACTTCAAAAATTTCCAAACTTAAGCTAATGGTTTTTTCCACAAAATGTGTAAATTATGTAGAAAATAATTACTAGGTATTACAGATCTAAACTCCTCTTTGTTTTAGGTTCAAGTTACATACCATGGTCATAGGCGTAGGTGACACCAACAAATATTGAAAGCTATAGACACGCATCGACGTCGATTTTTGAAAAAGGCGTAAGCGCCATTTAGCAAACTTTTCAGGAAACACATGAAACGTTTTTCCCCAAATAACAATTTTTTTTTTAATTTTATTCTTTATTGTTCCAGAAGGAGTTTATTAAGTTGGCAAAATCTTTAAAATTACAATATATTTTTCAGCCTTTTAGTACTGGTCAAGGCCTGACTGACGACTAAGAGACGTCAGTATTTGGTGCCTGCGTCATCAATAGTCGATTTTTAGACCATTTCCAATTTTGTTTTTCGATATATCGTGAGCGGGAATCGATAGAGTTGGTGTTTAAGTCCCTTAATAAACTGAAACCCTAAATTTCGAATTTTTGGCGCTTTTTCAAAAAAACGACGTCGATATATATATATATATATATATATATATATATATATATATATATATATATATATATATATATATAGAAAGAAAAAACAAACAAAAAACGATAAAGATAAATAAACGATAAATAAAGAAAAAAACAAACAAACAAAAACATTTTAATGGAATACAGAGTTTAATGGCAACTTGGAAGCTCCTAATTAATCTATTCACTTCCTTGCTCTCCTTTAAACATATTTTTATACCGTTCTTGTCTGCTTTTTTGAATTCCGAAAATGTGTTGTAAATCAGCTTTTATTTTAAAGAATCTGCTGATTAGTAAAATATTACGTTTTAATATTTTTGTTTCTAACTTCTTAGTATTTATTATTAAAAAATATTCTGTATATACATAGATACAATAAATCTTTTTATACCTTCATCAGTGCTCACTTGTCTGAGATGCACCATATCTCCTTTGTTACCTACAAGCGCTACTGGTATGTCACAGAGCAATTCTTTAACTTTTCTGACATAATTGAACGATATTCTGTCAGTAATTGCATATACTAGAAGACACCCATCAGCCCAATTAAGTATTTCATTGGAAGGAATATCATCCTCTGTCTGAAAAAGTATCCTAACATTGTTAATCAATATATCATAAATTCAAAAAAATCAGTATATTAAATTTAAAAAAAGTTATTAAAATAAACTATAAACAATTTTTTTAAAATACCTATCTTATTATTTAAAAAGAAATAATCTAATTATAAAATTTAAAAAAAAAAAACGAAATAACGCTAATCACCCTGAGGGACGGAATGTACTTGTATATGTACTTAAACACATTGGTGGGTTGTTAGTGAAGTCGATTCTATGAATATTGAAACTTGAGGTAGGAGTAAAATGCCTTCCATATACGCAGGAACGGATTAGCCATAGAACATAGAATACAATAGCACTAGACTATTTCTAGTAGGGAGAGACTGACCCCAACAGCTTGCCATTGCAGATGATATCGACATAGTCGCTCGCTTAATTCCTGGATTTTATAGAAGCCGCTGTAGACACATGAAAGCTGGCCAGAGTGATGAAAATGCGGTAAAAGAACCCATAGTAATAGTTCTGTTCAGCTTCCAGAGCGTAGACCAGTTTGTGTACTTAAGGTCAGTTATTTGTTCTACGAATAACATTGTGATAGAAACAAACCAGAAACCGATGATGGCCAATAGATGCTATTTTGACTTAAGAAAGCATTTCAGTAAGCCCATAATCTCTCGACAAACTAAGTTCCTAATTTACAAAACCCTCCTCAGGACGGTGCTTACTTATAGATCTGAAACATGGACTTAAACAGCCAAAGAAGAAAAATAAATCCTTATTTCGAAAGGAAAATATTACGGAGGATTATTGGGTCCATTAAAAAAGGTGACAAGTGGAGAAGAAGACAAAACAACGAAGTGTAACAACTCTTCGGAGAAGATAATTCATTACGGGCCACCAAGCTGGGACGATTGAGGTGGTCCGGCCATGTTGCCAGAAAAAGGGATGACTAGATTCCCAAGAAGCTATTGGAAGGAAGGCTGGACTGCTCTATAGGTAGAGGCAGACCAAAACTCAGGTGGGAGGACACTGTTGATAAGGAGGATCTGACCATACTGTATGTACGAAACTCAAAAACAGCAGCACAAGATCGAGCCACCTGGCGGAGGCTCATTGAGGGGGCCAAGGACCACAACGGTTTATAGCGCCATGTGAAGAGGAAGAAGTAGAGTTAATGTTAGCTCCTAAGAATTCCTTAATGATGTAAACGTTTGAAAACCTATTCGATATTCTGTTGAAACTAAAAAGGGTTGTTTGGAAGAAATACCAAGCAGATCTCCTAAATGCAATCTCTCAATCCAAGAATTCACAATACAGGTCAGCATAATATTGCATCCAGAATCATGAATAGACAGTCAAGAGAACTGCACAGTATCTAGTTTCCTGTATTCCACTATTAATTATTTTTCAGTTCAATTGTTATGTTGAATGTTGAAGAGAAGTGTTCAATAGATCCATCGCCTTATGACGTTGCTTATTAGTATTAAACTTCTTACTTGTAATGAATGAAAAATAATCTTTCAGCCACCGGTTATTGAGTGGAGCGGAGTGGAGTTGAGCGGAGTTGACATGGGGGTGGCAATAAGAAGCGGAGTTGAGCTGAGTTGAGTCAGCTGAGCCATGCATAGCTGTTGGATATAACAGTGGAAAATGTATGAGCCGCCCACATTTCTTAGTTAATTTGTTATAAAAAAATGGAGAAGTGCGTCATTAAAACAAAAACCAAATTAAAAGAATCACCATTACACCCAGCCTCAGTTTTATTGTTGTATTGCCATTGTTATCTGAAATTTGCAATCATCGTATAGAAAAAAAATCTGGTGCGGTGCGCGCATCACACAACTTTCCCTTACCAACCTTTAATAATAATCTTTAAAATTATTTTAAAAAGAGCTCTACAGCAGCTCCTCAACCAGATAGAAATATGCAATCTCGACATTGATGCGATCCAAGAGATGAGATGGACCGGACAGGGAGTCCTAAGTAAAAGGAGCCACTCGATCTACCACAGCTGCGAGGACCGACGTCATGCATATGGAACCGGATTTGTTGTCAGCAAGAGGCTAGCGCAGATGGTAATTGACTTCAAGCCAGTCAGCCCGAGAATATTCCTTCTACGCCTGAAAAGAAAATTTAATAATTTTACAATGCTGAGCGTGCATGCACCCACAGAGACATCGGAAGATGAGGAAAAGGATCACTTCTATGGCATCCTTGAGCGAGCTACGGATGAGATCCCCAAACACCATATAAAAATTATAATTGGAGATCTGAATACTCATATAGGTAAGGAATCCATCTTCTGCCCTACAATTGGAAAAAACAGTATCCATGAACATATAAATGATAATGGTCAGAGACTAGTCAGTTTTGCAACAGCTAAGGACCTGGTGGTAGCTACTACGATGTTTCGTCACAAGAGAATACACCTTGCTGCATGGCGCTCCAACGATGGAATCACGGTAAATCAGATAGACCATGTTCTGATAAGCAGGAGATTCAGGTCTAGTTTGCAGAATGTGCGAGTATATAGAGGAGCCAACATTGACTCGGATCACTATTTATTGGTGGCTCTTATTCACGCAAGGATATCACTAACTTATAGCATGCATGTAAAGAAAGCAATCAGATACGAAACGCAGAACCTAAAAGATCCTGACATAAACCAACAATTTTCTCAGGCCATCGAAGAGAAGTTAGGAAGCACTGACCTATCAAATGCAGCAATTAACAAAAGATGGGATTTATGTACAGATATAATGCATAATGCTGCGAAGGAGGTTATTGGACAAAAAATAATTGACAAAAGGGCACACTAGTTTGACTTGGAATGTAAGCTAGCTACGGATGAGAAGAACGCCGCTTATCGCCTAATGATCCAAAGAAGACATACAAGAGCATCTGTGGAAGAATATAGAAAGAAGAGGAGGACTGAAAAAAGGATCCATCAGAAAATAAAAAGACTCTGGGAGACGAAAGAGATGGAAGAAATTGAGCCTTATATAGCTCAATTTCTTCCATCTCTTTCGTCTCAGAAATGAAATCAGAAAGTTTTACCTCTGGGTAAACAGATCTCGCCAATCATTCAAGCCGCGATCAAATGCCTGTAAAGATATAGATGGCTCTCTGATCACCGAGAGAGAAAAAGTAATAGGACGATGGAGGAACCACTTTGAAACCCTCTTGAATGGAGAATCCATAGGAGAAGGCAAGCACCAAAGTATCAATATAAGTGGTGAAGAGCTGGAACCTCCAGATGAAGAGAACGTTCAGGATGCCATTGGTCGGATGAGGAATAACAAGGCCCCAGAAGTGGTTGAAATTCCGGCTGAATTTTGGAAATACGGCGGAGAAGAAACCTCTAAATTCATGCACAATCTGATTATAGAAATCTGGGTAGAGGAGTGCATTCCTGAAGAATGGTACAAAACTACTATTTGTCCTATTCATAAGAAAGGTGATCCTCTTAACTGCGAAAACTAGAGAAATATACCTC
Organism: Rhaphigaster nebulosa; assembly: GCA_948150685.1. Classification (NCBI taxonomy): domain Eukaryota; kingdom Metazoa; phylum Arthropoda; class Insecta; order Hemiptera; family Pentatomidae; genus Rhaphigaster; species Rhaphigaster nebulosa. Next base: position 42,164,389 of record OX411306.1, read on the forward strand.
CTACCGTCTTCCTACAAGATATCCTCTAATATTTTATTCCACAGACTCCTTCCATTTGTTGAAAGGAGAATTGGTCAATATCAAGCAGGTTTTATGAAGGGCAAGGGTACAACTGACCAGATCTTTTCAGTTAGGATAATAATGGAGAGAGCGGCTGAACACAATATCCAGACCCACAATCTCTTTGTAGATTTCCGAGCTGCCTATGACAGCGTGATCCGAGAGGAACTGTATGAGGGAATGATTGCTCTCGATATCCCTCCGAAGTTGGTCCGCCTTGTCAGGATGACAATGAAGGCTACTCATTGCTCGGTGAGAGTGTCCGGAACTACATCGAATTTTTTTCATAGGCACAAGGACTCAGGCAAGGTGATTGTTTAGCATGCTTGCTGTTCAATATTGCCATGGAAGGCGCCATCAGGAAATCGGGAATCCAGGAGGGACGATTTTCAACAATTCGTGCCAAATCAGCCTACGCCGATGATCTGGATATTATTGGAAGCAGTTTTTCCAGCATGAAGAGTGCCTTTATAAATCTTCAAAGAGCAGCTGCTAAAGCTGGGTTGCAAGTGAATGAGAAAAAACAAAGTATATACTCTGTAATCCTAACAGAGGAGAGCACCTAGGAGGAGTAGTAAAAATAGGGGATTTCAGCTTTGATTGTGTAGAGGAATTCATATACCTTGGAACACAGCTAAACTCAACCAATGATAAGCAACCGGAGATTCAGCGTCTGATTATAGCGACCAATAGGTGCTACTATGGACTTCAGAAACATCTAAGAAGAAAGTCTCTCTCCAGGACAACGAAGATACGAATATATAAGACCCTAATCAGGCCGGTTCTCACATATTCGTCGGAGTGCTGGACGATAACGAAAGCCCTAGAATCGTCCCTATTAAGATTTTAAAGAAAGATTCTGAGAAGGATTTTGGGGCCTGTGTGTGACAACGGTATATGGAGATTGAGAAAAAACGCTGAATTTATGCATCTCTATAAAGATCAGGATATTATGCATTTTATAAAATCTGGACGTCTGAGATGGGCAGGGCATATTGCAAGAATGAGTAGTAACGAAATCCCCAAAAGGCTCCTTGAAGAAAAGATCTTTCGACGCAGAAAAGTGGGTAGACCTCGCCTGCGGTGGGAGGATTGTGTGGCTGGAGACGCGCGAAAAATGCTGGGGACTAGAAATTGGAGAGCAGCAGCACAAAACAGAAAAGACTGGCGGCTCAGACTAAGGGAGGCCCTGACTCTATACGAGTTGTAGCGCCATCGAAGAAGAAGATATGATTTTATACAAAATTTACCATAAAATGCTCACTTTTTGAGTTATGCGCAAATAAAATTTTCTTTTCATTATAATTTTTTCCTCTACATTTCCTCGGTGATGTACAACATATATGAAAAGTTAAAGGCCTTTATGAAGAATAATTTAGGCAAGTTTCATCAAAATCGTTAGAGCCGTTTTCGGGAAAATGGTAAAAAAGTGTAAAATCGATTATATAAAGTGGCACTTCCAGTAAGCCGATTTTTACGAAAAAGTTGCTGTAACATAACATGCATGTGCCTATCTTAAATACGTAATTTCAGTATCGTACAACTTTTCGTTTTTGAGCTAGACTGTTCACATACACACATACACATAGACTCACAGAAACACAGAAACACAGACTCACAGACCATTTTGCGAAACTTGGTTATTTGGACTCGGGGGGACCTTAAAACGTGTATTTCCGTTGAAAACTCGAATTCGAAAATTTTCATGATCGCAATACTTCCCCTTATTATATACTTCGTATATAGATAAGGGAAAGTAATATAAAAATATAATAGAATTGCTACAAATGTCAACAGAAATCTGAGCATCTTATCTCATAATTAATTTTTCCTGTTAATATTTGTAGCAATTCTATTATAATTATATATTTTTTTATACGATGATTGTAAATTGCGACGAAAGCTACTTCTTGTCGTAATACAATAAAGAAACTGAGACGGGGTATCGTGGTGATTCTTTTAATTAATTAATAAATAACAGTCTATCCATCACCCATTAATTATTATTGCTATTTGCTATAAACATTGTTTTTTAAACGGATTTAAAAATTTTCATTATTATACGAGTATTTTATTAAAAGTTAGATATTTTATTGTAACATTCAAGGGTGTACGCAGGAAAGGAGGCAGAGGGGGCCGTGCCCTCCCTAAAAGTTATTGAAACCTATAAAAATAATTCAAATAAAATAGAAAAAAATAAATTTAAGTTTAAGAAAAAAAAGTGTGAGAGATTATTTTGAGAGAGACTATTTTTACTTCCATGAACGTACTTAATTTTCAAATTAATTAATCTCTATACTTTGTATTATTTCTCAATTGAAAAGTTCAAACCTTAACAATTCGCTTCCGATAAATAAAAAATATAGCGAGCTAAATTTTGCACAAGAAATCCTCAAAACACCCAAATTTTCATCGGATTTTTAAAAAATTTCATGAAATAGGCATATAAGAGCTAAATATTCTGCTCTAGAAATCTTCAGTATTGTTCAGAATAATAAAAACGTTCATTATGTTAATATATAATAACTTTTTCGACTGAATGCACTGGCAAAAAAAAGTCCTAAAATTTGGAGATTTGGCTCCTAAAAGTTTTCACGAGGTCAACCGTGTTAGAATTTTAGTTTTTTACATGTTTACATCTATATAAACAACTTTTAAAAAAATAAAAGTTTCTACCCCATCATTGCTTCATAGACCCCTGTTTTGACTCCTCTACTAGCTGACCTAAACAAACGGGCAAGCTAAACACATTACCCTTCTTGTGGCTACGCCATAGCCGGGTAAAAAATTAAGCTATTAATATTTACCAGCGAGCAGTTTATACTAATAGCCTGTTAAGGAGAGTATTTTATTATTATAATAGTTATTCACTCATACTTATTCAAGGTATTGAATTTTATCAACCAAAATTTTAAAAAGTCAGTTTACATGCGGAAGCGGGGAAATGCTTTTCAGTTTGTTTATTAATGCATTAAAAATAACCAAAGCATTAAGAATAAGAAATAAAGATAGATAGGATTTTGAGTCAATAAGGAATTACTGTTTTCCATGCTTTAATTTGCCAAATAATATATTAGGAAAAAACTCAGTAAATCAAAGAAATGCCTTCGATGGCTAAAGGTCTTCGATGGCTATTTCAGTTATTGAAACTGTCGTTGCTATATCAGTAGTAACTGTTGCTTATTTTTACTTTACACTGCTTCTTTAAGATACACTATATCAGAAAAATGATTAAAGCAAATCAGCATATGCTTTGTTTCAATGGTGTCAAGGCAGAGGTTATTTCCGTCCAAGATAAACATTGATGGGCAGCTAATGGATCATCAAGCCTGTGGTCCAGATCAATTAACTACAATGTAGTGTTTGGTGGCTGGGAAATCAGTAATTTTTGAGGAATAGAATATTCTACCAAACTATTATGAAATTAAATAATATTTGCCTATATTTTTACTTTTTTCTACTTAACTTATGAACATGACACTAATAATGAATTATTTATATATATATATATATATATATATATATATATATATATATATATATATATATATATATATATACACTGCCTTTGCTTCTCATTCCGAAAGCAGTTGGAAACTTGGCCCTGATTCGAAGGAAAGCTGAGGATTAGGGTAAAAAATTGAAAAAGTATAAATTCCATCGACTCCTTTCCCTTGCGTATTCCCAAACGTATTTTCCTTGACACACTTATTTTTCAAAAACGGCTCGTCCTATTTGGCCCAAAGGTAGGGACTAGTAAGCAAAGGATCAACTTTCATCAACTTAACAATTCAAAGTAAGTGGACTTGAATAAATTCATAAATGTTATATTTTATTTATTTTTGCTTCCTCATTACTGAAGATAGGGAAGCTATTTTATATAAAAATAGTTATTTTAAGTTCAATAATGACTTTTAAAATTTTTTGGCATATTCTTCCTATATCTTTTTCGTCTATTTAATAATTGATAATAAGTGCTAATTTAAACTAGAAAAATTGCGAGTTGCTACTCAATAGAGTTGACGCTAAATTACACAGCATACTGCTGATTGATAAGGTAGGCAATGTTAAAACCAAAGAAGAGGGAAAGATCGAAGGGGATGTCTCATTTATCTCTAAACATTTATTTTATTTACTTATTATTTTTTGGAAGCGATGGTATGCTGTTTAGTGATCGTTCATTAGGTTTTCGAAATTGCTAATTTCGACTAATATCGATTTTTTTTACGAGCACAAATATTTCTAACTAATTGTTAATTTTGCATAATCTACCGGCATAGGAATCGTTTATTAGGTTTTTAATTCCAAATTTAATCTACGATTTTTCATAGCGCATGCGCATTTCGATTTACTATTATTTTGAAGTTTTCTCCGATTTAAAAATAGTTTATTAGGCAATCCAGTGCTCTGATTCCGTTTTTTGAATCGGATTTTTGATCTCGCATGCACATTTTGAACTATTTTTCTTGTATGATTTTCCATCTTAATCTATCTAAATAGGTTGGAAGGGGGAAGACGGGGTTGTCATATTGCGGTCTTCCTAGGACAGGGGTCGGCAACCTTTTGGTGACAAAGAGCCAAATATATATTGAAAAAAAAAAACGTGGAAAAACACAGAAGTGTCTGTCTTATATTATTCTGTGGCACTTTGAATATTATGTTTAAAGAGATCAAATGCCTTAAAAAAAATCGTATCTAAAATTTGGAATGGTTTTTTACTGAAATATTTAATGTTCAGAGAATCACAAAATTTTCTAAAAGAGCCGCAGGCTGCCGACCCCTGTCTTAGGGTGTGTCTTTACCGAAGAACGTTCAATAAATAACAACTAACTCTTAGTATATTTATTAATATAGTTGCTTACCTTCGGGCAAGAATCCAATATTTCAAACAGAATAGGTTCGCCATCGACTAATACTTCATGTTTGTATCTCATATCTAACACAATTAAATTTTTCAATAAAAAAAGAATAATATCATAAATCACTTATAAATGTACTAAGATATTACCAGCTTGATGATCATATTCTCCAATATATCGCTTGGTTAGAAAACGAACAGTTAACGCTGTAATGAAAAAAAGAAAATATATGATTCACATTAAATATTTTTAAAAATATATGATAAATTACATATTTTTGTATTGTGATGAGAAAGTTAAATAGAATTACAAAAAACGTACATACTTTCTAATAATCGAAACAATTCAGATCTGTTTTCTAAAAACGATTTTTTTTTCACCATTTATTATTGATTTATCACGTTAGGAGAGGTTAATACAATAGATATATTAGAATGTATAAATAAATCGATTTTATTATATTTTATTTATTTAATAGTTTCATTATCATTAATAAGAATACTAAAATAAATAAAATTTGTTTAAGAAAGGTGATTCCTGGTTCCATGCTTGCTTTCTCAAATACTTGTTATCTCCATTGATATTAACTTTGATATGTTTTTTTAAATTAAATTTCTTTTTGAACAAGCGAATCAAATTTTTAAAAAAAATAATGAAATTTGCTTAACAATTTTAATTTTTTTCTTTGTGATACTTTTTTTTCTGGAAATTTTATGAGATTTTGGCATGCTTACGGAATTAAAATACACGAATTTTCATATGATTAATTTCAGAAGTTTTGGAGAAAATAATAACAGAAAAAAAGGAGCGTATTTTGCATCAGGATGTTAAAATTGCAAAACAATCTATTTTTTCTTCACTAAAAAAAAAAAAAAAAATACAGCTATATTTCATGTACATATATTAAAATATATTTGCATATAAATATTCAAGAATATAAACTTTATCACTTTTTCCATAATTTCTTGGCGAAAAGTCAATCCAATACAACCAAAATTGGTACAGTACATGCATACATAATGAAACAAACAACATCGCGCGTGTGTTAAGGTTAGTACTGATTTAATTAGACAGCTATTATTTATATGAATTTTATCACCTTACAGGTTCATTTTTTCTGAATAATTTTGGCTTTCTTAACGATTCAGAACCATCAAAATTAAATGAGATTTTATAAGAAATAATATCTATATACATAAAAAAATGAAGTAAATACATTCTAATCAAAAAAATATATTTGGATTGTAAACAATAATTAAAAAACAATTATTGTATATTTATTGTTGGGTTTCACAGCTATGTAACAATGAAAAGCATTATTATTTTTAATGTAATCTACATACAACTAAACCTCGCCCAATTAAATTTTACTATTTCGAGATACAGGGCTTATATGGGTCAAATATTAACAAAATATTGTTAATATTTCATATTATATATAAACAATATGATTGCATTTATTTTAGTATTTAATAACAATTACTCTGTTTGCCATATATTTTTATTATTTTTCAATATAAAACTTTAGAATTAACGAGTTGATCGGTTTTGGTAGTATGACGACGATATTTTGTTTTTCGTAATAAGAAGAAGTTAAACAAAGAATGGAGTTTAAATTATATTAATTAAGCTCAGATTCCTTTTTATAGTATTACTTCCTTTAAAACAAATAAATAAATAATAATAATATAATTTGACAACGAAGCTCTCGCTAAATCCAAAGTCGTTGAAGGATCCTTGTTTTCTTTTCTCAGGTAGATGAAAACAAAACTATTTATAGCCAGATGTGCTTGAATCAGCACAAAACTGGGCCAAGGGGTCATTGGGTGTCACAAAATGTTATTTTATATCTTAAAATAACATGCTAATTCATGTTCTCACGACCCTAATTTATAAATTCACATTTTAATTCACAAACTACTAAAAATTGATGCTTTGCTTCATTATTTTATTTTAATTTATCCAACTTTTTCATATCTATCCACCATGTTGATGGACTTCGCACCTCTATATTGAAACGGTTCTTAATCTTAGTCTTAAAACTACCCTAAAATTGTATCTTGTCAATGCCGAGGAGGCGGCAGAAATGTAGGCAGTTAACTTGCGGGTTTGACAGATATTTTAGTAAATCATAAAATTGTAAGGCTCTTCTCTTAATGAATTCAGTTACTCCTGGTAAGTTCAATAATTATAATAATCTAAGATACAGTAAAATGATATTGAACGTGAACATTATTATTAAAAACTTTTAAAATTGGAACAAAGGAAAAAAAATAAAAAATTGATGTTCATCAATTCAAAAGTCTCAAATCTGTTTTATTATTTAGATTAAAGCATTCGGACTGCTAAATGTATGTCACAAAATAACTCAGACACAATTATATGTAAATATTACTAATGTAATATAACTTTCTTTAGTTTTATCCTTACTACCAAATGTGAAAATACTCAGTAGTACAAACTGTATTTAGAATACTACAAATAAATATGTTACAGTGGTGTTTCCTGGATAGCAGAGTTGGGCAAAAGTAATTATAACTAATAACTAAAAACAATAACAAACTTAGTTGTAATTCTGTTGAACCCACAGTTTATCTGTGGGTAATATGAAACCATTAGTTCTTATTTGTCATCTGAAAACTAACTTTTATAAATAAATTAGTTATCAGTCGAAATGGGCAACTAATTTTTTTTAGCTATGAAAAAATTAGTTGCAATGACATATACAACTGTTTAAATTTATTCGTATTTGACGAATAACAACTAAAAACTGATTAAGTAAATTATTATTTTATTTAAAAAATACGTTTTTCCTTTGTTTTTGTTAACTGCTTACATGTACTTCATTAACTTGAGAAACATTTCTGTGCTCTTCGGAAATTAATTCTATTTTATTAATGAAAAATAATTATTTTAATTAAAATAATACTTTTTACATTTATATATTCTTATATTTTTTTCGGTTATTGGATAATTGATAATATGATAATTTCATATGATAATTCAACATGATAATAATATGATAATTTCAACTAGTTAAAAACAATTATAAACAAAAAATGTTTATTCATTTTCAAATATTTAATTTTTTTTTTTCAATTTTGATGGTGAGTGTGTGCTATTCATTGATCTGGTGATCGTTCATTAGTTTTTCTAAGTTAATAATGTCGAATTTATTACCGAAAAAATTATCGGCATCGAGCATTTCTAATTAATTATTAGTTTGCAAAATTCTTCGGTATATGTATCGTTAATTAGATTTTTAAGGATGCTATCTACAAATTTACATGGGCATTTCAAATATCAATTATCGTTACTGATGGAATTTTCTATGATAAAAGGATCGTTTATTTTCAAGGATGCTATTTCCAAATTTTATACGAGATTTTTTTTATCGCGAATGCACATTTCGATTTTTTGTTACTATTGAAGTTTTCTTTGATACAAAGATCGTCCATGAGATTTTCGAGCGCTCAGATTCCGATTTTTTAAACTGGATTTTATCTGGAGCGCAATTCGAATTACACTTACTGTTGAAGTTTTCTATAATGCGCATGCTTGATAAACATCCAATTCAAAAAGCGAAACCTTCAATAGCCTAATGAACGATCGTTATATCGAAGAAAACTTCATCAGCATCAGTAAATCGAAATGCGCATGCACGATCAAAAAGTCAACACTAAATTCGAAAATGTAGTCCTTGAAAACTTAATAAACAATTCATAAGCGCATCTTCATAAAAAATCCAATTAAAAATATGAAATCAGCACCCTCGAAAGCCTAAGGAACGATCTCTATGTAGAAGAAAACTTCAGCAGGAACAGTAAATGGAAATGCGCATGCACGATCTTAATTTCAATTCAAAAAATGGAATCGGAACTCTAGAAAACCTAATAAACGATCCCTATATATTTAAACAAAAAATTAAATCCCGGAAAATGGAAATGCGCATGCGCAATTAAAAATCCGATACTAAATTCGGTAATAGTGTCCTTAAAAACCTAATAAAGGATATCTACATTGAAGAATTTTGCAAACTAAAAATTTAATTAGGAACGATCGTTCCCTAACAAAATTTCGATATTAGCAAAAATCAGCAAATCGATTAAATCCATATTCTCCTCTCAAAAAAACTGTTAATATAAATATTTAAAAATAAACTAAACTTTTTTTTCCAAAAATTCTAACTAGTTGAAATTAGTAATGAATTACAATTATCTAATAAACGAAAAAAATGTCAAAAGAACATACTGAAATCATTTCAGTCATTATCTTAATTAAAATAATTATTTTTCAATAATGAAACAACTAAAATAAAATTAATTCATCTCCGTTTGGGTGGCATTTGAAATGGAAATTTACAACTAAAATGGAAAAAGTTACATTTGAATTGGAACGGTTTACAGTTGAAATGGAAAAGGTTGCAATTGAAATGGAAAGGTTACAATTGAAATGAAAAGGTTACAATTGAAACGGAAAAGGTGGCCATTGTGATTTGAAAAAGATTACAATTAATTGACTTGAAAATGCTATTTATAGAATTTTTATTTGTGAATAACCCAGTACTCAGTCTTGGTATGATTGGACATCCGTTAGACTGGCAGTTAGATTCTAAATATCATAATTCAACAAATAGACAATATTAATTGTTTATCGTTTTTCAGCAACTACGGATAAAGCTGGTTAGTTTTCAATTACCAAGGGCTATAGTTCACGATTAAAAAAAATAGTTGTCCATCACAAGTAAAAATAATTTAATTGTTGAGAAATTAGTTACCAAACAGAAACTAATAACTAAATTATTTGTATTTTAATAGCAACTAATTTAGCAATTTAATAACTAATTTAGTTATGCAGTTACAAATTTAGTTAACTAATGCCTAACTCGGCTGGATTGTGGCAATGGGGGTTCACAGAAACAATCTTTAAAGTGACCAACTCTAAAATACCCGTCACTGGTAGAGACGTTTTCATTTTTTGTGATTTTAATACTTCGGCTAAGTCAGTATAAAGCAGGTAGATTCCAAACAATTTGAAGGCGTTAAAAAGGCTAATGGAATATAGTATCATTTTAATTGGAGAAATAAACAGTAATTTAATTATTTTTAACAAGGTTATTGATACGGTGAAGATAAATAAATTATACAGGAAGTGGAAATGAAATTAACAATTGTACACTGAATAAGCTATTGTAAACATTCCTTACACCCGAGCGACAAGTAGGTTGCAAGAAATGTGTTCTAAAGTTGGGGAGATAGACAGGCTGTAACCCCACCAACGCGCACTAAGCCCTTCTCTAGTGTATGGCATAAACCAGGGGGTTCACTGCTCAAGCGGTGTGGGTTGTGCCTGTTACAATGGAGGCGTTCTGTTTCAGTAAATTTACTCTATCTCAAATACATATTTTTTGATTCTTCAGGCCACTATAAAATAATTGTATTTTTCTTTTATACTGCTAGGATCACTTGCTCATGTGCACATATGTAATAACCCCAACTGATGTGCTGTCTGATTTATAACAGTGTCGTGTGCATTCCAACGTCAGTTCTATATTAAAGGTTTCGAGGCTCCTTTTCGATTACTGATCTTATGAAAGGAAATACATAAGCAATTAGGGTAAGGAAGTAATGGGCTTGTGCAGAAACGGAGTTCAGAATGGAAGGAACGGTATCTTAATTTAGGAAAAGTCTGAAACATAAGGAAAATTTAAGTTGAAATTTGATGGTTCAGTGGAGCTCCAAAACTCGACACTGTTCTTACAGTGTTTATTTAGTGATTATTTAGTCTTCTAAATATGTTGTTCTGATTATATATACTCTAGTGTTTGACTTGTCAATTTAAAAGCTGAAGGAAACGATAAGCAGTTTCTTGTCGTTTCATTCTTCGTAGACTGTAGTCGCTCTAGAACTGTGAGGCACTGTAGAAGTTACAAGAAATCTGAGGATTTCATGTAAGTTGCTTTTACAAACGAAATCCTAGGCAGTGAGTCTGTTCAACTAGGATGAATGGAGTGTTAATGAAGTGTACTATAGAACTTGAATTCGTAGGCTTATGGTATTTTTTCTTCTGAAAATTTCATTATTATGAAAAGTCTCCTCTTTCTACAGCATTTAACTTGAAGGAGACATATTCTGATTAAAATTACTGTTAGTCCAATTATAATCGTGTCTATTAAATAATCAGGAGATGGGTTCAGTTGTTTTAATTTATATTAATTTAATTTTTTTTTCGAACTTATCATTCACGCAGATATTTTATAAAACTAAATCTTTCATTTTTTATTTAGAGGGAAGTCTTCAAGAATTTTTATATTTATCAGTGAACATGATTTACTTTACTTGATTTATTTTTCATTCACAAACATATCAATTCATTTATAACGTTTCGGGTACTTATCGCTCCTATTTGTCAATACATTTCTATCTTACAATATCGTCATAGATTGATAAATAAAATTATAATTTCACTATACATTTATTTTATAGTAGTTTTCTTATTCTTTTATTCATCTCTACCCTGACACAACTGAGCTATATTGTGTTGATGGGACAATACCCCAAAACGTCATAAATGAATATATATGTTTGTGAGTGAAAAACAAAAGTTCTCCAAAATGACGATGATATGTTACTCTTTCGTTTCTATATATATTTTATTTATTTATTTTTTTATTTATTTACAGATATATACTCTTAAAATATTCATTTAGGTGACTTCTGTGGTTTTGATATGATGCGAGGTTAGGAATTGTTGAAGAAGACCGGGAACATTTTTTTTTCGACTCAGGCAATTGTAAAACAGAGTAATTGGCTTCATTTACTCTTATGATATGCATTACAGCCCTAGGAGAAATGATTTCATAGGAGCGGAAATTGTTAGGAAATGTTATTAGAAATCGGAGGGAAGGGAACAGACCATGTGGTTTTAGGAAAATGGATGCTGATCACACGAGGGATTGTTCAGCCAGAGACCACACTCCAATGAATGAGAGCTCTGAGTTGACAAAAGTCCGACTTTGCTGGCCATGGCATCGCCAAATGGCTCAGCAGCCAAAGGTGGACGATGGCTAGTAGAAGTGTAATAATTTATTTTTTCTGTATCTTTTTTTTGTAAATTATCTTTTGTAAAGCCACTATCACTTATAATCATTATTTCAATTGCTATTAGATTCAGTAATTGTTTAATTAACTAATTAGTGAGTTAATAAACACAAAAAAAAACCTGGCTAATTTTAAAGATCAGGACCAAGATAATAGAATAACCTCTTTTGATATAAATAATTTTGGATAAGTAATTATCTAATGGCATCCTAAAATCAAATGTTGTAAGCGATAGGAATCTGCAGAGTAATTTTACCGAGAACAGATTGTTAGATAATTATTAATTACATATATCTAAATGTGTCACATGGAACGTTACTTCTTAAAGATAGCGTAAAATATTGTCAATAAGGTTAGCATACCACTCTTGCCTACCCCGGGGGCTCCTATGACCGCAACCTTCACTTCTGTCAGCGTCGACTTTTTCCTTCTGATTCCTCTTATTGTGTTCGACGTCATGCCCCTTTGGAGCTCCTGGAGCATAACTCTGGCCACGCCTCCTACTCCAAACAAAAATTTAAATGTTAATTTATTAATGGTAATAAATAATAAGCAAGCAAATTTACATAAATTTGTTTGATTTCAGCTTTGATAAAAATTACATAAAAAGTATATACACTTGCGTGTATATCTTTGTAGATGGGAATATTTCAGAGTTTATACAAATTGTTATCGATAAAGAAAGAAACTAAATCTTATTAGCTTTTTTTTTTTTTTTTTTTTATATATATATAAATAATCAAGAGTTACAATTAAATTTGTTATACTACTTAAGTCAAAATATGTAATTTACAAACATATTTTGACATTATTTTTAGTAATGAAGCTATTACGAAAGATAAAATTTCTTGCTCATTCATAGAAACTAAAATTTGTTCCACTTTTATTTATTTATTTTATTTCTTAATTGTTTTTATTTTGTTTTCTTATTTTTTCATTGTATGTATTTTTGTTTATTTTCTTTGTTTTAATTATATAATTTCTTTATTTTTTATTTAAACCAAATAAATAACACCAAATTACATTTTATTTAATTATTCTAAAAAAACCTAAGTTTCAAGGGAAACAATTTGTATAACAATTTCCTCAGTATCAGCTAGTAAGAAGCACCACTTATCATACAAAGAGTATGATTTTGAATTAACGTTTTTAATTTTTAATTAAGTACTGAATGTTACTCTTCTTTGAAAAAGGATGATCGCCGCGCTATTGATAATTATTTTTAGAATCCGAAAGGATTCTAAAAATTGAAATTAGTTTAAATTTGTTCGTTATTTCAAATTCGTAAGTAAATTGTATTTGTGTATATTATATAAATATGATTTATGGTAAGCACAAATAATTTTATAAAGTTTTACATTTTTTTAAAAATACTTTTTAATGAATAGATATTATGCTAGGATTTTGAACTATACTAAAAGAACGGCATTTTAATGATTTTAGCGTATTTAACTACGCTATAGAGACCATAATTAATGATCATAATTCAACCAAGTTCAGACTCTCTGCTCTACAAAAAAGTGATCTTCATTTAGTTCACCGAGGTACCGCTCTTTTTTTTCCTAAGTCACTAATCATTCACTTACAAAGAGAAGGCACTGTCAATGGGCCACCGATTTCAACCAAATATTTTGTGGTGATTGTACATCCAAAAATATTGGACACGTGTGTCGGCGTTCGTTCAAATGGACCGTAGGAGCCAAGAAAACAAATAAAACAAGCTGAAAATACTTTATTTTTATCTCGCGTGTGTAAAATGATATTGACGTGGTTTTCCCATTTGAATATTTGTTTTTCAGTGTATATTTAAGGAAAAATACAAACTTTAAAAAATGATTGCTTTTTGGTCAAATAAATTGTAAAAAAGTTAAGATTAGGGTAAACTTGCCTTATAGATTTTTCTACACCAAAAATTAAGTCAGATTTTGATTCAGCGTATTAAAAATCTTTATGTTCAAAACGATATTATCGAAAACAAAATATATTTCTTTTTTAGTTTCGAGGGAGTTTAAAATTTGTAAGCCACTAAATTACATTATGATTTGAAGCACTGTATCACCTCTCCAGTTTATCCGATTTCGATTTCTTAGACTCATTGGAAAGAGGGGAGTCTCTTCTTCTCATATATATAAACAGTTATTGCATCATCTAGAAGGCGTGTGCAAAAAAGTGAGATTGCAAAATAAAAACAAACTTGAGGTTTTTTGCTGATAACATTGATTCTAAAACACGTAGGAACATAACAATTAAAGCAATCACGTAGATTAAGAACCTTTACCGACTACCCAAATTTGTTTTGAATCGTTCAAAGGGTTCCCGATTTAAGGGCAATTTTTCAAAGAGCTAAAACCAAATCATTGAATGGCGAAATTTTTAGTTAAACATTTTTTATTTTTACATTCGGTCGAAAATTAGAATATGGGGATTTTTCAGAGTGTTAAAGAAAAATGTGACGCCAGTTCTGAATAAAAATATTCTGTTAATACACTTCACTCGGAAGAGGAATAGTGTTTTCATTATGTATAATTCAATATAACCTTGAGATCGCTCTAAAATTTAATTAGTATTGTTTAAATAAACAATAGGAAAACTCAAAACTTTAATATTTCTAGATCACAAATAATGTTTTTGTAGGACTTATAAACAAAGTTCCGATTTGTATGCAAATGCATATTTTTCTAATACGTTTTTCAACGAAAATGATTGAATATCTTTACGAATCAATGCATTTGACGTAGATATATTAAATTTGATCGTGCATATTTTTTGTATATTTGATAATTATATAAATTGTATAGTTAGGAATTCATTAGAAAATAATGTTTAGCTTCGCAATTTTTATAACTTTTCTAGCCTTCGGAGAATTTTCTCACAGCTGGAAACCATTCTCAGAGTTTGCCGAATTTGTTCAAATCTAAAGACAATTTCAATAGGGTACTTTAATTTTTCATAATCCAATAATTTTTTTTCAAATTATTTGACCGAAAAGCAATACTTTTTTTTAGTTTGTATTTTTCCTGTAATATACACCGAAAAACACGTTTTCCACGTTTTGGTGGAAAAATCACGTCGATATAATTTTCCAAACATGAGATAAAAAATAAAGCAGTTTCACCGTGTTTTATTTATTTTTTCTCAGTGCCTAGGGCCCATTGAAACGAACGCCGACACATAAGTAAAATATTTTTGGAAGTAGATTCACGACACAAAATTTGGTAAGAATCGGTGACCCATTAACTCCAGGCCTCTTGTTGGTAAGAAAAACCAAGTTCACTGAATCTGTTGGCGATGAGATCACGCATCTTTAATTCACAAACTAGCATTGCCGTTGTCAAGGATTCTTCTTTTCTCACGTGTTATTTTAGATCATCAACTAAAGCATAACTTGCAAGACTTAATGAATGGGTGACTATATATAATTACATTGTATTATTTCTTATAAGATTTGTGAAGTGAATCTTCTATGCATTTTATTATATATCTTACATCTTTTCGTATTATAATCATATATCTTATTATATATTTTCGAATGTTAATTCTAAATAATCAATGTGAGTCAACCATGTCAAAGGCAACTTATGATATATCTATACTATGCCATTGTGCAGAGGAGAAGCCATACTACCAATTAGAAGCTATCCAAATCACTTTCTTAACGAAGGGTCTCTTCTTACCAAGCTCTTATCTTATAAGATTATCTGCTGTGAGAGCAAGATTTTCGAGTAAAGGTAGCCTTGAAAATATTTTGTAAGGATAGAAGATTCCGAATCTATTTTAGTTTCTTGTTGTATCGGAATAATTCAGATAAGTTTTATATCTAAAAAAATAAATAAAAAACATTGATGGATTGCCAAACCGGTAAATGTCATTGATAAAGACACAGCTGCTAGAACTAAAATAAAGATATATAGTCCAATTAACAAGGATGGTGCAGAGAGCATGAAGAGAAGAAAAGAATTTGACTTTGGAAATTCAAATAGGATTGGAAAAAATTAAGTCGAGGGAGCTTAATAAATGTAGATGTAAGACAGAAAAAGAAAAAACTTTTAGCTATTTGTCCCTAAGAAAGCCCTCTTAGAATGGATTTTGTTAAGCTAAACTATATTTAGCTTTCAGCTTTTTAACGGTGGTGCAATAGGAACTTAATTGCTTTGAATATTTTTTGATTGATTGCTTTCTATAAAACAAAACACGTGTCTTACTTAAAAAACGCAAAACTTAAATTTCCTGTTTTTCTGCGTGAAATCGGGCCATGGATCCATATGGACTTTTGTGTTGCTCTTGATATCTGCTATCATCACCGTTTAGAATATTATCCGTTAATTATAGTACACCCTGGTGTTGTCCAGCCGCAAAATGGTATTTTTCTTTGTTTTTTAACCTAAAATCAGCGATAAACTAACGACTCTTCACTGGAGTGATCTCGTTGGATTCAGAAACATAAAAAAACTATAATGAATAATACCTTTCTCGACTTACTTTATGCAAATCATTTTTTAATATTAGCATTCTTGTAGGATATTTTATAAGCTTTAATTTTATACGGAACATTTTTTTCAGAGCGAAGCATGTTTTCGAGATATAAGTGAAAACCCGAAAATTCTCCTCCCCCATGTACCGGAAGGGGTAGGGGTGGGGACTATTAGTATAGTTATCTCCTATGAACCCCCAGCGTTGCCAGGTCAGACCTGTATTTTTCCCCTTAGATTTTCCAAATTTTCCCCTAAATTCACCAACTTTAACCCTAAATCTTTATTTCTTATTTTCTATTAGTGTAACCAAAATTACTTCCTAGTATACGATAAGAATAAATGATTAGAAAAGTCAAAAATAACCCGGAGAGTGAATAAAACTCTAAATCAAGGAGAAAGAACCCCAATCTGGCAACACTGAAAACCCCCAAGGATTTCCCAAAGTCAAATGGTTCCTCCCCCCTCCATGTTTTCTAAATCTCTATTTTGGTCATTCATTGACTGGATTAATAAGAAAAACCTACATATCTTGATGGATTTTACACACTACTCTTAGTAGTGTGTTTTTCACTTTTTACAGGAGGAAGGCTTCATCTATGGATGGGAAAAATCGTATTTATGTTGCAACTGTGTTAGCGTTGTATACCGTTACAACGGCTAACGGGTTATGTTAGCATTAATTACATCTTTCTGTAGCGTAGTCTGTTCAAAAAATTTTTGGTTAATATTTACACCAAGATATGGACATAAAAACTGAACTTCATAAGATTCAACCAGAGCGAGCTGAAAACTATGTTCATATACATTGTCTTTCCAACAGATATTGGAAAGATGTTTGTGTTACCATTCTGTTTTACTGCTGGGTCCCGTTATGTGCATGAGAGAACTCAGGATCCCATGACGTATGATCGCCCTGATTTGTTTATCACGTTTCTCTATTCTTTGGCCAAGCGACGAGAAAAAGGAATTTATTAACCAACAGGGACTTAAAGTTCTAAAAACATTTTGACTGAAAGTCATTGCCAATATACAAAGTATCGCTCTCACCTTGCAGAATATAAATTGAGTTCAATATAGTAGCGATGCTGTCCGGCAATCCAGAGTTTAGTTTATGGAGCTGAATTCCTGGGAGTTGTTCTGGCGGAAAACAAGACCCTTTGCCGGCGTAAAAATAGAACATTAAAGGAAGAACATAACAAAGTGGGAAATAGGTAACAAACAGTTTATCAACACGCCTTGTTCAGAGGATCTAAAGTGCTGGATCCGCCTGTAACATATGGAGCGGACCATAACTTAGAAGTAAGACAATAAGTTGTACAAAAGTTTTAGATATTGAAACTCATATAAATTTAGTCTAAGTATTGACATTGTTTTTATGAAAAAAATTAAGATTATCTGTATGGAGGGTCAATAATCGATTTTTAATTTTAGCTTGAATGGTTACCTAATAAAGATGTCTGCCATCTGGCAGTATACTAGAAATACTAGATCAACATAAAAAAAAAAAAAAAAAAAAAATCGACGGAAATAGACTTGAACAATCACTAGCGGACCTTGTCACTGAAGTCAGCTGCGCCAAAACTGTCTACGCAACAATCAAATACTTATTTTATATTTATATTTAGGAACAAAAGAAATTAACTCTTATCATAGTCTAGGTATTAACCTAAAATTATTTTTTAAAATGTATTTATTTATAACGTTTACAGCTATTATCTCAGCTTAATACAGTCGAATGTGTTGCACAGAAATTAGTAATGTCAAATTCATAGAGATTCCAATCCAAGTTTCTCAGAACAGAAGATTTGCGCGTGAAGCTACACAAAAATCCTTTAATGAAAAACCCTTCCTACAAACCCTCCTTGACTGAATCCATCAGAACCCAAATCCACAAGGTCTGATCAAAATCCTTCCATCTATATTTCGGCCTATTCTTAGGAACTTTTCCATCGGGTAAGCACTGGCTATCCTTTTTATGATTCATGCATTATCCTTCCCGACAACAGTCATTCGCCGCGATTATAATTCCTTTAATGATATTTCCTGGGTGCAAGTCAAGCAGTTAACAAGCGTTACTCGACTTTAACCCTTTACATTAATTTCCTCTCGAAATTAATTTTTTTTGTCAGTGTTATTGTAGACTCCAAATACGTTAATTTCTGAACGTATTCAAATGCGCATTCCCTTTTATTTCTATACTACAGAAAAAATGACGTTTTTGCTGCTTACGATTTTTTTTTTCTATTTTCTCACCGTTTTTTTATCAAAATTGTTAGGCTAAATTTAATAGTTTCCACATCTTCCCTTAAAAGTATCGAATAATCACCAAACTCGAGTATTGGTGTTTTCCTACTCAGAGTTGAATCTTTCTCGGTACGTATATTACCTTTCTTATGATGTATTCCAGTTCTAAATTAAACAAAGCTGGGGAAAGGGAATCTCCTTGTCATAAGCCTGAACGGAATTCTAACTTACTGAAAGTAATAGATAGAAATAATATATCATGGGCTTTAGCAAATTAATGCCCTACCAACTCCAATAACGAGGTAAAGTTTCTGTAGAGATATTATTTTCGATGATAAAGATATTTTTGTTCTTGGGTTTTCAACATGTATGGGCTTAAGCCATATTGGAAAACGTGTGTATGATAGAGGTTAGCATTCTAAATTTAGAACAAATGTTTCTTATATTTGCTTTATTAAAAAAACATTTATCACTATTCGGCATTACATTGAATTTTTATTTAATTTTTACTATGTTTTATTTTTCATTTGATAACATTATATTTGAATCAAAATCTGTATTTTATAGGGTCATGGGTTTAAAATAAACATGACTATTCAGACCGAGAGAATGACTCTGATATTTCTGTCCTAACAATATATTAGTGATAGAATATTATAAGATTATTTAGGCCTCAGAAAATAAGAAGGATCGTCATGGAACGATACCAAAATAATGTTTATGTAACACATAACCCTACCAAAACATGTTTCACAATAATACTTCTGAAACTTTATGAGGTTTTCTAACCATTCTCTTAAATATACATCCTCATATTTCAACCCCGAGCTTCATGTACAAAATCATCATATGAGTGAAAAAAATCATAATAACACTTTCTATTATTATATACCAGTAAGACCAAGAGAACACTAGCATACAAAACGAAATTTTTAATTGTTTACAGCGAAGGAATTCATTTAATGTTTCGTGTTTCAGGGAACCCAATGATGATCTTTCTGAGTAACTATAGATTTATTATGTTCACAAGACGAATTCTCATGAGCTATTTAATATTTACTCATGTTTTTTTTTCTTAATTTGTTTATATTTTATTTGGCTGCATTTTGCAGTTTTTTTTTAAATTAAAAATATTGCTTAAAAAATAAATGCAGGAAAATCGGGTAATTTTAGGACAAACATTGAAATGACAATTCCTGACAAACTACAGTTAATTTCAAAATAATATTTGTAGGATTTGTTTTGTTTTGTTGTAGATTACCATTAACCGAGGTAACACTAGGACATATTTTACAGATATTTTCTTTTATCACCCTGATCAGAAAGTGATTGAATTTATTGAATAATTGAATTTTTCCACCTAATTACAGATTAAGAAGGCATTGAAGGATTTAATGATGTTTTCAATTTTGGAACGTGAGTTTTACTTGAATGCGAATATACTCTCTATGATTCAAAATATTAAGCGGGAAGGGGAATCTCTCAGTGTTATTTTAATACAAAAGTAATCATTGTCACCTTTATTCTGAAAGTGCGTGGAGTTAATTTGGAATGCGTTCAAATTATATTAAAACATTCAAGGGCGGATCAAGACAAGTGGAAGCCCTAGATGGCCGCTCAGTCCGCTCCTACTAAGTGGTAAAAAATTTGGGACTCCCTCCCCTCCCTCCACCCCCCCCAAAAAAGAAGTGTCAACTTAGTGGCCATCAATTTAACATTTTGTTTATAGCTATGCTCGATTATTATATGAAGATTTTTACTTCCTTGTACGAAGTAAAAGAAGTATTGTGAACCCGAAAATTTTCGGTTTCCAGATTTCAACGGAAATATCCATTTGGATTAGTTTCGTCGTGACATCTGTACGTACGTTCGTATCTCGCATAACTCAAAAAAGGTTTGCCGTAGAAAGTTAAAATTTAGACGTAGGATTGCTGAAAAATCTAGTTATGAGCCTCCCTTTTTGGAGACTACATTATAGCCGGAAGTGTTACTTTACTTGAAGGTCATTAATGATTTTCATCAAGAATTATATTAATATACGAGTATAATGCAAAACTTCTCAAATTAGGTATGTAAGACTTCCGTATTAATATAAATGATACAAAAAATTTTGGTTAACATTGGCATATCGGAAGTGGTACTTTACTTGAAGGTCACATTAGACTTTCTTCAAAAATTATATTAAAATATAATCAAATTTTGGTAAATAGAACTTTTATATTAATATGAATGTATTTACTAGAATTTGGTTAAAATTGGTGAGCCGAAAAGGGTACTTTACTTGAAGGTCATAATAAACACATCAAAAATTATATTAAAATTAAATACAGAAATCATATGGTTCGGTAATAAAGGTTACAAACGCGATTTTGTTTCCACTCCAATTAAACATTTTTATTAATTGAGTGTAAATTACTGGTTTTCCTCCCCATTTATGAGATGAACAAGTCTGCAGCAGGAGAATAAGATATAAGTTAAGTGGGTTCTTCCGCTTAAAATGTTGAAACCGTCGATTTCCAATGCTTTATCTAATGATATTGAGAGTTCTAATGTTGTCACGGAACACAAAGAAATCTCTTCCTTTTTTTCTAGATACCTACTGAAAGAAAACAACATATAATGATGGAATGAGACCTCCAGAAACAAGAGTATATGAGTGTGTGTGTCAATAGGTAGATGTCGCGACGCTGAGTGTCGTTTTTGAGATACTGCAATCTTCGGAAAGTAGTATCCAAATTCAGGATCACTTTTTGAACCACCGATTTATACAGATGTACAAGGAAGTCTACGCGGCGGCTTACCGCTTAATCTACCTTAAAATCTTGCCGAGTAATGCTGAAGAAGAAGCGACAGGACAGTTGTCTATGTCTATCAGAGTAGTTGAGCTTTATTTTAGAGTGGAAATATGTATGTTCCATATAAGCTTATTTTGTGAAATTGTTTGTCTTCTAAAAATAAACTTAAAATCTTTGTAAAGCAAATTAAAACTACTTTAGATTATTTTTCTAATGGGCCACGGGCATTTTATATATACGATCATAGCTGGTATATATAGTTGCCTACATTGCATATATTGTTATTCCGGCACTGACTACAGCTGCCGTCATGAACATAGAAGGTCGATACCAGCAATTCAAAGGGAAGATGACGCTCAGAACACAAGTTCTATTCCCGTGAATCCTTTAATTCGATAACGTCAATCGCTGATTAGTGATCGATTATTGTTTAATATTACATTGCTAAGCATACTCTAATTAGGTGAATCAATGTTAAAAAATGGGCGAAAAAAATTAATTAATAAATTAAGATGCATAGATTTTTTTGGATAAGAGCATATTTACAATGATGAATAGAATTTATGAAAAAAAGAAGTTGATTGAAGGCTTATAACGACATTGAGAAGATATTGGATGATAAATGATCAAATTTATGGCAGAAATTTGCGTTATAATAATGAAATTAAGTATTCATAAAACCATTTTTGTATCCAATAATTTCATACTTATTAAAAAGTTTTTTTTGTCAACTTGCTTCCACGAGGATGGAGTTATCATGGCTATGAAACGTAGGCAGGTCGGGAACTTTTCCTCTTTGCAATTTATTAATAACATTTTAATTAAAAATCTGTAGATTTTATTATTGATAAACCTTCCGGAGACCATGAAGATGAGTAGTCACTTAATATTTGGTATTGTTCAATCTATTGTTCAATAGTTCACGCGATTACCAGCTACAAATAAAAACTGACTGTCATTTTTTACAATAGTGTGATTATTTACAAGCTTCGATTGAAACCGGTCCACTATATCTTTATTTGATGGCTCGAAAACTAGACCTACATCTGGAACATTCCAAATGCTCAAGAGAAAAATATTTTACATGTCTGGACTCTATACCAAAGCGGTAAGGAAAACCGTGTGAATCTGGACACACCAGATATTTGTGAAATATAAATATTTGTAAATAATAAGCCATTGTGTTATAATTTGTAGCATTTTTTGGACTGGGAAGGACCCTGGAAGCATAAAACCTTTTAATTGTTCAGGAAGTAAAAAATTAGAACACTGCGTTAAACATTTAAAAAGCCCATAAAGAATAAAATTACCAATGCTTACATTGCAAAAAAGTTTTATCCAGCAATATAATTTACTAATATTTATAGATTTTAACAAACATGGCAACTGGCCAAGGGCTAGCCAATAATATTCGTATTTAAACGGGCGATGAAATGTGTGAGTATTAACAATCATCACTTATGTCGCTGCTAATACATTTGATCCTTTTATTTACAACTCTAAATATGATCGGAAATTTAGATCGTTTCCTTTTTTATTCATGAGAAATAAATAGAATGCAGAGAACTTAGATCAAATTTAGGTGCGGTCTTGAGTCATAAGGAAGGTATATTTATGCGATGAATGACAAAGATATATATTAACGATATATCTTTCATTTAAAATGTTTCTTTAAAAAAAAATATTATCCTGTTAAATTATACATTATAATAAAAACGATATTATAAGTAAATTTATTTTCTATATTGTTAAAAATAAATAATCGATGAACCCAAATAAATTCTTGAACATAGAAGTAAAAATAAGAAATGAAGGAATACTTCTAACACCTAAATGTTCCAATGAAAAAAAATAACATAACATTACTCAAAAACTTATTATACAAAAAAAATTTAACAGAATGCGAAATAGTAGTTTTATTTTCACATTAAACAGCTAAATATAATATGTATATAGTGCAGAGAGTCTGAATCTCACCTCTCTCGAAATACAAAATACTGTTACTTATTCTTATCTGTAAACAAAAATTGTATAAACCAATTTGGATTTTTTTTTATAAATAAACATTTTCATACCTAGACATAGAAAATATTACATAGAAAACGGCCCTCTTACATCCAGAGTTTCTTTAAAGTAGTTCCTTGGATTTCGACATTTCAAAAAATGTTGACTGAAATTCACTCCCACTTCCATAGAATCAATCAAGATTCATTTATTTACATTCTCGGGTTCATCAAAATAACAATAATTCAAAAATAAGGCTTTGAGTGCGTTATGACTATAGCAGATCTCTCGACGCTTGAAGTGTCCTAATGTAGAGGGGGAAAAAAATCTACCATAGGACTAAAGTATTTTAGGGAAAAATACGACTAGAAAAAAACGTGTTTATATCCAATAAATCAGACATATATTTTGAACTCAGTTTTGTTTGTTTGGGTATCTAGGTGAGCTTCACTATTTTTTACGTTCTGGTAGACTCATCACTGATAAATCTTTAAAAAAAAATATGTGTGTATATATATATATATATATATATATATATGATAATCTTTTTACGTGAGCTTTTCTTGATGGAAACACTGAAATCATTTATGATGGACAGATTTAAGCCAATATAACTTTAAATTGGTATGAAATGTTGTACCTTTCATCCCTGTAGATTTATTTTAAGAGAACAAAAGAAAGTTTAATTATGAAAATTTGAATGTTTTGCAGCAATAATCTGCAGCACCTGTTTGTTATTTAACACTATTGAATTGAATGCACTGATAAGCTCATTTCCAATGTACCAGTGATATTAAAAACATATAATGGCTAAAATTATATTTATCTTTATTTTATATGACTTTTTAAGCCGAGTTCGTTGTTATTATTAAAACTTAAATACACTGCTAACAGATGAAAGCTGATTTAAAAAAAAAAATAGTTTTTCATTTCTTATTTTGTTTCTCCTCCTAAATCTGGGTACATTTTAAGGTATTTTAGAGAAATCTTCTAGTAAATGTTATAATATCAGTGGCAGGGCTCATTACGATTTGTTTAGCTATATTTTCGTCGTTCTATATTTTCCAATTGCTGATTAGTGATATGACCCATATGAGTTCGAGGAATGTTCAAGGCACTTTGACATTCTAAAACATGAAATGCCAAAAGCAAAATTCGAAAAGAATTGAAAATTATTCCCCTTCGTGGCATGGAGTATTGGCGAACCTTATGAAATAGAACCGCAGATGACTGGGACGCTTGGTTACCGCATTCTGACGGCCAGCCAACCGGTTGCATAACCCAGGCTAGTAGCTTAAACTTGTTTGTTTAGGGTCAGAGGTAACGGGAAATCCGAGTTCCTTAGAGTTTCGTAGCAAGAATCTCAAAAGTCCCAAATATTCTGACATTTAAAGTTTTTTTCGATAAACCCCATTCTCTCAGATTCCGGTTTTAGTTTTATTTGTTACTATTAAACTCTGTTATTTGCCGGCCAGAAGCTATAACTCGCTATTCGATATACAATAGAAGAAATTGTGTAGGTAAAGCTCTTTTCGTGTTTATTTGAGGTTTGATGTAAAACGTTCAGGCGTTTTATAAACGAATAACTTTTATCTCTGATCGACTTTTGTTAGCAGTGCTGGATCTAGGGAGGGGCAAAGGAAAAACTTGCCCCGGACGGCAGAATTGCTGGAGCGTCAAATTTAGAATGCTATATTTTTTTTTATATATTTGTTTCTGATTAATTTTAATTAATAAAATATCTGAGGTATACTACACCCTATGACTTCCTTGTACGCCTATTAGACTATAAATCGATGGCTCAAAAAGTGACGCTGAAATTGATTACTAGTTTCCGAAGACAGCAGTATCTCAAAGACTCGTTGTCCATCTATTGACAAATATAGACAAACACCGAAAAACAAACAAACACACACACACAAACAAGCTCTTGTATCTGGAGGTCTTTCTCCGTCATATGTCGCTTTCTTTCAGTTGGTAACAAGTTCCCAAGAGATTGCTTCGTGTTCCTTGACAACATTATAACTGTCTATGTCACTAGATAAAGCATTGGAATTCGACGGTTTTAACATTTTAAGCGGAAGAACCCGCTTAACTTGTATCTTATTCTCCTGCTGCAAACTTGTTCAGATCACAAATGGGGAGAGAAAAAAGTTATAAAACTGTTTAATTATAGTGAAAAAAAAATCGCCTTTATAATCTTTATCACCGAACCATATGGATCTCTGTATAAATGCCAATATATATATTGAGATTTATGACCTTCAAATAAAGTACCCCTTTCGGCTCTTCAATTTCAATCAAAATCTATTTAATTATTTATATTAATATGTGTCTTATATACCAATTTTGAGAAGTTTTGCATTATATTTTAATATAATTTTTTATGAAAATGGCCTTCAAGTAAAATACCTCTTCCGGTAATCAAGCAGTGATCAAAAATCGAGGCTCATAACTAGATTTTACAATAATCCTACATACATAATTTTAATTTTCAACGGCTAACCGTTTTTGAGGTATGCGAAACACGTACGAACGAACGGGCAGACGTCACGACGAAACTTGTTAAAATGGATTCAGTGATGATCAAAATGGATATTTCTGTTGAAATATGAAAACCGAAAATTTTCGCGATTACAATAATTCCTTTACTGCGTACAAATTGTTTTACAATGTGGACGTTTAGGCAGACGACGTTTCCAGCTATTCTCTGTTAGTTCCTTCCTTCCAATTTATTTTGTATTTTTGCTTTATTATCATGATGTGGCATAACACCTACAGAGAAGGTGTTATTATTAATTGAAGATTTTCACTTGACACCTTTTTGGAGGGGAGTGACAAATCCCGAATATAAAACTCATACTACATAGTGTTCATAGTGATAATATAACTAAATCCAAGGCCAGCCCTATTTGGATGATTCTCCCAAAAGAGAATCATCCAAATATTTTGAACATTTTGAATATTGGAATTCCATTGAATAAAATATTACTAATTCAGCAGGTTTTTTGACCAAAATCGTTTCTTGGTCTGTTCATTAACACTTAGCTACAAAATTTTATTCATAGAAGTTTTCCGTTTTTTGTCGAAAATATAACTTTTTATTTTAAATAAAAATAACAATATAGTATTTGGAACTATTATTTTTTCTTGATAACTGAGATTTCCTCCTTAAAAACTCCTGAAATGGTACATGGTCTGTCTAAAATTTATTTATCAGCTATTTTTCAAATAAAATTCATCTAAATAAGTCTTGTACTTATAATATTTAAATTGTTTGTATTTTTGTTCGTTTTTGGCCTTAATTAAGTCAATAAAGTGTATTAATGTTATGAAATGTATTTGTTTCGAAATGCATTACCTAAAATAAAGGGGAAATGAGATGGAAGAAGGGGCGGCAGAATTAAGTTTGTCCTTCCTGTCAAAAATCCTGGATTTGGTTGATAGTACTTCACTTCGCCATATTTTCAATTCCAAAACTTCAAAAAAAACCTAGCAGTGAAATATTTAATTTTAAATCCTTCAATTGCCTGAAGTAGGGAAAGCATGGTTATCAGCCAACAGAAGTTTGACCTCACACCAGATTTACAGGTATTAAGGTCTCCTGATTCCAAAAATACCTCTATAAATTTGTAGGTAATCTAAAAAGCCAATAATTATTGGGCGTTGAAGTGAGTTGGCCCCGAAAGCCTATTAGGAATCCCACCATATAGGGTGGTTGGGTAAGAAGGGAGAGGAGGAGGGAATTTATACATATATGTTGCAACGTTCTAAAAAGAACACAAGCTATGGAAAGGATAGATGTTCTTCAAAGGTCTTCATTTCAAAAATAGTTTTGAAATTTTTTTTCCTAATCCTTGGTATAACAAAAGGTTTATATTACAAATAATAGTCCGAAATCCGAAAGACTTATTAGTGTTTAAAAATAATAATTACAAATAATAATAATTACAATATACTTTCAAATAAACTAATTCCAATTAATGTCGAAGTATTCGCGTTAAAAAACATGGTTCTATGCCTGAGACAGTTGATCCCCGTTTTTTTAATTTTCATTTTTAACCTAAATTGTTCAATTACAACGTTCAATAAAAAGTATTGAAAACCAGTAAATCGGATTAATTAATTAGCTAAAAAAACACCTCCTTCAGGAATCATATTACTTTTTTCATATCCCTTGTTAGTACTGGAGGTCCCATATATTACATCTACCTCCTTTTCAGCAGTCCGTGGGTGCATGGAGGTGTCTGTGTATTGTGCCCTGGAAACGATTGTTAGCATGTGGTTATGCTTTATAGTTATTGACAATAATAATAATAATAAAACTATTTTATGTATATACAACAAGGTTATCCTCGATTAATTAAGTTTAAATACGTGTTGAAAGATGGGTGAGATTCTCCCGATTCTAGAGACGATTGTCGGCTGATATAAGAGAGATAATAAACAACATCTGGATTCGAACCCGGACTCACGAATATAAAATTCATATCAATTATACTGTCATAAATTATTGTGGCAGGCTTAACTCCTCAAAACGTACTAAATCCAATCTAATCTTCCGTTCAAATTTTGGATTGTTTCTGAAGGAGATAAAATCCTAAATTATGCATAATTCTAGTTATTCTTGAAAATTTTCAATTTTGGATTTACTTACCTCATATAATAAATTGGCATATGATATCAGTGTTATGTTTTACAAGAAGAATACCAAACATGAGAATCACAGATTTCAATCACTTTTATATAAGCTATAGGGTAGAGCCCTCCCCGTCCCCCCAATGCTTATTTTAAGTGGTAAGACGCAATTCGCTTTCATTCTCAAGAAATATCGATTTGAAGTTCTTTGTGTTATGTAAAAAGACGTGGCGGCCACATTAACTCAACAGTGGCTGTGGCCTCGCAGTAACGTATCTGATTACGGGGCTATAGGTTATTGTATAATAGCATACTATTATGGTTATTATTTATTAGCTTGTTTTTTATAACTCACAATAATACATTCATTCCGATGATTATCATCATAGAAACTTTTGAAAGATTAAGTTTTGTCACAATTTTTTTTTCATTATTAATGAGAAACATAATTCATTCAGATTCATAAATATTCCTCTTTTATCAATCAGCTAGGGGATATACCATGTTACTTGATCATCTTTGTAAAGTTAAGTAAGCTCAATTGATGGAATATAAGGGAATAGATTTTTATGAGCAGGCAAATTGTGACTAGTTAATTAAAAAAACACCAATCAGATATACTTTCAATAATAATGACATTAACGGTAATTTTCAAATTACTATAATGATTTTCAGTGCATACATTTTAATTTTCAATTAATGAACTATATTTGATGATACTATTCACTTTGTTATTATATTTATTACAACTATTGTAATTGTTACTATTTTATTTGATTCATTTCAACATTTGAATATTGAATACCTTAATGAAGAAAACAAGTAATAACTAATGAATGGTAAGCGTAGAAAGAAGCTTAATTTAAAAAGATTTCATCTTTATTGAATTAAATTAAAACAAAAAAATTAATGTATCCGTTAGTTAATCATTTATAAATTTCAGAGATATAAAAAAGAATAAAAGAATAATAAAAAAAAAAAAAAAATCGGGGATTCGTACTGAAGATCTTTTTTGGCTTTGTGCTAAGACCTATTCCCGCGAGGCCATAGCAACTGTGGAGTTAATGTAGCCGGCACATTTTCTTACTTAACATCAATAACTTCAAATCGATATTTCTCGAGAATGAAAGCGAATTGCGTCTTACCACTTAAAATAAGCATTGGGGGGAGGGGGAGGACTCTACCCTATAGCATATATAAAAGTGATAGAAATCTGTGATTCTCATGTTTGGTATTCTCCTTGTAAAACATAACACTGATATCATATGCCAATTTATTATATGAGGTATGTAAATCCAAAATTGAAAATTTTCAAGAATAACTAGAATTATGCATAATTTAGGATTTTATCTCCTTCAGAAACAATCCAAAATTTGAACGGAAGATTAGATTGGATTTAGTACGTTTTGAGGAGTTAAGCCTGCCACAATAATTTATGACAGTATAATTGATATGAATTTTATATTCGTGAGTCCGGGTTCGAATCCAGATGTTGGAAATAATTTATTATCTCTCTTATATCAGCCGACAATCGTCTCTAGAATCGGGAGAATCTCACCCATCTTTCAACACGTATTTAAACTTAATTAATCGAGGATAACCTTGTTGTATATACATAAAATAGTTTTATAGTAGTTTTATTACCTCCATGCACCCATGGACTGATGAAAAGGAGGTAGATGTAATATATGGGACCTCCAGTACTAACAAGGAATATGAAAAAAGTAATATGATCCCATCCTATAACATATATAAAAGTGATCGAAATCTGCAATTCTCTTGTTTGGTACTGTTCTTTTTAGTAAATTCGCCTGTTGTTTAAACATAATTAAATATAATTTTCGAAAACTGGGCAGATGTGACGCTATCACAGAGCAAGTGAGGTTCAACCTCCATGCTGGTTCAATACAGGATAAATAAACATTTTCTTTTAGACACAATTTAATTGTAACACTAGTAAATTGTTTCAAATAAGTATTTAGAACGTTTTTTAGTGATAAAAACTAAAATATTTTAAATAAATAATAGAATTTAATAACTATAAAATGTACTTATTATTGATCTAAAGTCCCCTTAGAGTAATTTAGAAGGTAATGGTACCGTGGCCAAAATATTTCGGCAAGAATCATTTATAGAGAACACAAAAAAATTAAAAAGAAAAAGGAAGACATTTCTTTTCATCTAGTAATAAGTAAAAATATATATTATCATATGGAAAATAAAATTAATAAAACATAAAATGGAAATGAAAGTTAATTATTATTCGCAAATATTAAAACGAATTCAGAACAAAAGCAAATGATTCTTGGAGAGATGGGAGAGAGACATGGAAACAGGATTTAACTGTGGAAAGAAGGGAAGTGCTATTAATCAGGGGTAGGATATAGTTCCATTATTATACTGCATGGTTAATAAAGAACTTGTCAAATGCAGCAGTTTTGTGGGAAGGGATATGAAGATCGATATGGCAGGAGCTTTTATTTCAGAAGTGAATTCCGTATTCCAACTAAAAGAGTTGGAAGTAAACGGATCAAATAAGTACCTGGGAAAAGTCACTTCGATTTCCTCTAGCAGACTAGACCGGAAATAGTCAAATACGTGAAATTACTAGTAATAGAAATATCACATAGTTGAAATTAAACGACGGGATGTATCAAACAAAGGGTTTGATCAAACATGGCTCCAAAGTTTTTGATGAAAGAAGAGAGCTGATTGTTTTGGGTATTTTATGGGGTGATTCTCAGGAAAAGGACGATTTCAGTGACAAATTTTCAAAAACGTAGAGGTAAAAAAAAAAAAAATTAAAAATATTGTGCAAGTTCTTAAGTCAACGATTTAAAATGTTTTTAATATCAAAATCACTTTTTATAATAAAAGTAGATAATAATAGCAGCATTTTGGTTATACTCAAAAGAAACAACGTGGCCAGAACGATAGATGTAGCAGTCCCAAGTGATTTCAACTTATTGACCACTAGAGCTGAACAAATTAGAAAATACCAACTACTTGCCTTGAAGTTGAAATCACATTATCATCTAGAAAAAGTGCAAGTGACTCCTGTAGTTATTTGTTCGAATGGGTTGATTCTGAAAAGCACGAGAGAGGGCATGCAAGATCTTAGCCTAAATCTAGGAAACTTAAAATTAGCTCAGGACAGACAATGAGACAATCTTAAAAAAAGTGGAAATTTCTAATTACCTCGATTATTTTTTCCTGGATGTAGATGTAACTCCACAAATCTGAGAGGAAAAAAATCAATGCAAGTAATAATAATAATTTATCTCAAAAAAGAAAATGCTCAACAAAAACTTGAAATCTGAACTAAAAATAGATTTAAAATGTTTTAATTTTCTTTGATGAAGTTTAGAATCAATAACTTAGTTGTCAGTTCCATGGACCTATTGTCCACCCCGTGGAAATTTAACACTTCCACGGACATAACTACAATTGATGATATGGACGATTCAGAATTTGAAGTGGAATAATTAGCATTAAAAATTCTTTGTTAAAAACAAAGAATACATCTTTGTTCAACCCAAAGAATCTTATGAGATGATAAGAGAAGAAAAAATTAAACTAAAGTCTGAATTAGTGAATTACTGAATTGAAGCAT
Source organism: Rhaphigaster nebulosa (assembly GCA_948150685.1). Classification (NCBI taxonomy): domain Eukaryota; kingdom Metazoa; phylum Arthropoda; class Insecta; order Hemiptera; family Pentatomidae; genus Rhaphigaster; species Rhaphigaster nebulosa. The sequence goes on from OX411306.1 coordinate 42,196,174, forward strand.
GAAACATATATGTATATATAGGCACAAGGTCATAGGAAAGTACTGACTACAGAATATCTAAAACTGAAGGTGTTTACGCAGCATCCTCAGAACTTCTGTACTGAGGACTCCGAACATCATAACTTTATGTTGGATTATAGGGTGTTTCATTGTTTCATTACAATTAGCCAAACTGTTGTCAACGTATTTTTTCCAAATCGATGTGAGCTTCTGGGCTCGTTTCGGTTGTCTATTAAATGTACTGTTTAGAGAAAGGTTTGTTCATTAACCTCACTTTTGTGAGGCACAAGTCTTGCAAGAAGGTCAGACGCCTGTAGAAATAGATCTATCTTTCTTGGTCGTGAATCGTTTCTGTCCGTATGGTTTTATAGCGTTTATAGGCCCTGGACGTTAGGGATAATATTTTATACTAGGCCAATGGTTATTATTGTAAAGCTCTGGGAAGTCAGCCAACTTATATTTGTTTATCAAACGTAAATAATATCGGCACTAACGTATCTGTTTTGATTAAGCCCAATGTGTGATGGCAGCCACAGGGATTCTAAATGTTTGTAACACTATAATAAATGTTCTCAAAAGATAATCAAGTGTAATACAAGTTTACCATAGCTGAACAGATACGTTAATACATTATGATAGAACCACCCAATTTAATTTAATTACGATTGCCATGTCAAATTTACGATATGTGACTAATTTTCAAGAAAAATTCACTTAATCCATATAGACAAAAAACTGTACTAATTAAACTTTCATTAAATAGTATTATAATAAGCATTCACTCTTAAAGCTAAAATGTGAAATTGGCATATATATATATATATATATATATATATATATATATATATATATATATATATATATATATATATATATATATATATTTGCATATGCGGTATTTTGGTATATAAATATATAGAACAAATAAATAAACTTTACCGCGGCAATTTCACAGATTTAATTTGGAGATTATCACGGTTAAGGTTTCAATCGCTATATTTTTGCTTACGAATTGTTTCACTAGGATTGAAAGAGACGATTCTATTGAACAGTTGTTATTTTTGTACCTGATTTTTTTTTTTTTTTTTTTTTTTTTGACCCTTGGTTTAGGGCTTGTTTATAGTATAAACAAACAAAATATGGCAAAATCCAGAGTAAAAAAAAAATGTATGCATGTCGGAATATAGGGCTTCCTTTACCTCAGGCAGAACAATTTTGATCAGATTCTGTTGAAAAGAGTTGTTCGAATTTGAAGGATTATAGTTAAATATATCCTATTTTCAATTTTCTTTGACTGAAGAAAAGAACTGTATATAGAGAAAAAGTGAATAGTAAACAAGTGAGTTGTTTTCGATCGTGTCTAGGCAGTTTGAAATATTTTTTTGTGGATTATTTTCTGAAACATTTCCAAATAAACTATTAAAACTTTAAATTTGCTTTTCCTTTCACATTTTTGGCTAGCTTTTGTTTTTCTTAGACACCCAATAGAGTTAGTAAAGAAGATTTACTGAACTACTTGGCAGATTTTTTTATTTCTTCAAACTATTCAGTTTTATTGTCTTTTTTTTATTAGTAGATTTAAAAAAAATATATTTGTTGATAATTATACGTGTGGATTAATTATTTTTTATTAATGTTGATTACGTATATTCTACCTAATGATGGAATATATGTTTTTTATTTATTTTATTTAAATTGTCTTTTAGCCTGAAGTAACATCTGTTTCTCTGGAAATTAATGTTATTCTTAAGGGTTATAGTCCTCAAGTAAAGTATTTTTCTCTTCTGAAATCCAGAAATGTAACTGATAAAATTATTTTTAATTCGGATGTCTCTTAGCCTTTTATTCTTCAATGTGTTGAATTTGCAAAGTACTTTAAAAAAAAATAATAACAAGAACGATATCTCATTTTTTTAATCGGAAAAAAAATTATGTTCATATATTAATAATAAAATAAACAAAGGTAGTTTAATTTAAAAACTTATTTAAACTGTAAAACAAGACAAAAGGAGAGCTGGTATCAATGAGATAATTAAAAAAAATATGTTAGTGCAATAGAAGTATAATAGAATGTTAACAAAACGTTGAATATGTTAGTACATGGAGACCGACCCACGCCCGGAAACTATTTTATTTAATAATTTTTTAGTTATATGTTGTAAGGTCATGTAATTATAATTATGAGAGACTTGAAAACAGAAAACAAAACACTTCATCTGTTTTCTGAATCGTACAATGCTCATTTTTACTAAAATAGTTTTTTAATTCATATCTTAGTAAAAATGGCAGTAATTAAAAATGAAATTATCAAGAATAGTTTAATTATAAATATTTTATTTAAGAATGTATTTCTTTGAATGAGATTTGACTGGAATTAATTACCGCGGTTCATAATTTCACTATAATGAGTCATTAGTTAGCTCTTCTTCATTTACGTCTTTTTTCCTGAAGAATTTCCCTGGGCTAAAGGATAACACCAACCAGTTTCTAAGACTAAAACTGCTTATTCTAGAAGTTTAATCAAAATCATTATACGTAATTTCTGTCTGAAAAATACTTTATACTTTGCAGGCAGAAAGAAATCTGTCTTATTAGAGTGTAGGATATAGAAGAAAGTTATATGTATTTTTGATCCGATAGAGGTATGCTAGAAAGCCTTTGAGCTCAGACTATTAGTTCAAATATAATGCAAGAAGTTACTCAACACCCAAGAAAAGGGAATGAGGAGCAAGTGTGAACTATAAACTTTATGACAGTCATTAGTGAGAAAGGTTTAGAACTATAAAATCTGCTTATAAAGCGAAGGACGCCGACCTGTCAACTTAATGACACTAGGGATCGCTGCCAGAAATATTCTGCTCTCATGTCTATATAGTCTGTCATCTCTTCCTTTGCAGTGTGGCCACTATTTGTTGTGTTTTCAGAAGACAAAATTTGGCACTCAATTATATTTGCATATTTTTAATTGTTTCATCATAACGAGTATTGATGGCATCTTGGGTGTTATTTTGTAACGATTTAATTTTACTCTAATTATATCATCGTATACTGCTTAATTTGTGCCGTAAGAATTAGAATTTCATTTATTCAAATAATTTACAAATACAGACACACCTTCATTTTATTTTATTATTTTTAATGTAGTTAAAGAGCTGAATTTACTGAAAATTTATTTGTTTCCTCCTTTTTTTTTTTGCTATTGTTTTAGCGTAGTGGAAGAATTTTTTTTTATATTTTATCTTTTTTTTTACCTTTTTTCTTCGATTTAATTTTTATTATTATTTTTTAAAATCTAGAATGTATATTTTTGTCGGTGGCAGTAAAATGGTCAAATATCCAAAATACGAGTTTAAAAGAACAACATCGCATACATAAGTAGTTTATACACATTTACTATAAATGGGCATTCCTTTACATCAAATTTAATGATCTTCCACTTCCTTTAAATTTCATGTGAAGAATCGAGTTTCTTGGCCAGAAGTTAATTTTATCTTTTTCTAATTCTAATAATAATAAGTTTTATATAATTATATAAAAATACAAATAATGGAATAAAGATGGATATATGATGCATTTAACTAATTGCAATAGGAATAGCTGGGCTTTGGATTTTCCGAAAGTAAATAAATTTAATGATATTTACAGTACAGCTTGAATAATTACTGAATGTTATTGTAAATAAAAGAAATTATACAATCAGTAGAGAATAAATAGAAATATTATTAAACCTTTCCTTTTGCAATAATTACAATTTCAAAGATCCTAATCAGCCCTTTATGCGTAAATTTTGAGATACGAGCAATGAATGCTTGCTTTGAATTATAACGGCAGTGGCCCTGAGATCTTTTGTAAATATGCTATTGGTGTCCTGGCAGCTTCTCCATTCACGTTCTGACCGTCTGTGGCTCTAGTGCCCCTACTCAGTCTATACTGACTTTCAAAACCAGTGACGCGGCTGGGTGGGAAGCGCTGGGATCTCCTGGAGCTATCTGAGGCGATGGCAAAGCTTGGTTTGGAGTTTCCTAAGCAGAATGTAAATATTGTGACTGTGTTCAAGATGATTTACTTCATTTATTTATTTTTATTATCTTAGTTGTTCACTTATTTAATTTGTCTATCTATGCACATATCTTTTATTTATTATTTTTTTATTTTTTCAAAAAGAAAAATATTTTTAATAGGTTAAGTTCTTATATCTCGATGATAAGTTATTATCATTATAAGTTATATTATATATTATATTATAATTATATTATAAGTTATTCTTATCGATGATAAGAATGGCATTTCTAAAAATATTATTTAAATAAATTTAAGACAATCTTAAACAGTACGAGCAAGCTTCCCCGCCAGGCCAAGGCGATTGTCTTAGAGTAAGTGGAGGCCCTGATGGAACCAAGTGATAAGAAGACCCTTATTTAACAATGACAAAGCTCCATAATAGATGTTGAGTACTTAAATGTTTTGAAAAGAACTAGTTGAGGGCGCATACTATGGTAGTATACCTAAATCTTGGACTGAAAGTACTAAACATCTATTATGGAGCTTTGCCATTGTTAAACTAGGGTCTTCTTATCCCTTGGTCCCATCAGGGCCTCGACTTGCCTTAAGACAATCGCCTTGCTCGTACTAAGACTGCCTTAATTTTTTTTAAATAATATTTTTAGAAATGTCATTCTTATATGTCAAAAGTTAGCATCGGGATATAAGGACTTAATCTATTAAAACAAATTTCTTTTTGAAAATTTATAACAATACACAAACATGATTAAAATAGTGTTTATCCCAAAATACCGGTCTTAATCTATTATAAATGTCCAAATAGTGTGGTAATTTCTCCTTTAAAATATTATTAATAATTACTTTTATTATATTTTAATTTTATTTTATTTTAGCTACTTTGTATATGGAATGGATTCTTACAGCACTAAGACCAACTGTCCTTGAGTTTGGCAGAACGTATTTTTTTTTCAATAAAAAGCATTTTAAAAAAATGAATTTTAAATAATAAATACTTAGGTAAATAAATAGGTTTTAAAATACAGGATAACTCAATGAATTCTCCTATTCAAGATAACGATTAGACTTAAAATTAGGTATAATTCAAACCAGACGGGTATATATCTACCTGAGCACAGTTATTTGAAGAGCGCGTCTTATTTGGCTCCAGGTCAAAAGATAAAGACTGGGAGTTTAGATATATTTACAACGTGCCTACATATGCCGATCGTAAATTTTAGTAAGATACAGGTCATCAATGTTAAACCGACCATTATGGTAGCAAGAATTTCTGCAATTATTGCAGCTGGAAATGATTTTTTTTCAAAAACCCGAACCGCTACAACCTCCGTGTTTTGAGTGCAGTGATGGATTTTGTAGTACTTATTGTTTGGCAAGGATTAAAACTGGAGACATTGTAGCACCATCACGCTCAGTTATTTCGATCAGCTGAAGTCAGGTCACCACGCTATACCCCAGAATTATGTTCTATACCCCAGAGACGACGATCTAAAGCTGATAAAACAAGGTAGTTTAAAATTAAACAAAAAAAATAAGAAACAGAAAAATAATAAATAACACACGATTTAACCAAAGGACAGCATTTCCGGTAATAATTATATTTGTATGTAATATATATTTACAAATATATATATATATATATATATATATATATATATATATATACAAATATATGTAATATTTATATTACATATATATAGTAAATATATATTTTCCGGCGGAGCCGGTAAGGTTAACAATTCATTGAGTCCAAGCGTATCAAAGAGGTGCGATCACATGTGCCGCGTGGGCGACCAAGCCTTTGCAAATGTAAAATTTTAAATGTAATCGCATTCGCATCAATCATACAGACAGCGATTATTTGCAATCGCCGATTATGAAGACCAGTGATTGGCCATCTTTATGCTCAGAGTTTTATATATCTTAAATCGAAAGACCACCAACAAAGCATCAAGGAAACACCTGTATTGATTTAACATTTACCATAAATTTCGGTTTATCGTGTATGATGCCTTTTGTTCACTATTTTTCTTATCATAGATCGGAGAGAGAAATGCTTTACTTACAGGCAATGCTGCCCAAATACATTGGGTTACTACAATACACAGCGTACTTATCAATCCTTAATTGGACTTAATATTTATAAATACATTTTAAATTTTTTTTTTACCATTTAACCATTCATTTACAGATCACATAGTATTTTAACCTATCACATTAATTTATAGAATTCATAATACAATTTTATTAATGTATTTGAATATTAATTTGTTTGATTTCTTTCTTGTTTGATCACAAATGAAACATGGAGATCTGAATGACTTCATAGTGTTCAAGAAATACTGCGACATGCAAACAAAAGGTTTCCCATTAACGTCGACTTATTCACGTTAAGCATACGACGGTGTCCTCGACACAGTCAAACCTTTGCCTGAAAAATAAATAACACACGATTTAAGACTCTGAATCCTACCTTTTTATAATTATAATATTAATTGGAAGGAACTCGTCCCGGAATAAATGAAGACTAATATTACAATAATTATCATTAACCAATATAATTGTAACGAAAACTTTGCACTGCATTAACCATTTTTATAAATCAAGGCAAGCACATGTTTATTCCACTTAAACGCTATAGGAGAAAGGTCACGGTAGGTTGCCTGAATGGGACTTAAATATGTATTATTTTATAGTTCAGAAATTTTAAACAATAATTAAAATTTAATTATTCCAAAATCTTTATGTGAGTAAAATCCTGGAATTGAGGTAGTACAATCACATTCAAGATATAAGTGGTAACTAAAAAGATATAAGGGGTAATGTAATAACTAACAAAAAAAGACCGAATTAGTGTGTATTGGTTGCATGAGCCTCCTCAATAGAAGATGGTAACTAGAGCCCGGCATCTCGTGCAATTGCACTTTTTTTTCGGTTGCTTGAAATCGATCGGGGACAAGGTATTTATATGGATTAAGGCATCCGAGTTAACATTTGTAAGTTTTATTTTGCAAAAAATTTAGCCGTAATTAAAAAAAATATTTGTAAATTGCTTGAAAAAATAAACATTAAACCAAAAATGCATAGGACAGATTCACGAAGTAATACGTCACAGTTTATAACACTTCTTCTTCTTCCTCCATAGTGTCTCAGCGTGGAGGTGACTCATCCAAGCATGCCAGAACTGGCCGATCCCGTGCCAGCGCTTTCATGGCTTTTATCTGCTTGTCTCTCTTTTGGTCTAGACTAGAAATGTGTCCAATCCATTGCATTCTAGGTCGCTCTTTTGGGCGTATCCAGCTTTCACTTCTATATAATATGGTAGGCAGGTAAACGGCTTTAAAAATATGTATTTTAACATTTTTCTCTACCTCTATTTACCTAGCAATCTGTTATAGAGGTGGTAGTAGATAAAATTTACCTACTTTATTCTGTTGGAGATATCGTGGTCCAACCTCCCATTTCTTCAGATCACTGTTCCTAGCTAAGTGAGTCATTCACCATTTCCATTACATCACCTTTGCAGCGTATTTCAGCAACTACCTATATGCAGTGCTTTGCTCGTTCCGACATTGATGGTCATTCCTTTCCTTTCCAGCTCCGCCTCCCGTTCCATTACTGTCTGCTCCAATCGCGCTTCTGAATCTGATTCCATTTTCGCCATTATTGTCCTCATATTACAGCTGTCAACAACATTACGAGCTGTCCTTCGTTGGCACATCTTCAAAATTCCTTCCATGTATAAAATGAATAAGAGAGGACTTAAGCTATCTCCTTGCTTCACACCTTTCTTCATGCCAAATATATCCGACTTCCGTTAATTCTAATTATCCCTTTGGAGCTATGGTATGGGGTATTCTTGGCGGAGGGGGCATTCCATAATCCTATAACACAGTAAATATAATTCAGTTTTCTGGAACTGAAACTGAAAACTGAAGTTTGTTTTGCTCTTTTTACATTCGTGGAAAGCCAGTTAATCCTTGCCAATCCATTCACTTCATTTTACGCTCTGCAGTGCTACACTCAGTCTATAGTTGGCGAAATAATTATGCAAACACGCTGTTTTTCAGACAAAAATATGTTCAATAATTTATTAAAAATAAATTAATTAGTGGATATGATAGCAATCAACATCCCGCATACCTTTTTACGATTGAAGGGAGTTAAAAATCCGTACAACCTAATTAAAAACAAATATTGGAAATAGGTCAAGCAATAACATTATTCATGATGTAACAGTTGAGATATTAGCTAGTTAGTTGGTTATCTGCTCATAGCATTCATTAAATTAATTACATAATATTCAAATATAAACCCAAAATGGGAAAAATGATCAGAACTGAAAGACAATCCACCAAAATGGATTATAAATCCAAAGAAATAAGTTCTACTGGTAAAGATGAATGGTTCAACTATTTCGACAAGGATTGAGTTATCGATATATCGGCAGAAATTAGGGATTGTCTCACTTGGCTATGCGATACGTTATTAAAATATTTATCAGTTAGCAATAAAAAACACTTGAGCAGAAAATGGTTTGCCAGAGTGCATGAATCACGTATGATCGTGGGAAAAGTAGCAACAAATACCCTAATAAGACCTTGAGAGGTTTTTACATTTTACCTAACTATGATCAAACCTACCTAATTTATTAAGAAAAATTTGATGCAGTACGCGTATCACACAACATCCCCTTACCGTCCTATAATAATCATCTTTTTAATATAATTTTAAAGAGTTCACGTAAACAATACTTGAAAAAAACTCAGCTCTTCTTCACACCTTCTCCCACTTCAGTACAATGAAACAGTTTTTTAAACAATTTTAGTACAACAATTATGCATTGTTCTGCATTCTGCATTCTGCACTACCGATATATTTTAAGTTTGTCAAGCTGAAAATATATTTTTAGAGTTTCGGTTTAGTTTCCATGGAAACATTTTTTTTTCCATTAAATAATATAAAAGTAAAAATTATTTTTATTAATATTAATTATTAATTTTCTGCTTTTCTATTCTTAAATTACATTATTACAGAGCGTATTGTTGTCAAGAGATTGGCGGATTGGTGGGAGGAGGTTCGGTTGCGCTCGGTTATCCATCAAGGGTCAATAATCATTAAAATACGTTATATCTTTGCAAATACTGGTCCAATTTTGATAATTCTTTTATCGTTTTTTAGATAATTTAATTACCTTTCGTACAATTCAATACACAATTTACCATAAAATGCATACGCAAAGTTATACGCAAATAAAATATTCTTTTCATCATAATTTTTTCCTGCATTTCCTCAGTAATGTACTAAATAAATGAAAAGTTAAAGTCCTTTATGAAGAATTATTTAGCCAAGTTTCATCAAAATCGTTAGAGCCGTTTTCGAGAAAATTGTAAAAAAGTGTAATATCGATTATGTAAAGTGGCACTTCCGGTTAGACGATTTTGACAAAAAAAATTGCTGTAACATCATATGCATGTGCCTACTTTAAATACGTAATTTCAGTATAGTACAACTTTTCGTTTTTGAGCTAGGCTGTTCACATACACACAGACCATTTTGCGAGACTTGATTATTTGGACTCAGAGGACCTTACAACCTGTATTTCCGTTGATAACTCGAATTCGAAAATTTTCTCAATCGCAATACTTCCCCTTACTATATATTTCGTATATAGCTAAGGGAAAGTAAAAAATAGTAATTTATGAAAGAAAACAAAGTATTAAGTTTTTTTTTTTAAAGAATAAACGACGTAAATTGCAGAATTTTATTTTTCTTTGCACATTTTACTGCACGAAATCCGGGCTCTAATGACAACGCTTCTGAGTAGGACACATATTAAAATATATATTAATAAATAAGTTTTTATCATGAAAGTTATAAATTTGCATTCATTTGTAATAAAAGTTAGTGCTTTACGATTTAATATATTCACTAGTCCGTATCCTTAAAATCTCCAAATTTTCTTTTGTTAAAAAAAAATAAAAACAATAATAGCTTCTACCTACTTTTTCACATATTTGCTTTATTCCTGATAATAGCCGAAACGTTGAATACTTTAACAAAAACACTTCTTTAATGTGGTCCTTTTACAATTTGCCGCCATGGCTGATTAGGGAGGAAACATTCTGGATTCTCAAATGAAATTTAAAATTAAAATTTAGATCGCCAAGCCTATTAATTTGAACTTCCAACTTGCCGGGAAGTGTCTTTCGTTCTATGAAAAACGTGAAACAAATGAGGTAAATCGATTGAAAGCTGGAAAAATAATTAACGGGAAACATGTCGTGTCTTAACATGCCCTTTGTCGTAAGAACTTAAACATTCCGAATCTGACGAATGAAAGTTATTTACAAACACTTCCGAGAATCTGTGGCTACGATAATTGACAGGAATTCATTAGTCACAAATTATCTACGATTCACGGTTGAACACTATAAAGAGGATGTTGCTATCTTCACACCTAAATATTTGATTGGGCATCGTTTAGGGGCTATTCACGGAACAACCTACTTCATCTTTCAGGAACCTACTTTAATAGCTTTGGCAGCATGTGGATCACGAGCAAGTGTTATCAGGTTAACAGCCGGAAGGGAACTTGCGCTACCAGAGACGTTTTTAATCAAGAAAGTGTAGCACAAAATGTGTTAATAATTAATACTAAATATTTACAAAATGTGTTAACCTTTTGGGTGTCTTTCATAGGCCGATTTCGCAGGCACTGCATATGAAATGGGTCATTAGGTATCTAATTCTCTCAACCGAGCGTAAATATAAATATTGTGTTTAGCAGAAACACAAACCAAACCTTACCTAATCGTCATATTTATACATAAAATTGAACATGATAGTGATGCCAACGTTACATGCTTTTTCTCAAAAATTAAATGATTTTATTATTACCCTTTTAGTTTATCAGATAATAAAGTAAATACAAAAAATTGAAGATACCTGTATTTTTTATGACATCTTAGGAGTGCTGTCGTACAGTGGGAAATATGACCGACCTAGTCAAAAGTTCAATTAGGTATACAAGTTCAATGTTTTGAAATTAATATAAAATTGATTTTTATTAACTGGAAGAATGGATTAAGAATTTATTATTGAATTCAGAATGTGCAAAGAGGACTACAATGAGTGCCAATATTCATCTTACATGTTATCAGTTATCTGCAAGTACAGACGTTAACTAGAGAATTCCTAACAAAAGTTAGTTTTTTAGTACATTAATAAATTATTAAATTAGTCCTATTGTATAAAAGTCGAACAAGGCAGAGTTACAACTAATATGTATGTTTTAATAAAGGATTGCGACGGATTGTAAAAAAATTCAAATAGATGAAATACGGCAAACGACTTTTAATAGACTAAAGTTTACCGTAAAGAGCCCTTAGTGATATCTGTTCAGTTTTTTCTAGAAAGAGTCACCACTCTGAAAAGTTCTCTCTTCAACGAATGGGTCAGATGGGTTAAAAAAAGAGACATTAAAAACGAAAAGATTAGTACATAAGTTTAGACTGTGAAGATACCTTGAGAATAGAATTTGAGTAACTCGTACCCACCTTTGATATTTAGCTGAAAAGAAGATGGTTGAAAAGTAGAAGAATTTTTAGATAATAAATAAATACTTTTTGAATGGATTTATTGAAGTGCCGACCTTTTTTTCTAAGACTTAAACAAATTTCAACAAGTATACATAGTTACATAACGAAATTGGTTTTTGTTTTTAAATTGGTTTCCCCTTTACATTAGTAGTGAGTAAAGTTGTACTGCGAACGGACCAAAATTTTCGATATTTCACCATACGCTTATGCTCCAAGGCACTCTTGAGTCCGAACATTTCGTATCTAGAAGTTTAATAATTCGGAATTGACTTAGCATATTTGGTTAAAATTTGGTAATCTAACCTTCCAATACTAACAGTTTTGAAGCCCGCCGCAATATAAAATGTTACAGTATGACAAATTTCATGTTTTTAGGACGAAAAATTCTCAACTTCAATTACTTTCCCTGAGTTGGAGTATATCCTTGATCAGTGTGAAATATTCCCTAGGAAATGACGTTTTCCGAATCTTATCCAGCTAAATATGTTATATTCTCCACTAGGTGCCGTGACACCATTCCAATGCTAACTTTTAATAATTTTTAATCTCGTGCAGTGCTGGAAATTAAAATGGTCAACATGTATCAGCAGGATCAGTACAAGACAATGGAGTTCAAGAAATATAACATTGCTATCATTTTATTTTATTAGTACGAAATCTAAGATTATTGATGAAAACTGTTTAATATGAATAAGAATTGAAACCATAATTTTATTTTTTACCGTACCTATAATTTTACGGAAAGATCTCGGATATGACCCCAACCCAGCTGGTAGACAATAATGTAGGGGAATGTTCTACAAGAAGAGGTCTGCATTGGAACAGGAGAAAAGAACTGGTTGAGGATCGTGGGGTTTAATCTAGGTTAAATAGAAAAGAACCTCACACTGCATGAGTAGACGAAGAGGAAGGATTATGATGTTGTAATAAATCTTTATATTTGAAAAACCAGAAGTTACTAATTGTATTTATTACCTTTCCTACGATTTATTAGTTGAATAAACTTTATCATTTAGGAGCGTTTATCTTTATCATCAGAATCAGAACGGAACGCTTGAAAAACATGAAGTTACTTCGTCTCCCAGGAGTACATGTAAGTAGCGGTAATATTACGGACAACTTAAACATGAAAAGGATAAACCTGATTACCAATATTGTATGCCTTTTTTGTTTAGGACATTGGTCCACTCAGACTGAATACCGAGTAGCTTAGCAAACAAGGAAATAGCTGACTGATCCAGAAAACCGGTAAAGATACATAACGATTGAGAGGAATTACATTAAAGATTTACGTTTATTTCTGTTTGTTTTTTTTTCTTTTTTTTGGCTTTGATTGAGTACGAAACTAGTTTCGCATCCAGTAATGCTGCAGCGGTTTACAGTTAAGGTCGCATACACAACTAAACTGTTTCGTTCCAGTCGGCGGTATTATTTGGAGTAAGTATTCTACTACATGAAATAAAGTAGATACAATTATATGATAACTAGAATTTATTTTTAATTTAATTTATAAAGTATTTACGCTAAGCCTCATATAAACCAATATGACATATTGAGAAACTATGGAAACTGAAAAATTAGCGCACTAAATTTAGGATTTGATATGAAATAAATAGATAATTAGGGATTGATAAATAATTTGCCACTTCTATTTATCAATACCTAATTAGATTGATCCTTCTATACCATCATGCAGATGTCAACTAAATGGATAATTACCAACAAAATTGAAGATTAGCTCCTAAATATGTACAGAATTATTTCTCAAAAGTTCCGTCATTCCCAATGTCGGCTACCATAAGAAATGGGGGATCAAAGACGGCCGCCAAGAACATTTTTTCTTAGGTAGCGTTTTTCCTCATATTCATGGCAAAAACCAAAATTTTCCAATTCTGAAAAATTTATGTACTCGGAAGGGACACTTTTAAAACCAAAATTTACCCAAAAACGATACCATGAAGGAGCTGCAAATTAATTTATTTGACATAAAAATCCAAAATCGTTTCTGAATCGGTTTTCTCTCAAAACTTTGACAATATTGGCAAATCAATATTATAGGGATTTTTATGTTTCTTGAAATCCTAAGTGCGAGGAATGTTAAAATAAAATGTTTTTAAAAATTCACTGGAAAAAAATGATGGAGATGTTTGATTTTTACTAAATTGGTCGTGATCTCAAAACTGAATTTTTCTTTGATAATTCGGTACTAGATATGCTATTATTACTGGGTCCAGGTTTCGTTTTTTACATAAAACTTTGATTAAAGCAGATTTCTATGATAAAGAAATTAATCCAATTCTAAAATTAACTTCCTCCCCAATTCATCACTTCTTTTTCTTCTAGGTATTTGCTCAACCGAAAATACTGCAAACAGTACAGGATAGATAAACTATAAAATTTATACATTCATGAAATTTTGGTCTTAACTTCATCTTAGTAGTCAGATTGCTATCTGCATCTGCCGAGACCACCCAAATTTGGTGAGGCCAAAACCCCTCGGGTCGAAATAGGAGTCGGTATATTCAAAAATGATTTGTTATCATTTCTTGTTATCGTTTCTTATATTATTTTTGTTCCTGGATCGAATGAGACCACTCTCAGGACGTTGCAGTCATTATAATTAGGGGTGATAAACTATTTGCCACTTCTATAATTTTGTTTATATTGAAAACTAGTTTCGATTGTTATAAATTCACCTTCATATTTAAAAAAAATCTTTAAGAATTATATCCAATTTACGGCTTATAATTTTTATTATAATTTTTTTTTTCTCGGCCATTTGAAACTTAATGTTTTGCCATTTTTATAGTAGGTAATATTTGACATACATATATAAAAGAAAAATACAACTCAATTCTTGAAAACACTCATTCCGGATTCAATATGAGAGCGTAATTATTATGTGTGTTTCGTTTTATTTTTTTAATTTTGCATCTTTAGTTTTTGTTTTTATGTATAACTTTCATGTGATTGTAATTGTTGAATAAATGACATTTTACTCACTCTTTAGAGAGGAAATATTATTTCTTGGATATATTTTGGAGTAAGATCTCTTGATCTGTCTCAAGTCTCAAGATTGTAACGACCTGAGCCAAATAAATGAAATTTATTCAGTCTTTACATTGAAAAGGTAATGTTGGTTAGGATTGTGATAATTCAAGATAAAATATCGCTTTACAGCAGAACTATCATCAAGCAGAACTACTACCTCAGCAGAACTACTACCTCCAAATTCGGCCTTTTCTGTTTTTTTATCCCTTAAGATAGTTCAAACTACTGCGGATTTTATGCAGAAATAGCTATAATACTTAAACCTAAACTTGGCAATGTGTCACAAATAATACAGTTCTTTTATTCATTTATTCTCATGATACAGTTCTATTATTCAAATTTTTTGCCAAGTTTTGTAACATATTTTTTAAATACCTACATTTTTTGTAAAAAATAATTAATTTAAATAATTTATTGAGAAGAATTTATATATATATATATATATATATATATATATATATATATATATATATATATATATATATATATACTTTTCTTTAATTCACAAAAATATTCTTCCAAGTTTGGGTCCAAGCAAGAAAGTCAAAAATTTGGTTTATAAATTCATGTCATAAAACGATAACGCAAAAAGTATAATTTAATTTTCGATACTTTTGCTCTGAAGCGACGATATATCTATAGTAAACAAAATTTTTAACACAATAATTAGATACGATGGTACACTTCATATCATGAAAATCACTTGGACCTCTCAACTTCTATAAGGATAGCTTCCAATTTTTAGTTCAAACCCATTCCTAAACTCAAAACAGTGTTTAGCATACAGTATCCTGTGTTCTACATTCCTAATTTATCTATCTTCTCAGCCAAGCTAAACCCCTTCGTCTTTTGGCAAAACTATTAAAAATATTGTTCATACCTGTTCCCGAAAGCTAGGAAATGTGCCATAACTGCTAATTTATCTTGAAGGGTTTTACATCTAATATAAGTTGTGGGGGAAAAAAATGTGTTAGTAATTTTTTAACTAAATTTGAAGCTAACTGTAAGATATTTTCGGAATAAAACATATTTATTTTTTAAAAGGCTAAATAAAATTTTATTAGTTCAATATAATATACTAAGAAATATTAAAGAAATATTTTCGGATATATTTAAAAGAATATATTCACTTCGACGGTGCCGTAAGTAATATTAAATAGTCATTTCAGAAGCTAAGTTTAAAACTATTTAAACTTTAATCATTAGAAACGATTATTAAAAATCGTGACAGTGAATAATTAAAAAAAATCGAACGAATAAACATTCTCTCGCCATAATCGGGGTCAAGATTAATTTGTCGTTCTGACTGCTATCAACAAACATTTGATGATTCGCCAAAAAGTTTAATAATAACTATTAAGCAAAAAAAAAAAATCCTTGTTACATTCTTTGTTGGCGCTTACATTAACAAATATATAATTAATCCATTTTATTTGATAATTAGCAGTTTCATCTTAACCCTTAAAATACAAATTGACCTTTTCAATAATAATCTATATGTTGTTCAGTCTCATTTGTTAAAGGCATTTTCAAGAAACAGAGAAACAATCTTAAAAACTGTAATAAAGTTTCACATTTTCAGAAGTTTTAACACTTTTTCAACCTTTCGTCCCTTTTTATTTACAAAATAACGTTATATTATCTACAGAATATCGTAGCGTAATGCTATCAAGCCTAAAGCCTGCCTCAATCTACGGTCTCTCAAATGGAATAATATAACGATTTTATAAATCGGACAAATAGTTCCTGAAATTAGCGCATTCAAACAAACTAAACCTTCAGTTTTATATAATCGTATAGATGGGAATTTCTTACAGAATTTCTGTATTTGTTTTGTGTATAAACTGCAAGCACAGATATTGAGATTAAATTGAAATTGAGAAATTTTGCAAAACACCTTATAGAAAAAACAACATATTTTCGGTATTTTTTAAATAATTGAAACAAGCATTATGATTCATGTATTACCTACAATAATTAATAGCGAGTAGGTTTTTCTACGTTGAAATGCTATTACTCTGAAAATGACATTCAGTCCTAAGAATGAATTTATTACCTAGACTTTAATTGTTAATACCTTTAATTTAATTGTTATTAAAAGAGGTTTTGATTTTTAACACCTCGGCAAAAAGAGGCAACCAGCAAGTTAATTCTATGTCAGAATCACGGTCGTGCGTTTTCATGATTAATAATTTATACATGAATATGTAAATCATCAGTTAATCCAAAAGCCCAATGATAACAAAATCATACAATAGTTAGGCATAGCAGCTTGGAATGCAGTGTCAAGTTAGTGTAATGATTCAAGGCGTCACACAGTGGATCAAACAGCGACTTTAGCCCGAATAAATTCAAATGTTAATATTGAAACGGACATTGTTCGTATCCAAACTAGACTAATTAGTAACATTGGATCCGAGAGATAAATCTCGATTGCTTGCACTAATGATTCAATAAGTCAAATAAAAAAAAACAAAACAATAAATCCTTGAATTTTCCCTCATTATGTGTTTATTCGTCAGTGAGTGCAAATTGTCTGCTAAAATGTAAGCTAGTGAAGTCATGTAACTATGAAAAAAAACAATTTTGATTGATTGTAGATTAAAATCGATTTTAAAAAAGGTACAGAAATTTTTGGTCAGGATTGGACGTCTTGTGGTTATATTTATATTTATATTCTTAATGTATTGCCTAATTTTTATTTAAAAAAGCATCTACGAAAACAAAAACAGTGTTATTTTTTATACAGAGAGCTTCGGTCAGCTGAAATACTCAGGCCTGTTTTTATTTTCGCAGATGATTTTTGAATAAAAAATTAGGCAATACATTTAGAATATAAATATAACCACAAGACGTCCAATCCTGACCAAAAATTTCTGTACCTTTTTTAAAATCGATTTTAATCTATAATCAATCAAAATTGGTTTTTTTCATAGTTACATAACTTCACTAGCTTACATTTTAGCAGAAAATTTGCACTCACTGACGAATAAACACATAATGAGGGAAAATTCAAGGATTTATTGTTTTGTTTTTTTATTTCACTTAATGAATCGTTAGAGTAAGCAATCGAGATTAATCTCTCGGATCCAATGTTACTAATTAGTCTATTTTGGATACGAACAATGTCCGTTTCAATATTAACATTTGAATTTATTCGAGCTAAAGTCGCTGTTTGATCCACTGTGTGACGCCTTGAATCATTACACTAACTTGACACTGCATTCCAAGCTCCAAGGAACTCCCGTCTAAAATAAAACGTACACTTCGGATCTTTATGTTTTATTTGAGACTGGAGTTTCTTATCGTTAGGGTTATGGAAAAAATAAAAATTATTACGGTTATAATTGTATTTATAAAACGTCTATGATATGGAAAGTGGGGCATAAATAGAACACGCGATATATCGAGATTTCTGGTTATTGTTAAATCAATACAGGTATTGCCTGGCGTTGGTAGAGTTTAGATATAAGGCAAATTAAAATCCGTGAGCGTGAAGGCGGTAACCAGCGTACTTCGTAATCGGCAATCGTATACCATCCAAGAATAAAAGCGTTCAGGCGAATCCATCTATTACATTGAACGCTTGTAAAGACTCAGTCGCCTCAGCTGCAGATGCACTTGCGCCGTTGATGACGCGATCAGACGCAGAGTGGGCCAATCAGCGACTTTAGCACGAAAAAATTCAAATTTTTATATTTAATATCTAAATGGAAATTGTTCGTACCCAAGCAAGACTATTAAGCGACACTAGAGCCGAGAGATTTTTCTCGATTGTTTACACTAATGATTCAATCATACAAGCCAAAACAAAAACAATAAATCATGGAATTTTCTCTCATTAGGTGTTTATTCAACAGAGAATACAAATTTTCTGCTAAAATAGAAGCTATTGAAGTTATGTAACTATGAAAAAACATTTTGATTGGTTGTATATTAAACCAAATTATAGTGCAAAATCGATTTTAAAAAGGTACAGAAATTGTTGGACACCATTAGACGTCTTGTGGCTGTTATATTTATATTCTAAATGTATTGCCTAATTTTTAATTCAAAAATCATCTGCGAAAACAAAAACAGGCCTGAGTATTTCAGCTGACCGAAGATCCCTGTATACAAAATTAAACTGTTTTTGTTTTCGAAGATGTTTTTTTAAATAAAAATTAGGCAATATATTAAGAATATAAATATAACAACCACAAGACGTCCAATCCTACCAAAAAATTTCTGTACCTTTTTTAAAATCGCTTTTAATCTATAATCAATCAAAATTTGTTTTTTCATAGTTACACAACTTCACTAGCTTACATTTTAGCAGAAAATTTGCACTCACTGATGAATAAACACATAATGAGGGAAAATTCAAGGATTTATTGTTTTGTTTTTTTATTTGACTTATTGAATCATTAGTGTAAGCAATCGAGATTAATCTCTCGGATCCAATGTTACTAATTAGTCTAGTTTGGATACGAATAATGTCCATTTCAATATTAAATATTAAAATTTGAATTTTTTCGAGCTAAAGTCGCTGTTTGATCCATTGTGTGACGTCTTGAATCATTATACTAACTGGACACTGCATTCCAAGCTGCAATACCTAACTATTGTATGATTTTGTTATCATTGGGCTTTTGGATTACCTGACAATATACATATTCATGTATAAATTACAATTCTACATAGCAAAACAAATCTTACAATAAAAGTTGTTTAAGATCAGTTTAAATTTACTTACTTTATAGAATGGATTTTATTTTGTATGCCAATGTTTTGGATGATTTTTTTTTTGTTAAAACTTCTAGCGTTCTTCAGAATAGTCTATTAACCACTGTATGCCCCTAAAGCTTAATCGGAAATGGTTCAGTAGTTTACGAGGACAGAGGATCTTTAGAAGTGGCGAACGATGAATAAGGAAGGACACTTTGGAAAAATGACAATTTTTGGGATTAGAAACAAAAAAAACGATGACATAACTCCTCTACCTCAGCAAGTTGTAAGGAAAGCCTATTGGAATTGAAAGGTATTAAAAGTGAAGAGTGGATAATTTAGAGGATGTGAAGATGTTTAAATTAATTTTCAAAAAGAGCAATTTAAAACAAGTTATTTCACGCCCGAAGTTACGAAAACAAGATTAAATTTAAAGAGAAAGAATATTAAATTTAGTTTCAGAAATAAATAAATGAAAAACATCTGGCACGATTTTCTCAAAAAGGTCAGTTTAAATATAGTACCTTTTGGAGCCGACCTTCACAATTATTGATATGCACTTACTTATAAACAATTGAACTAAAATTTCATAATGGGAGTTAATAAAAAGAAACGATATACATTTTGCAACGTGTATAACACTATTATTAGGAGCGGAGTAGCTCCGTTGTAAGGCACTGTGCTACTTTTCTCCCGGTCCTGGGTTTGAGACCGGCTATGGCAGATAATTATTTATTCTGTTATCGGCCGTGGACCGACCCTAAGGGAACGGGAGACCCTCCTTGGGACCACTCAGCCTCTATAAAGTAGGCACCCTTAATTCGGAGAAAAAACCTGGCGGTTGAGTGTGATCTCGGCCAAATCACCTCCTTGCACAACCATTGGCAAGTAGTTCCTTCAGTCTCTCAGTAGTGAACAGTGTAAGGATCTTGTAATTATTTTTTTTACTATTTCACGATTGAATGAAATGAAAGAAGTAAATACTTCTTCGTAATCTTCGTAAATGCAGTTTTTTCCAATTGTAGGCAAATTTAATCATTCAGAATCTAAGTCAATCAAGAAGGTTCATCTATATAGAAAACTGATTCACGTTTTAGTCTTTAAATTTTTATGAATACCAATATGCGACTTAAATTTTTATTCATTGTGTCTAGCAACATGTAGAATTAGCAAATATATATATAACTTAATCGCCCGTTTAAAAGCAATAATTAGAGTTGCGTTTCAGGTGGAAACCTCGAGCTTTTGAAACGGGAATCAATTGAGCCATTGCAGGCAGCAGATCATCATTTAAACAAGTGTATTGAAGAAAGAATGTATTCAATTTAGTTTATAAAACAAACATTTAAACTTGGTACTGTAAATAATTCAGAGAAAAATTAGATTATTTATTTGAAATATTTAGAACTCAGTCACCATGCTTTTTTTTTTTTTTGTAAAAGCCAAGTGTCGACCCAAACCTGTAGGCAATTATAAGGGCTGGAATGAAATAAGAGATACAAGAGATATAGATATGCGAACAGTAAAAAGAAAGAAGTAAATAAGGATAAGGATAAGAGATAAGTAATTATTATTATTTAACTTTCTATTTATTCATCTAATTACCTGAATGGAATTAAATATGGAACTAAGTGATAAAATATGACGAGAATCAGAAGATTGTTGGGCGGAAAACTGACAGAGACACTGGAGTAAAATGTTTTAGAAATTAAATCCTGAATAAGATGAAAAGCAAGACATGGAATTTTCATATCTAATTAGTTGACTATAATTATTCTTCCAAATTTTAAAATATGTATATTACGAATATTATGAAAATATTAGACTGTAAAAAATAAATTTATGATCTCGATCTATGTGATATGTCATTATTGTTGTTTTTTTTGTATTTTAGTGGTAAAATTGTTTGAAATATAAAAAATATACAGATTTCAGACAAAAATTAGTTTAGAAATCAATTAATGGCCATTTTCGGCAATAAAAAATTAGTCTGAATAGAAGGAAAATATTTCATTATAAATGCCATGGGCTTCCAGACTTTTTTCCGCTAGATTCTCAATCGGCCACACTTTGGAGGGCACAATCGGGTTTCTAGCCCGTCAGTAGCGCGTTATTAATCAGTCACTGGCAACTCAACGTTTCGAGTCACTATGAACTCCAGTTTCTCAGTCGCTATGTGTGTTATCACATAATCTATTTTGTCAATTTTTTTTAAATAAATTAATTTTCTGATAATAATTTAGTTAAAAAATGAACGATCAACTGGAGTGAACTGGAAAAATATCCAATTTTATACAACTTCAAACTTTACAGTAAATTAGTTTTACTAATTCTAAATAACTTTCTAGAGACAAACAAAACAATAATAATAATTTCAATTGATTCATCATTTAACAAAATATTAAAATGATGAACGATGATCAGTCCTAAAAAAAAAAAAAAAAAAAAAGTGCAGTTAATAGAAAATAATTCATGCCAAATAAAGTATAATAAATTAAGTAGAATAATTAATTTGCAAGGTTGCTTATTCTTCTATTAAAATGAAATGATAAAAAGTGAGCGCAATATCCTCAAAATGGATAATCTGTTACCTTTAATAATTATTATTATTGGTTGTACACAATTATATAGCTTATACGGGCCATTTAATGTCATCTGCCCAAGTACTAGCCTAAATGGTATAATGGGGCGAATATTAGCGAATTTATTTACAAATTCTTGAGCATAATAACCTGCAAATATTGTCAATCTCAGAATAGCAAATTTCTATAATATGAAATAGTTATTTTATTGCATCCAAAAAAATAATAGAGCAAAAACATAAACATCAATCTTTAAGCTGTTTCAAAACCGTTTTTGACCACTCAACATACCTAGTTTAAAATCCCCAGAGCTTTTATCAATTTTAATTTAAGTAGTCAATATTTAATTAAGTAATCTAAAATCTCATAAATTAATTGTTTTAAATTTGTATTCATAGATTTTTTTTTTAAATATGTTCGTTAACTTATACCTTTAAATGATCATTTCAATTTGAAGAGATACTTAAACCTAATGATTGTTTCGCTTATACGTGTTAAAATAATTATAAGCAATTAAAGACATAGATTTAATATATATATATATATATAACGATAAATAAATTTATATAATAACTAATGTATGATATGGTAATCAACTACCGAATGTTCATATTATCGCTGAAAAAAGGTTTCATGCCTTTTCTGAAGAATGCTGCTGGATAATTCTAAGAATAATTCTGAAATGAATGGGATAATAACACATTTGTTGGAGTATAAAAAACGATATATCAACTCAATGTTTTCGTATACCGAAATGTATAAATTAAAAAAAATAATACGTCATTAATACCCCTAGGTACTTAGTTTTTTAATTCAAAAATTAAAAATTTAATTTAATAAAAAAAACGAAAACTAAATCTTGTTTTCTATCGATAATGCCACTGTACAATAATTACAAAAAAAAAATATTGCATTTTCTCACTAAGGGATATCTTTAAATTATGACGTTTCCATAATGTGGGATAGCGTATGCGTAAACTTATTTATAAATGTCATCAAAATGTAAAAAATGATAATTTCGGATATATAAAACAATATTAATAAACGAGCAGACGTAATTAATAGAATTATTTATTATTTTTTTCGATTAAATTTTATAGATATGCGAAAAATATTTTTAATCCAGCAATTGATGCATGGATTTTTTTTTTTTTTTTTTTTGGCTATGAACAGCATAATTTAAACGTAACACATAAAAATAACTCCGTTTAGCTATTTTCGAACAGCACATTCACTACCTCACATATTCCCATTATTTCTAAACATGTGACCTATTTTACTATGTATACATTACCGTAACAAAGATCTCCAGATATTGATCACTCACTATAAAAAAAACAAAAACAATAAAAACACACTACAAAGAGACTTCACTAAATTGTATGATACGATAGTTATTAGTTGGTGTATACCAAAACTGATAGACAGGGCGAAGCTCTTTTGGCTGTGAGGCTAGGCCAGAGACTGACCAGAGCTCTCCCCTCCCGCTAAAAATACAGGGCCACTACTTAACGTATATATAGCAAACAGGTTGAGCAGCTCCTTCCCTCTGTCTGCATTAAACCTCTGTTCCTCCAATGGGCATCCTCATCGTATACAGAAATAAACATCCATTCATCAAAAGCAATAGTTTTTTTCTTATTTATAGCGGAAGGCTACAATGTATACTATTTTTATACCTCCGTTTATAATTAATTAAGGTTGTCATATGTAATAGAAGATTAAAAATTTTGTTTTTGGAGCTTCGTATTTCAATCTGATGTTTTTGAAGTCTGAGAAGATACGAAAGATTTTTTTTCAAATTGATTTGCTGATTTACACCTGTATAAAAAATATAACAAGTATATATGCTGCATCATTAATATGAAACTAGTATACCCCAGCGAGAACTCTCGCATTAGATCCTAACACATTAGAAGTATAAGCGATATTAGGAAAACATATATATTCTTATAAACAATATAATATTACTAAAAAAATTTATTTAACACGCACATTTGGGGAAGCTACATAGTTTGTAATGACTATGTTGAAGTTACAGTTCATACTTAATGAATAATTAGCTTACCTCACTGGAAATCATCTCTTCAATTTAGCAGTTAGGCAATGAGATCTAGCTATAACATTTTCTATATGTAGTATTCATATTTAACAGTGCCCTTTAGGGTTGGACATGGGAAACAATATATTAAACTCATTAAAAGTTTTTGTAAACAGACTCAAATTTATATAAAGTTGCCATGACTACGGCACGTACGCAAGATGGCGTAAGACCCGTGCGGACCTATATCGTGCATTATCTCGAAAACGGTAGGTTTTTAAGCTTTAAAACACGGGACCAATACGCTCCACAGGAGCGTATATGATTTTGATGCCCGCGTCAAAATCTTTAAAACCCAACTTATCCCGTCTCGATCCGCCGACTCTCAGTCGTCAAAGTTTTGAAACCTTCCAGTTTTTTCATCACTTTTATTTAAGCCCTAATAAGAATTTAACAATCGAAATTAGGATTCGTCACTTCTCTATGAAATTCCTTTTCTTTTGATACCTCACACGTCAAAATCCATCGCTCCTGAGAGCCGGAAAAGGGATCTATACTACCGTAATAATATATGGTAGTGATAATAATCATTCGTTTAGAAACTACCCCATGTAGCACTCCGTAGAAATGAGATATTTTCTATTAAACCCACTGAAAATGCTGATTTAAAATTCGTGAAGAATTTTGAATTTTCACTGCTTTTTTTATTTGTTATTGCTTGAGTGAGCCTTTAAACTTATAAATATTTTAATTATGCTTCGAATATAAGTAGTTTTATGTCTCTATGATTAATAGCAACAAAGACATAGCGTTTTTAAAAATTATTCCACGTCGCTACTTAAGGAACAACAAATTAAAGGAACTACGCTCTTAGTTCTTGCGCACCCACCTTATTCTCCTGACTTGTCTCCAACCGAGTATCACTTTTTTACATATTGGGACAAGCTTATTCTTGGGCAAATGTTAGAAAATGATTCAAATTTTAAACAAGCGTTTCAGACTTTATACCTTCTCAAAACTCTGAATTTTTCAGGCCTGGCGTAAAAATGTACATAGCAGTTGAACAACTTTGAATAAAATATTTTTAATTTCAAAAGTTTTTCAATCACGTAATTAATACCGTGAAAACGGACATTTAATGTGCAACAATCTGGTAAATTACAAACTCCAGAGACGGACTTAGCATCAAACTCTTAAGAGGATTATCAATAATATTTTGGAAAATAAAGTTAAAAACTATTACCTAGTGTGTGGATTATAGGATTAAAGGACAGTTATTCTATTTTTGGATCTGTAACTTGTAGAAAATCAAAGTCATTATGAATAATTTTATTTGCGACACAGCCAGGAGCGTAAGTGGATTTGGGACAGTAAGGATTTGATAAAGCATGAATTAGTGGTTTAATGGAGTCCCAAAGCTCAACTATCTGTGTCCCAATTAGGCTTCATAAAGTCAGAACCCGAGGAGCGAGCCATGCTCGGAAATTATTTTATTTAATTAGATTTTTAATTAATATGGATAAAGGAAATACAATAGTTATATGTTGTACGATTATGTATTTTACAATAATTTCACACATTTATTAAACACAAGGCAAAATCAATACCATAAATATGTAAAAATATTACAACACATTTGTAACTTATAATTTGTATATATAATTATTACTGAAGACAAAAAAAACTTCCTCTGCTTTCTTAATTGTCCGTTAAGTTAATTTTATTGTTCCTCCATGTTTATTAAAATAGTTAAATTGATATTTTAGCAAAAATGAATAGACAACAAATTAATAAAATGTCGAATTGTTAAAAAAAATATATATATATTTTTAATGAGATTTGACTCCAGATAAATGACATGCGTTTCACTACTTCTCATTCGCGTTTTCTCCCACAGCACACAGGAGTATTTGAGCCTTAAAACAAAAGTCCAAATCAGGAAGTTTGTGAAAAATTCTTCAAGCCTTGCCACTTCTTGTCAAATCAATCGGAACTCAGACATTTTCAGAATTCCAAGTTTCATAGTGAACAATGATTTTTTATCCGTGGTCGTTGTTTCCCGTACTAAACAGTTCGTTTATTTATGAACCTACTTTATTTTAAAACATCATCTTATTCATTTACAGTTTACATTGCTGCTTCACAAACCATTTTTATGATGATCGGATAATTCCTTTTGATTTCTGCTTAATGCTATCGGTTATAGGCGCTTATGTTTATGAATCGGGTCTTGGGTTAAGAATTGATTATAAACATAAAAATTAGGCTAATATTAATTATAATGTATAAATAAATCTTCCGCTCTCTTCAGCCATTTTTTTTTAGTACTTCAAATATAATGAGTAAAAAAATATAATTACTTCAACTTAGTAATTTTTTTTTGTGTCATTTTCTTCTAAATTTAAAATAGTCCAGAATTTCACCAGGAGAGAATTATATAATATCCTGATAGAATGCAGAGGAATGAAACTAGGTTATCTAGCTTGAAGAATGATATGTTCAATGGAGCTTTTCACGAACTTCCTGATTTGGACTTTTGTTCGGTTTTAAGGCTCAAATACTCCTATTCGAAACTGTAGGAAAGTAAAAAAACCTTCAAATAATTTTATCCGATTTTAGGGGTCAATACTCAATATTATATGTGCACCGACCTGCACGAATAAATAAAAGTTTTGAAGGAGTAAATGATTCCTCCAATCGATTTATGGGATGCAAAAATTTAAATCCTTCCGAGAGTTTTCTTAGTCAGAAATTGCTCGTATTTAAGTATATGATAAAAGTAATTTGTTTAGTTGTATGTAGCACGCACTTCGATGACAGTTCTAAATCAGAAGCTCCCGAAGAAATTAAAATCTTACTGTATAGTCCAGTGCATTTAGGTCTATAATTAAAAGCTCTTACACTTAAATTAATGGATTAAAAAAAAAATCTTCGAGTTTCTTGATTTAAGAAACTTGATATAAGAAGTGAAAAGTTTAGCCAACATTTTTCGCTTTTTTTGGTTTTTAATTTAATTTTTATTTGTTTTCAAACTTCACTTATTGTTTCCGAGAAAAAGTTATTCAAAAAACAATAATTTTTTTTTTTTTTTCAAAAAAGGAGAAATCACCGTTTTGTTAATTTATTTTCAGACTGCTCTTCATACGAAGAAAATGATTATAAACTACTTTATGGTTCATTTAACTAATTTGAGTTGTAGTGAACATTTTTAAGTTTAACAGTTCCCAAGATGAAATCTTTCGGAAAATAATTATTTTTTGAGAAAAACTAGAAATCACCATATTATGAATTTATTGTGGCAAATACATATGGAAACTGTTATTCCTGGGAAGATAATCCTTATTAACTACATTACTGTGGATTTTACTAGCACCAATTCGGTTGGTAAGGAACATCTATATGTCTCACAGTTTCTGAGATATCTAACTGTTATTAAGTTATGACAAAGTTGCATAATGACAAAATCGTATGCAATATGTTTTTTGAAAAGCTTTTCCTTGGGAACTATTTCAAGTCCAAATGTCTATTAACACTTAAATTGGGTCAAATGAAAAGGACAACAAAGTAGTTTATAATTATTATCTTCCTCGGAAGAGCAGTTTCCATGATATTTGCCCAAATAAATTCAAAAAATTACAAATTTCTTGGAAAAACATTGTTTTTGAAAAACTTTATCTCGGGAACTGATTAACGGAAAAAGCACTATTAAATTCGGATTTTAGCAAATTTACTTTACTTTAAAAAAGATTATCACAATATTTTTGGCGCGGTTGGTAGATTTCAAGATAATGAGCACTGAATGAAAGATAGCGAACATTTTAGGTTTTTTTTTTTCTAATTAAGTGAACCAATTATTGAAATAATTAAATATCTATTTTTTGAGGACATTTACTGTACTTGTTGTATAGTCTAGGTACAATTTTTTTTTTAATTAAAAAAAACGAAAAGCAGAAACTTTTAATGTGTAAACTTGTTACTCGTTGGTGTAGGAAACTCAATAAAAAAAAAAATTGAAATCCATCTATTGTACCTGGATTTCTTCATTTATATGCCACAACTCCAAGAGGGCACACAATCACAAGAGGGGACACAAAAACACAGTAATCGATTAGGAATAAGATTAAAATCAGATTTTAAGATTAAGATCAAGATTTAATAAGATTAAAAAACTGACGATCACTCAAATTTAATCCCAAATGGAATTCCACGCCAAATGGAACAAATGTGATTGTGAAATCATGTGTGGATATATGGGAGTAATGGGGAGCAGCTGGTATTCTGAGAGCCACCATACTATACGAAAATCCCATCACTGGAATCGATCATCAGTATGGAAAACTGATGGAGAGGAACAATGAACCGCATAGTTATTAGTAAAGACCGTTTTTTTTATGCAGAAAAAAAATATCAAATTATGCCATATAATATGCAAAAACAAATCCTCGAATATGAAGTAAAACCTGAAGTACTATGCAGTAAAATATGCATGAAAAATAACAGAACCGACAAAAAAAAATCAACAAAAGGCTATAATTACTGACAAAATTGCTATATTAAGGGATTGAAATTATAATTTATAATACAAAGAAGAAAAAACTTTATAAGATAAATTAAAGAACAAAATTTAATAACAAATTTTAAAACAAAATTGTTTTATAACTAAATAATTGTAAAACAATTAAAATTTTCGATCTATTTCTTTTTCGTAATTATAATTCACTACTACATATTTTTCATAATTTTCTTCAGTGAAATTGTGTCTCCTATCATTTAAAAGATGTTTGTATGTAGAATATCTTTCTACATTAATTGAAGTGATGGGTGCATATTTAAATTTAGATAATAAGATTGGATCTCTAATTTCACAAGTTATTCACTATTAAGAATTTTATTAACATTTTTTAAAGTTGCTAGACCTACATTTTCCTTTAAGAGGTCACCAAATTTTCCAGGAACACCATTGACATTCGCCTATAATTTCGCTTCCCTCATTTAAAGATGAAGTTCTATTTTCTATAATCTTTATAATGTTTATTGAAAAGGTTAAATTTGTTTTTATATAAGCTAAATCATTAATTACGTTGCTTTTACTAATAATGGTTGAAACCTTTGTAATACTTTGAGCATCGTTATTTGTTTTGATTTCATTCACAACTTTAATGTATTCTGAGTAATTATCAACATAGAATATTGCCGATTCTAGGCAGATTATAGTTTTCACTTATTTTTTATTTAATTTGCATAATCGTGGCATTACAGCAAGATGTCAAATAATTTGTTCGTAATGTACTTTCATCAGGAATGTGTTTATTGGTATATTTTGACAAAAAGTTTTTGAAAGGAGATTTTAAGAGATTGGATAATGGAATTCCTGATGCAACCAATGCAAAACAAAGATCTTCATTGAATGTATCTTTTGATTGAAAAAGGTTCGGCAAAAGTTGCTGAGAATGGTCTCCAACAGCAGGAAAATTTCCGGTAGCCTACAAATGCAGTCCTACAACAATAAACAATAACTTATTGTTACATTCCGATCTCAAATTAGAGTATAAAATTCTAATAGTAAAAACAAGTACTTACCTGTCTTTAATTGCTTTGTTCTAAAATTGCTGATCGATCTAAAATTTTCTTTCACAAATCACATTTTTAGTACACAAATTGCAAAAAGCGATTTTTCCGTCCGTAGAAAAAACTCTCCTCGCTGGATTAAAAGGGCTAATCCAATTGTTTAACTTGGAACTAAATGATGTTCCTGCTTTGGGCATTTTGATTTATGCAAGAAAATTTGATTTATACACAACTGAAACACATACCACATTGACTGACAAAATATAATTTGGGATTTCGAAGAAGGAGAAGAGGATGATTTAGATTTTGTTTAGAAAGTACTCGGGAGTAAGGGCTCTAGACAATTCAATACAATTACGGCGCTAAACATTATTTTTTCGTAATACCTAACTATATATATTTATTTAATTTTTGTTCGTTATTAAATGCAACTATATGCAACTATGCGTTTTATCTTTACTATCACTAAGATCGTAAATTATTTTTAGTCATCATAGATCATGTTTACGCATTTATAATTGATACTTTCAATAATAATTAAAAAACAAAAAAATTATCCCGCATAGAACCATTTGGGTAACAGGTATGGCCGAAAACAACGATCAAAAAAGAAGATTTTTCAAAAACAGAGACAAATTATTAGTTTTGGCACTCTTAAACGCAGACTTTTTTCAATATAATGCACTGTATAGTATTAATAGGTGAACAACCAAAAAAAAAGTCCTAACCTTTTTTGGCGAGGATTTTTGGCCACCATTTTGAAACCTGTCCCTCTCCTAATGTCAGCAGACAAAGTTTTTTTAGCATCGGAGGATAATGTGGGTATATGGGTTTGTGTGTGATTTAAATAAATTATATATATATATATATATATATATATATATATATATATATATATATATATATATATATATATATATAAAACGGCTGTCACGATTTTGATGAACCTTGTCTAAATTATTATTCATAAAGCCCTTTAACTTTTCACGTACGTAGTACATCACCGAAGAAATGCAGAGAAAAAAGTTATGATGAAAAGAATATTTTATTTGAGCATAACTCAAAAACTATGCATTTTATGGTAAATTGTGAAGGGTATTGTATGAAACTACTTAAATTATCTAAAAAACAAAAAAAGAATCATCAAAATGAGATCAGTATTAGCAAAGATACAGTGTATCGGACTAACCGGAAGTGGCAATTATGCAACGGATTTTACAATTTTCTCGTAAACTGCTCTAACGATTTTGATGAAGCTTGCGTAATGTCTTCTTACTAGACATCGCCGCCATTTTATAAATTTTACTCGCATAAAACTAATTTATTTTAAGTTAGTTCATAGAAAATCAATATTTAGAAAGTTGCTAATTTTAGTGATTAAAATGGAAACAACCAGACTATGTTTAAACCCTATCATTAGGTTATTGGGGATGCTATAGTCCGTTCGCTGGAAGAATGCCGATGTTACATATCTAACTTTTAATCTAATTTGGCCCCATTGCCATTAACAGAAAGAAATATTTTATTTAACAAACATTTACTAGTATCATATAAAAAATTAACTACTGTCGGTGCAGAGATAACTGAATAATGCGTTAACGATAGAGGCGTAGGGCGAAGAGGGCGGCCGCCCAGGGTCCCGCTTTAGAGATGGCGCCAAAATGTACAAAAATAATTTTTAATAATTTATTTTTTCCCTTCCTTTTTAAGGTTCCGAAAAGATAATACGTTTAAATAAGCAATCGTGAAATAATGTAATAATCAGCAGATAGGGATGTTTTATACTGATCAATACAAGTAAAGAATGGATACCATATAGTTTTGCTACCGATATTCCACTAATTCAATAGTCCGTTCGATGCCTTAGTGGTATCGTAGATTTTATTAAAGTGCTTGAATGAGTGTAAAGTATCGAGACTTTATCGGTTTCGTATTACCTTGGAAGGGAAATACGAATGTTCAGGGGGTGTGTGTCTTAGTGTCCATCACAAACCATACAGCAGACATAGAGTTTAGAAATTAATGTTTACAAAATAATATAATTATAAAATAAAATGAAAATAATTTAACACCTACAAATCTACAATTCAAAATTTTATTATTGCTTGATTTATGAACGTTTCTGTCACCTTTATTTTGGCGTTGTATTTTTTTAAATACATTCTCACATTTTAGTTCTCCAGAAAAACTCATTTCCACTTTTGGGCAGTTTCCTCCTTCTCTTCCGAAGCTCAGGTTTCGTATCGGTTCCAGCAAAGCTCGATCTTTTATATGGAGGGATGACGTGGGGAGGGACATTAAGTTGTGGGATTTTCTTTTTCGGAAGATATGGACTGATCTGCGATCGTGATTTGCTTTCTAACAGAGCTTCGAGAGCTATTGATCTTTGTTTAAGTTCTGTCAGTATTACTTTAGTAGAATCATCAATTGCTTGTTGATTTTCTTCATCATTACTCTTGCTGTCCTTTACTGACAGTTCATCTTCACTTTCCTAAAAAATATTTTGTTATTTTCAGTTTTCCTCAGACCAGAAAATAAAAACAGAGCAAGATTAAGCCAATAAATCCAAGCTATAAATGAAAAATTTAATTTTCTCTAATATATCTGAGTTTTATCATTTTGTTTTGAATTTTAAAAAATAAATTCTAACTGGAAAAAAAAATCGTGTGAATGATGGACGATATCATTAGGATGTATACCTAACTATTGTGACAGAATGCATTACTTAGCAATAAAATAATTTATCTCTGAGCTAGAAAATATAATTCATAAAAATAATCATTGCTGTGAACACTTTATTAACTAAATTTATTTAAAATATATATTTAAAAATATCTGATGTGGACAACACATTACTTCCTTGTACGCCTATTAAACTATAAATTGGTGACTAAAAAAGTGATCCTGAAATTGGTTACTAGTTTCCGAAGATCGCAGTATCTCAAAAACAACACTCGGCGTCGCAACATCCATCTATTGACAAACACACACACAAATAGGGAGGAAAACCAGTATTTTACACTAAATTTTAACACTTGAAACAAGTAATAAAAATGTTTAATTGGATTGGAAACCAAATTGCGATTATAACCTTTATTACCGAAACATATGATTTATGTATTTAATTTAAATATAATTTTTGATGTAAGCTTATTATGACCTTCAAGTAAAGTACTACTCCCGGTGATTAAGCAGTGACCAAAAAGGGATGTTCACAACTAGATTTTACAACTTGCCTAAATACAAAATTTCAACTTTCTACGGCTAACCGTTTTTGAGTTACGAACGACCGTACGTACGTACGAACGAACGCTCAGACGCCACGACGAAACTAGTCAAAATGGATTCAGGGATGGTCAAAATGGATATTTCCGTTGAAATCTGAAAACCGAAAATTTTCGCGATTACAATACTTCCTTTACTTCGTACAAGGAAGTAAAGTAAAGTAAAGGAAGTTTTAGTTTATAAGAAATCAACGATGACAAATTGTAGTAAGTCGAAAGCCACAAAATCGCATGCAGATAATTATCAGATAAAAAACATTGTCAGTCAATTTTTTGTTTACAGAAATTTACTACTGCATAAAAATATACAAAAAGTAAATGTGATAATAAGTTCATACAACTTGATAATGGCGTGAGAATGAGCTACCCATTGGCAGCACCTCGATGACTTCTTCATTAGGAGATCTCGTGGCAATCTTCTTTTTAGACGCAAAAGAAAGTTTATATTTGTTTAGTTTTTTGCGTGAACGCAACGAATCTGAAGGGGGTGGGGGAGGTATGTCAGTCGGTAGCCTGGCTCTTGGGAATTCAGTCGCTATGGATCGTTTCTCCGGTGCGGACCGTGCGTTGTGCGTGCGAGACTTTTTCGGCGACTGTAGCGCGTAGAAGATTCTGCAGTATTCGAGGTTTTCGCCACTTAAATGATGCACCAAGCATTCCTCTGATTAAAAAATGGGTCAAAAAGTTTGAAGAGACTGGTTCAACATTGGAAAACCTAAATCGGGGCGGCCAAGGTCATCCAGATCGGTAACAAACATGGATAGTGTACAGAGCCGCTACCTAGGACTCCATCTTGATAACCGCCTTATAAAGACCAAACGACAAGAAACTGCTCGCAGATACCGTTTACTACAACACTTACTTGACAAAGGCTCTTGATAAATTTTCGATTTACTATAAAAAGCTCATATACCAGGTGTCTCAAAAGAAAGTTTATATTTGGTGGATCAATTAAATTTTAGAACAATTAATCTTCCGATCAAATCTAGCACCGCTACAAAAACTAGATCTTTAAAATTTGATGTCTATTTGTATAAAACATAATTATTTTCAATTTTCAAAAACAAGAAGAAGGCTTACCGATGGGCTCCCCTCTCTCACCCCTTTTGGCAGTTTATTTATGGACAAATAAGAACAAAAAATTCTTGACCCAAACAATTCTCAACTAGCTCAACGTATCATATACTGGTATCGGTACGTAGATGACATTATATGCCTATGGTCTGGTACGACAAGACAAATATAAATTTTTAAAGGAAATAAACGAAATTCATCCCTCGATTAAATTCACAGTAGAACTGGAAAAAAAACAAAATCATAAACTTTTTAGATTTAGAAATCTCAGTACAAAACAAACATCATGAATTTGGAATTTACCGGAAACCTACCCACACGGATGTCATTATAAACAATGGAGCTAGGATACCGATAGCACATAAACTCGCAGCCTTTAATAGCATGATTTACCGTCTTTTGAACAGAAATAAAAAGAACTATAATAAAGAAATTGAAATAATATATTCCATAGCAAAAAATAACGGGTACAACAAAACCACTATCAATCATATTTTAAAAAAAACAAATAGACCCTTTCCAAAAAAGCGGAGTATACGAACTAAATTCAACTTTCAAACTTCCTAGAAGAACGTTCCCTCATTAATCCTCTCCAATCTGGCTTTCGACCTTGTTACTCAACACAGTCCGCTCTCCTGAAAATAACCCACGACCTCCAAACCGCCATTGAACACCAAAACCTAACTATCCTCATCCTTTTAGATTTCTCCAAAGCTTTTGACACAGTTGACCATAACAAATTACAAAGTCTACCTTAATCCTTCCTCTCAGATCGGTCGCAGTATGTAGTCGTTCCAGGACAACCTCCATCCAAGACACGATCCCTCTCCTCTGGTGTCCCTCAGGGCTCCTCATTGTCTCCTACTCTGTTTGCTATTTATATTAATGGCCTTCCCCTTCTTATCCGTCACTCCCAATACCATATCTATGCAGACGATTTCCAAATATACCTATCCTTCCCGCCTTCCGACCTATTACTAGCCACCAAAAGACTTCAAGAGGACTTGAATCGAATAAGTCACTGGGCTGTTGCCAACAAGCTGAAGTTGAATACAGAGAAGACAAAGGCAATCGTAATAGGTTCCCATCACCTCCTTAAAACTGTTCCTCATATCCCAAACTTGTTCCTAAATAATAATCCCATTAAATTCTATCCAACCATAAAAAAACCTTGGAATCACCTTTGACCAAACTCTTTCCTGGAAAAATCATGTTTCCGATATTTTCCGTCGTACCTTTTACACTTTAAAGCGACTAAATTAGCTCCGTCACCTATTTCCACTTGAGACCCGTAGACTCCTAGTTACTTCCTTAATATTCCCCCACTTTGATTACTGTTGTGCGGAGTACGGAGGCGTCTCTGGGAACCTCGAGGCAAAAATAAAACGTTTGATAAATTGCTTTGTACGATTCATCTTCGGGATCCCGAGGGACGCCTCTGTCTCCCGATATTACGAAGAGTTGAAGTGGCTTTATCCTTCCTACCGTCGTAAGTATATCCTTGCATCTTTCCTCTACCAAGTTATCCAATCCCGCCGTCCATCGTATATTTTCGATCTCCTTCAATTCAAATCCTCTGTTCATTCTCGTCATACCCGTTCTCGGCCTTCAGATTTATATACAGCGGCCTACCGATCAGCAGCTTTCGACAGATCTTTTCTTGTCCGATCCTCATCCTTATGGAATTCCATTCCTCCTTCCATTCGTCGCTCCAATACTCTTATCACCTTCAAATCCCGCTTGTTCAATCACTTATTTTCTATCCACTTCCAAAAAACATTGTAAATAGATTTTGTATTATGTCAATCAACATTTGTGAATATGTTCCTTCATTTATAATTTTGTCATATCTTATTAACATACGAATTTCGTGTGGTTTTTGTTTTAAGACGTAATCAATTAGACTATTAATACCTATTTCATATGATAGAAGTTATTGCATTATGACTTGTTATAATTTTCATTTGTATTTATTTATTGACTTTTCTTTATTTTTATATATTTTTTTTATTATTTTTAATTATCTGTTAACGCATATGTTCCTATATCAGCAACTCTAAGGCTCTGAAGCCCACCTATCATTGCCTGTAATTGTTATTCTAAAGGGACTTGTCCCAGAATAAATATAGAGTTTATTATTATTATTATTAAATTGTAATGATTGTGCTTATTGTGACACAGGAAAAACTGAAAGATCGCTAAATCAGACATTAAAGGAACATATACGTGCATAAAATAATAAGACAGATAATTCCAACTTTGCAATTCATTTAAATGAAAATAATCATAAGTTCATCAAAGACTCAGGAGTTAAATTAATATATCACGTTGAAAACAGCCTCATTAATTAAATTAAATATATATGAAGCATTTGAAATAATAAAATCCTTCAAATCCAATCAAGATTTTTGCTTAAATGACCAAATAAATGGCTAAATAAATGTCCAATAGTCCAATCTTAAATTTATTCTAAAACAGAAAGAACAATTACTGGAAAAACCCTGACCCTTGAACCGTTTGCCTAGAAACATCCTACCTACTTTCCATTCATTGTTAGTTCAATGCGAGAAGAAACCAGAACAAACTTTTCTGTTTGATATAATCCATTTAAACCTTGGTGAGTACCAACATGTATTAAATACAGATCAGTTAATGTTTACAATATTTTCAGTAAAATAAATAAGCAAATAACTTAAGTTCTTTTCTCGAAAAATATAATTAATTTTAACAATAACAAAGGTAAAAAAAATCAAGAAAAAAGAAAAGAAAATGAAAAACACAAAAATAATGAGTTGCTTAGCAAAGTTGAAGTTTGTACATTAAAAACTATTATTCACTTCTGATCCAGATGTTAATCCTGAACTGAAATTTCGCAATTAGAGAGCATCATTTAGGAGGGAAAGAAGGTGCAGGAAAAAGGAGAGATTTGAATGAGGATAGAGAAGAAGCATGGCGTATATCAAAAAGAAAGGAATTCGAAAGGGTAGAGGAGCGAGCGAGAAAGGATCGTTCGAATCTTTTGGTTCTGTGGCAGGGAGTATGGAGGTCAGAAAGGCGAGATCTTGTTTCCAGTGCGTGGACCGAGGATTTGAATTGTAGGAGGAAGGGTGGTGGGTGGTGATAGTTTGGTATAGGAAAGATCCGAGGAAATATTGTCTACGGTTGCAGGGGAAGAGTCACTTTAACTCGCCGTAAAGGAGGGATACCTGAGCCCGTCTCGAGGTGCCGAAGGCAAAATCTTAAAAAACAGTTCATAATCCACTTCAATGTGTCCTCGAGCACATTCGAGAGGCCCCCGTATACCACACACCCACAGTCAAAGTGGGGAAAGATAATAGAGGATACAATGAGTTTGCGGGTAGGTTGTGGAAGAAGATGTCGAGAACGATGGAATAATTTAAGGGAACTTATTGACTGTCGGGAAATTTGGGCGATGTGGAGTTTGGGGTAGGTTATCGGGTTTGGCCGATAATAATACCCAAGTTTTTAATTGAGGAGCTGTAATGATTGTTTTCATAGCGTTTAATCTTAATCTATTCAGGCTTACCCAGGCTCTGATTCTATCTAGGTCTTCCTGAATACTAGCAAACGCTACTAATAGCTAATATATAAGAAGAAGGCCGAAGACGGTGAGGCGAGGGCCCTTGTACCCGATTCGGAACCGTGTGGGTTCGATTCCAGTGGCGGCTTGTAGATAAAATCAGTGGGTGCTTCTTCAGAAAATTTTGTAAAAGGAAACAAAAACGTACGAACTAAGAATGTATTTAGAAACTTGTTAAAATCCTAAAAAAAACAACATAAAACATTTCTACTTACTATTACATAAATTGTTACAGTTGAAGCTTGATTGATTTATTTAAAAATAAAATCCATCCTTTTTTCTTAAATCTGCGGGAAAAGATCAACAATTTTCTCCTGGATCTTTGAGGAAATTATTCTCCATTGAAAGCACTGTAAGTGCATTAAGTCTTTCCGAAGTCGTAATAATTTTAGTGGGCCATTGTGATCTTCTGTTTATAACCAGGTATGTCGAAACGAAACATAATTCGTCTATTTGACGAAGGTTTAGCAATACACGGAAAAATGTGTTCGTTATTTCGAATTAAGTTAGTAACAATGTATTTAAAGGAAGGTTTAGTATTTCAAGCATAATTATTATTATTCCATAGTTGCACTCATTAATCACAAATTTTATTCCAGTTTTAATTCGAATTTAAGTCTAATTATTACATTATTTTTCTAAATTAATAATTTGGTTTATGCTCAATTCATAATTTGTCTTATTTTATTGATCTGCAACAATTTTTATTATATCATTTTTTTTTATTACCAGCATACCGCGGTATACCGATTTATGCTTTAATTCTTGAAATAAATTTGAATTAGTGAAATTTAAACAGCTTACACTTAAACCATCCTTTATATCGTATAGCGTATAATTAATTTTTTGCTAAAATATACATTTTTCCTCCTGTCCCATGTTTTCTCTATTATTATCCGTGATCATTGGTCTGCCTACCTGATCGAAATACTGCTTGCTTTTCCTCCAGGTTCACCTCAAACAAATTCCTTAATCGTATCTCGAGGAAGCGGGTATATATCTTATAAACCACCGAGGATAGACATATTAGCCTGCCATTGTCGAAAACAGTTGGGTTTCCTTTTTTGTGTATGGGTGTGATAATATTATTCTCCCACTGTTTGGATATTCTTTTTTCCATCCAAAATCTTTGGAACTGCTACACTTCAACCATTTCCTCTCCGCCATGTTTAAGAAGCTGCGGTGTTATTTTATCAATTCCAGCTACTTTAACCAGCTTCAACTCTGAAACAGACAACTGTGCCTCATCCTCCCAAATGGTGTCATTTGTGTCTTTCGGTTGAGTTTTAGATGCTCTAGTCGTTGTTCTTAGATCCACATATCTATCTCTTCTCCTTTCTTCCATAGTGAACTTTTCCTGTGAGCTCGCTAAGTTTCAAGGATTTCTTCCTCTTTTGTAATAAGGTTTCCCTGTTTGTCCTCGGTGCAGCCCACTTGTTTCACTTTTTTATCTCTGAGAGACTTTACGGAGTTCCAGAACAATCTTATGTTTTCCTGGTAGCTTTCCTCCAGCTTCTTCTTTAGCTCGTTTCATGTTTGCTTTTTGGAAGCTTGTAGATCTGCCTTGAGTTTCCATCCGTTTCTTTAATGTAATTCTTTCAAGCTTCCTTATTTTCCTTAATTGCCTTCTGGACTTCCTCGCTCCACCAGCGGATCCTTTTCGAGTCATTAATAACCCCTTTCTTTCCGCAAAACTCTTCTGCTATGCCCAGGATTACACCTTTAATCTGTTGCCATAACGGGTAAATTTTTTGGTCAAAATTTACTTCGACTAAAGCACGTGCTAGACGGGTCCTATATTGCTCCTGTTATTCTTCATCCTTTCGGTATTGAAGCTCGTGGTACCAGAATCTTTGTTTCATCTACCAAGTGGTAATGATCTGTGCCAAGTTCCGCTCACCGTATTACCTTTATTTCTGTGATTTATCTTCTGATGTCTTTGTTGTAAACAATGTAATCAATCACTGCTCACGTTTCTTTTCTGAGCTTCAAAAGTAATCTTGTGTATGTTCATATGATTGTAGTGGGAGTTTTCTATAATCATATCATTCTGAATGCAAAACTCTCTGCATCCACTATCGTTCCTAACAGTTTCTCCTTCCCACAATCCCAAAACTCCAAAGAAAGTGGTATGTTCATTTCCAGTTCGCGCATTCCAATCTCCCATGATTATTATTTTTCTATTTTTATTTCTTATATGGTCTATAATCGTCTGGAGGTCTTCGTAGAACTGATCCTTATTTTTGGTTAAATCATCATCTGGTGGGGGTGTATATATGAACGATCGAAGACTCGAATGGTGAGGTTTATTCCTACTAATACGATTCTGGAACTCACTGTATCCCAACTTTCCACTCCAGCGAAGAATTTATTTTTAATTAGCAGAGCCACTCCCTCTCTGGCTCTGCCTTCACTGACACCACTCCATACCATCGTATATCCGGCATTAAGCGAAGTTACTCCACTTTTCCTTCTCCTTACATCACTTAATCTCAGAATTTGTACCGTCATATTTTCAGTCAGTTCGACTTCCTTGCCCGGCAGTGGATCTTATGTTCCATGTGCCAAATCTCAGGTCCTTTTCTCTGCCGAGTCGTTGCTGTATTCCAATCCTATTTCCGAGGCTAAATTGTGTTCTGTGATCGATTTTATACTTCATTTGGATGATTGGTCCAGCAATGGAGGCTACGTTTTCTCGGAACAACTGCCCTTCCAAATATTTATGTCCTCTTGGAAGAAAGAGTGGCCGGACTATATCCCTAGAAACTGTTTCTCCACGGGTCCTTATTCAATATATTCGGACCATTCCTCCTAAGAGACCATTCCTCAATCCGCAACCAACAGGGACGCGCTCCCTATTGGGCAGGCTTCGCCAAGAGAAAATGCATATTTAGCATTCTTGGATTTGAAAGCTGCCATTGACTTTGTGCCCCGCGAAGAAATTTGGAAAGTCTTGGTAAACAAAAGAACACCTAGTAACCTAATAAGTGCAAAAAAGACAGTGTGCCAGTACCGAAAGGGTATTGTCAGGCTGAACGGACGTACATCCAAACCTTTTAGGATTTATAAGCGTGTTAAACAGGGAGACATTCTTATAACACTCCTGTTTATTATTTTCATGGTCGAGATATGGAAGGTCTGCAAAAGGAGAACACCGAGAGCCATAGTAGGATATTGGAACTTCATGTCAGTTCTGGTACAAGCGTTTAGATATACAGATGATGTTGTATTATTAGCGGGGACACCCTCCAGAAACTACAGGTAGCAATGGAATGGAGTGAAGAACTTCAGTTGAGGGGAATGACTATAAACGCTGAGAAAAGCAAAGCTTTGCTGGTTGGAAGGGACGAGAATGAGGGAACAGTATATTGTAATTCAATTTGTGGATGCCAACGAATACTTGGGAACAATCGAGAGATGTGAAAGTAGATCATGAGGTTACTGCATAGAGTCAAAAAAGCAAACGGAATATACTCTCAGATATGCTCCACAATTACAGAAAGGAAGGAAATAAGCAGTCAGACAAAACTCCTCCTATTCACAACTGTATTTCTTCCAGTTTTGCTCTTTGGTGCAAAGAGTTGGATCGTCCAGAATAAGCATGCGAGCAAAGTGACAGCATCGGAGATGAGGTTCCTGAGAAGGATCCAGGGGTAAATCCAAAGGGATCGAATTTGCATCACCAGATTTGGGAGAGGAAGAGGCTGTTCACTGGCTGAAATGAAGAATATGGCGAATGATCGCGAAAATTGTAAACATGGACTGAGGTTAAACCTCCACGCCTAGTGGCATTATGGAGGTAGAGAAAGAAGAAGAGAAGAAGCAATGCTAAAAATACAGTATTAATAATAAAGTGAAATACAATTTTTCTAACACTATTAACATTTGTATACAATTGTTCTAAGTTTTTAGGTTTTATATATTTAATTTCCATTTTTTATGCGTATATCGGCATATTTTTTTAATATTCAACCAATAAAATGTTAAGTTGATCATTATTTGCTCTTAATATTTCCTTTAATACTCCCAAATTAGTATTTTGCTTCTGGTAAGCGAAACCACAAAACTTTAGTAATAAGTTACCTGCATTGAAGTTAAGTATTTTAGGATTAAGCACAAAAAAATTATCTTCCATCAACACCTATGCTTTGTTACTGTGAGATCGACTATACTCTTTCTTCCAGCAACCTCACGTACAGCTTCTTATGGACATTTGCACACAACAGCCAAACTCCTCGCCAGTAGTTATGTGAAGCACACAGTACCATAAAAAGATTTTTGTATCTTTTTTGTAATATGTGATATGGCCACTGATATTAAGCTTAGGAATTATATATTGTACAAGAACCAAGAAGAATTAAGAAAAAAGTACTCATTATATTGAATGTAATAATACCAATATTAATACCAAGTGGAAATGAAATTGCTGCAGTTTTACACTAACTGCATGCAAGTCGCCACTGTTTGATTTCCATCTGAGTCAGTAAATATTTATTTTGCCATGATTCCGAGAAATGAATCTTGACACTCCCACTCTGGTCAGTACTAGGCAGTGACCTAAAGGCAGCCGTCAGGAGTTGGCAAAATGGACCACAAGGCCCACTCGGTGGACTAGTTCCATATTAATACCAGTAACAATATGCAAGATGATTTCTATAGTAAAATTGCAATTTGTTTCAATTATTATAAAATATGATAGATAGTATAATTTGTAACCTTGGAAATTCAAGTAGGTAGGTACTTATATGAAAATTATTTATTTTTCAGTTAAATATTAAATTTATTATTATTATTTCTGTCCTTGGTCAAAATTGTATGGACCTTGGCCTAACTCTGGACAGATCTCTCGCATTCACAGAACATACCAATAGAAAGACAGACAAAGCAAAAAACATAATTTTCAAAATGTTCCCATATAAAATATGGGATTTATTAAAATTTATTAAAATAAAGAATCCAAATTAAGCTCCCAAAATAAATTAATCCTGTACAAATCAGTTATCCGACCTCAGATCACTTATGGCTCACTCCTTCGGAGTTCAACTTGTTTAACAAATTACAGAAAACTGAAAAGAATACAAAATTTATCTATGAGAATTATAAACAACTACCCTCACTACACAAAAATATCTACCATGCACCAAGACTTGCAACTCCCTTCAATACAACAACATGTCTTAAAACAAACTGCTACATATTTCAGTTAAAACAATAGCTCCTGAAAATCCTCAAATTAAAGAAATTGGCAATAATAACAAATCCTCTCTTAAACACTACACTTATAAAAGAGCAAAACGTGAATTACTAATGGAAGTTAATATTGTTCATTTAAATTATTATTATTTTCATGTTTTCTATTTATTTATTTTTTTTTATTTAATTTAATTTTTTATTTATTTATTTTTTTGGGGTAGGTTTTTCTTGTTTAATTTTTCCTACTATTAGTACTCAAAATTATGTTAATCAAATTTTATTTTCATGTTAAAGATCAAATTTAAAATCGCTTAATTGTAAGGATGTGCCATCCGTAATCATGTAAAATATTAATATTGTTTATGTAAATTTGTAAATTAAGACTTTATTATTATCACTTCCTTGGAGCAATAAAGGAATTATTGTAATCGCGAAAATTTTCGGTTTTCATATTTCAACGGAAATATCAATTTTGGCCATCTCTGAATCCAAGTTGACTAGTTTCGTCGTGATGTCTGTACGTACGTTCGTACGTATCTCGCATAACTCAAAAACGGTTAGCCGTAGAAAGTTAAAATTTTGTATTTACGATTATGATATAATCTAGTTGTGAACCTCCCTTTTTGGTCACTGGATAATCACTGGACGTGGTACTTTACTTGAAGGTCATTACTGATTTTCATCAAAAATAATATTAAAATATAATGCAAAACTTCTCAAATTCGGTATTTAAAACTTACATACTAACATAAACAACATAATATGTTTCGGTCGACATTGGCAAACCAGAAGTGGTACTTTATTTGAAGGTCATATTAGACTTTCATCAAAAATTATATTAAAATGTAATTTAAATATCTTAAATTAGATAAATTAGACTTTTTTAACAATATAAGCAATGTAATAGATTTTAGTTGAAATTGAAGATCCAAAAGGGGCACTTCACTTGAAGGTCGTAAGAAACTTACATCAAAAGGTATATTGACATTTATTACACAGATCATAAGGTTGGGTGATAAAGGTTATAAACGCGATTTTTTTCCACTCTAATTAAACAATTTTATTACTTGTTTTGAATATTAAAATCGAGTGTAAAATAATTTTTTCCTTCCTATTTGTGATCTGATCAAGTCTGCAGTAGGACAATAATATATTAGTTAAGCGGTTTCTTCCGCTTAAAATGTTAAAACCATCGATTTCCAATCGAGTGACAGATACTAGTGAGATATACAGTTCTAATGTTGTCAAGGAACACGAAGAAATATCATGGAAACTTGTTACCAACTGAAAGAAAACAACATACAATAATTGAATAAGGCCTCAAGAAACAAGAGCTTGTGTGTGCGTGTGTGTGCGTGTGCGTGTGTCAGT
The DNA here is from genome assembly GCA_948150685.1 of Rhaphigaster nebulosa. Taxonomy (NCBI): domain Eukaryota; kingdom Metazoa; phylum Arthropoda; class Insecta; order Hemiptera; family Pentatomidae; genus Rhaphigaster; species Rhaphigaster nebulosa. The sequence continues at coordinate 42,240,267 of OX411306.1, forward strand.
GTTGCCAGATTGGGGTTTTTCTCCTAGATTTAGGATTTTTTTTCACCCTCAAGGGTTTTTTTTTAGGATTAGAAAATTTCTAGGTTTTTTTTTAGGGTATTTGTTTTTGGAGTCTTTTTTTTTTTTTTTTTTCAATCAGCTGTTAAATGCCCACCATTTTTAGCTTATTAGAAACGATTGGTTTGAATGTTAGGATTTTAGTAACAGTTATTATAAGAAGTTAAACAAGGAACACGAAGAATTATCTTGGAAACTTGTTACTAACTGAAAGAAAACAATATATAATAATTGAATAAGGCCTCAAGAAACAAGAGCTTGTGTGCGTGTGTCAGTGTTTCAAGAATGGGGGTTTTCTCTTGGATTTAGAAATTTTTTTTCACACTCTAGGTGTTTTTTTAGGATTAGAAAATTTCTAGAGTTTTTTTAGGGTTAGAAAATTTCTAGGATTTTTTTTGGGATATTTGTTTTTGGAGTATTTTTTTTTTTTTCAATCATCTGTTAAATGCCCACCATTTTTAGCTGATTAGAAACAATTGGTTTGAATGTTAGGATTTTATTAACAATTATTATAAGATGTTAAACACATTTGTTAACTTTTTTATTTCGCACAAGTTAATAAAAATACATTGAATTTACGGATTTTGTAAATTATATTTATTTTATTTTGATAACTTTATTTGTTAATTATTTGTTGCATTATTAACTTTGTATTTACTGTTTTAACTTTTTCTCAATTTAATTATTATTAAATTGAATTCCTAGCTCATAATGTACTTTCTAATATCAAAAATATTTTTATTAGCGTAATGCTAAACCTGTAACGGAATAATTTTAACTAAAACTTTTGGATTCTGTTTTGTAGATTATATACAATTTTAGTTTTTTCGTAATCATTACTTTGATTTATTCTTTAAACTGGTTTATTTTAAAACTACTTCATGTTAGATATATGCTAAATATTCTGATATTACAATATTCCATAAATTACAGTTAGTGACAGTTACCATGATTTTAGTATTTTGTTCTCCCCTCCACAATTAATTTTTCAAGTTAAGGCGAAAATAAAAACAAGTGTATTTAAAAAAAACGTTTTTATTTCGATTGACATTATAAATATTTATAAATTACATGTATTAACAATTAATAAATAATATATTCACAAAACTATTAATTAATGCAACTTTCATTTTCGTACACTTCATAATTTAAAATTTTTAACAGAAAAAAAAAATTGTCTAATATTTTGTTGAATATACTTTTCTCTTACTTACCTCAAGAAGCCTCTTCGGCATTGATTGAACAAGTTTTGTGGTTGATTCTGGTGTGATGTTGCTCCTAATCCTCTTATATTTTTTCTTTAAGCTCAGTAGCATTTTTTATTTTATTTATTTATTTTTTTTAAATGTTGTTTTAAAGTTGGCCATAAATTCTCAATAGGATTAATGTCTGGAGACCGTGGGGCTGGTTCCAATAACTTTTGGGCAGTTATATAGAAGCCACTCTCGTGATTTCAATGCTTTGTGCTTCTGATCATTATCTTGATAAAATATAAACACTCTTTCAATACCTAATTTTGTAAAAGATTCTTTTCAAGTTTCTTTTAGATTATTCACATATGCTTCAGCATTCATTATACCATCAATAAATTTAATTTTCCCAATTTCTCCAGCTGAGAAACACCCCCACAGCATCACAGAACCACCTCCAAATTTTACAGTTGGTTGCAAGTTCTGTACGGAAAGGCTTTCATTTCTTTTTCTCCATATTTTGCAATTGTCATCTGATTGATAAATATTTATTTTTGTGTTGTCTGTACGTAAAACATTTTTCCAGAAATCAAATTGTATATTTTTGTATAAATTGGTAAATTCAAGTCGCTTTTTTCTATTTTTTATATTCACGAATGGTTTCTTTCTTGCAGTTTTGGAGTAATACAAGTTTTTCTGTAGTGCTCTACAAATATAGAAGTCATCTCTACAGCTAATTTGGGGCACTATTTTTGGATTATCCCTCACTTTTTTTATTAAAAATCTTTCATCACTTTCACTTAGCACTCTTCTATTTAAATTTCTGACTTTATTAACAATTCGTTTTTCACTTGTAAATCTTTTAATGATGCTTTGCACCGTAGTATGACTTCTATTTTTCCTATTTCTCGATAACTTTTACCGCTTTGCAAGTTTTTTATTATTATTTCCCGAACTTCATTTGTGGTGTCTTTACTTCTTCCCATTTTTTAAAAAACTTGCAGTACAACATATCGAAAGAAATAACTTTAATATCGAAAGAAAACATTGAACTCAATACAATTTGGCCCATGAACATCTTTAAAGATAGATAAATAAACAATTATTATTATTATTTCTTATGAGTGTATGAATACGAAGGTCGCATCAGTTTGTTACTTTCATACATGGATTATTTTACTTATTCTCTTTATTGATTATTTCTGTTTCTAATCAACAATTAACAATCCCTTTCAGATCTTTAATTTCATATATAATATAAAATATATGTATTTATAATAAGGAGGAAAATAAAGGTGCAATAATTAGAAATGTACTGTACGAATATGACTGTCACTAACTTTATATGATGAAACCTTAATGGCGACAATTTTGAACTAATAATTTTGGATCCTTTTTTTTTTTTTTTTTTTTTGCTATAATTAATGTTCATCTCTGTTGTATCTTGTTTCGTGCTTTTCAAGTTTGCTTGTAATTAGTAATTTGACCTATTAATAAAATAAAATAAACCTAAAATACTTTTTAATTATTTATTCTTATCTTATACTAGAAGGTAATTTTGGTTAAACTAATAGAAAAATATGAAAGAATGAGATGGCTCGGGAGGCATTCAAAAAGAAAAGATCACAATAGTAAAAAACTATTTATTAGAAACAGACGTTTCGACCCACTTTGCAGATCTTCTATCAGAGCTAATAAAAAAATAAATAAAACAATGATATTTACAGTGAATGATATTAAAATTTACAAAGTAAATATTTATACAATATATGAAATATTGACAAAATATTTACTTTGTAAGTTTTATTGTCATTCACTATATATATCATTGCTTTATTATTGTTGTATACATCATTGCTTCCTATCTTGTTTATTTAGCCTTGATGAAGACCTTCAAAGTGGATCAAAGCGTTGGTTACTAATAAATAGTTTTTACTATTTGTGATCCATTCTTTTTGAATACCTCCTGGACCATCTCATTCCTTCATATAATTTTTATGGTCAACTATTAATTATTCAATAATAGAAAAATAAGAATTAAACATGTAGGGGTTGGTGGATTTAGAGGAAATTTAGATAAGACTAGGGTTAAAGTTGGTGGATTTAGGAGAAAATGTAGATAAGTTTAGGATTAAAGTTGGTGGATTTAGGGCAAAATTTAGAGAGTTTTACGGGGAACATACTGACAGAACAGAACTGATATGGCAACACTCTGTGAGTCTGTATGTATCTATAGATGGACGTCACGAAGCCGAGTGTCGTTTTAGAGGTACTGCTATGGTTCGGAACTAGTAACCAAATTCAGGGTCATTTTTGGAGCCACTGATCCTATAGTTTAATAGGCATACAAGGAAGTCATGGGCTGTCTATATCAGATATTCATATTATTATTATTATTCCATTCTAGATACATTTAAAATACAGAATTTTTCCTGTATTATGAAGTTTCAACAATATCTTATAATGGTCTTACTTTGAATATCCCTAAATTTTAACTATTGTCTCTCTAATGAAATAAACAAAATATTAAAATGCGAATGGCTTTAACTCTATTTCTAAAGCTTGGCCTTCTTTCATAAAGATAAGTGACATTTTCTTGTATTATATCATTAAATGTTTTGCAGTCAACATAAGAGAAAACATTTTTAAGTTTTTATATGCAAAAAAAAAACATGAACAATGAGTATAATCATACTTCATTCCCTTTTTTAAAATATTTGTTTGTAAAGATGTAATAGTGAAGTAAACATTAAATATGATTGTTTTATTAGTGCATAATACATGTGATTGTACGACATTGATTAATTATTATTACTTCCTATTTCATGCCCAATGGATAAGTAATAGCAGAGTCCCAAGCTAGCACAGGAACTCACTAAACCAGCCTGGTATATGCTCCAAGCTGGAAATCGGTAAAACAGTTTGGACCTTGACTACATCAATGTAGATCATAGCTTATGTGTATTTCATTATTATGCATAAATTAATACCTGGTAATTTAACATTGTAAATATCAACTCATTCTATGATATATTTTATCAATAAAAGCAATGCACAAAGATTTTCTGGGTGAAACAAAATAAGCATATTTTTAGCACACCTCTCAGTGTTGTTATTGATGTACAAAACTTTGTAATGGTTTGATAGTGTTAAATGAACTGTTTCAATGGAAAACCATTAACAAATTTATTTTAAAATAACATTAATGGTTTTTCCAGTCAATAACGATTCTCAAGTGTTCTACTGAGAGGTTTTAGATTTTCTACTAATTTATGAATATAAATAAGGCTATAGTATTCAAATCTACAAAAATCAAACAAAAAATCTTTAGCTGAGCATGGCTCACCTCTGTGAGAATTGTTACTGGCAAACAAAGAGAATATTCATTAGATTTTTATAAACACTATGAAAGAAAAAAATGAAATTATAATTTTTCTTTGTTTGCTTTAGTTTTATATAGTGACTACAGCAATTATTTATAACAATGTTGACCGTTATTAAAATTAAGGAGATGATGGCAAGGGTGGTTTGTATTCTTTGGGGTGATGAGTTTAGAAATAAAACATGCAGTCAATAACAGTACCGCTAATGAAAAAAATAACTTTTGTAAAAAATATACCACTATGCAGTCTAATGATTTTTAAGGAGATTTTTGGTCTCACCAATATAACAAGAATTACAATTATACAATATTAGAGTGGTGTTTAAGTGGGATAGATAGGATCTTTTAGACATGTGTAGTTTTTGGTTTCCTTTCAGTTACCATTACACATCCGTCATATGTAATAGTAACTGAACTGTAAGATTATGCAACGCTAAAGTATTGAATATGAAAAAAAGCATTTTTCATATTCTTTATTATTACTGTTGATAGAGAGATGATATGCATGATGGCTGGATAACCAAAGTGTGATTCACTCAGAAAGCCATATTTCTGGGCAAACTTTTAACATTCATAATTACAAATATGAAAAATGCTATTTTTTGCATTCAATACTTTACAGTTGTCACAATATTACTTTTTTTACTATTTCAGATTTGTATTTTTTTGTCTTCCCCTATTTAATTTTTTTCCATTGTTACATAAATTGGTTATATCTCTCTTTCTTATTTGCTTTTTATGTTTCTATTTTTATCAATTTCTTTTAATTTGATGCAAACTTTCTGTTTTGTTCTCCTTTACATCTTTAACTTTACTTCTATTGTCTTATCTCTTACCATTACTCACAACATTATTTAACATTTCAAATATATATATTTTGTCTTGTATAACTTCTTTATTTTCATATATACTATTTAAATTTTTTATTTCTATTCTCCATGTAATCCCACGATATTTATTCTACCCATTTTAATTGTTTTTGTACCTAGTTTTTCTTAGCTCTGGTGAAGACAAACTACTTAGGGTGAAATGTCAGCACACATTAAAAGGTATATTTCTTTTTGCTTTTTCTGACTGCATCCCCAACCATCATCTTCTTAACAATACAACGGTCACTAGCCTAAGGGTCACATAGAAGGTCACTACGGATCTGTGAGATCCACCCTACCAAAACCAGTTTCTTCAAAATAAATACCTGCAAATTTATCATTGTACAGATAGAAAAAGATGCAGAGTAATTTTTTTAATATATTTATTAAATAAAACCACAGATTATTATTTTTTTAAAATTAAGAATGAAACGAAAATGACTACGCTTCCAACAAAACATTATATACCATGAAAAATTAACATAAACATCATTTAACAATAGAAATAATTATATTGATTTAATAGGATTAGGAATAATAAAAGGAAAAAACATAATCATACTCCACCTCCTTGTTCCTCTCAGGACATTATATGGTGAACACATTTTATCAACCAAGTCTACTCCTATTTTGTAGAGATTATAATATATTGCAATTATAGGTATTTTTTTAGTAGCTGTTGATGTGTCAATTGAGGTATCCAAGTGCATGCTGGAAGTTAAAAAAAACTTTTTTTTATGTTCTTATTACATATGTGGGACATGAGTACCATTGTTTCTGCTTTTGCAGCATATATTTCTAAGTTGCACGTATAATACATTTTTGAATCAGCACCAATAAAAATTTTCAGACCATTTTTGGAAGGTTTCGACAGGATGTTCTGAATGAATGAATATCTGCTTTTAAAGGCTTCCAATTTCTTATTGATAATGATGTCTGATCTAACTGAGTAATAAGAATGACAGTTTTTAACAAACTATTCAACTATGTTACGGACAGGTGCCAGACGGTCTATTTCTCAAAGTTGGTGACTTGTTCCTTGGTCGGCAAATCTTTAGGATTGAAGTAAAAATCGGAATCAATCAAATGGAGAAGTTAATTTGAATTGAAAGTTAAGAGAACGTGAGGAAAAAAGTAGAAAAAGAATCAAGGAAAAAATATATCATAATAGGTCGCATTGGATCTGCGAGATCCAGTGCCTATTTATTATAATCATATAAATTTACAGTAAAATTTATTGTACTGAAAGACTAAACAACCAAACTATATAATAATACAAGAAGAAAAAATTAGATAGGATAACTCAATAATACTTACAAATTAGGTCGCTAGAGATCTCACAGATCCAACATTACGTTTTGATATACAAATTGAATGCGGCAGAGATCAAGTCACTATGGGATCATAAGACTCCAAGAGTCAGGAGAATGTGTGGAAAGAGGGTCCTCTCTTCCCAAGCAGTGTAAAACCAAAACAAAATGACCGCTCGGTGGATCTCTCAGATTAGGCGTGACCTTCGGAGTGTTAATAATCACTAAATGCAACTCAGAATCAGCTCCTTTTTTTTTTAATTATTTTTGTTTTTAGGACCATATTAAAACTTTACTTTTTATTTTTTTTTTGTTATGAATTTCTGATGGCATTATCAATTAAAAAATAGTTAACAGGCAATGGATTACATTCATAAAAATGTGTCTGTTTGTGAAGAAATATGCTAAACAGAACTAACCTCTTCACTTGAATCCTTTTGAATGGCCAAATCTGACTCAGGATTAGGTGCTGATGCCGTCTCTTCATTTATTTTATTCATGGAAATATCATCATCTCTTTTTTCCTCAACCTCAACACCAAATTTTTAACATCATTACCTGTCTTTTTTATGATATTTAATAATTAAAAAACTAACAAAGCTTAAAAATGAACTTAAAATATTACCAGCTCAAATTCATCTGATTCTTCAGCAACAGTATCAAATGTATCTCTATCCTTCGGAAAAATTTTATCTTTTGACACTTTAGAGACAATGATATAATTTGTCTTTTTCTCCTCTTCAAACTTGCTAAATATAGTGTACATCTGAGGAAACAAAATTTTAAAATTATTTCATAAGTAACCCCTACTCTTTAGCAAATACTGTATAATAAAACCGGAATAAAGTTTTCTCCATATAATAAAAATACTAAGCCTTAAGTCCTTTTATTCATTAAGATCAGAACCATACTAAGCAGAATGCTTAAAAGAGATATGCAAATAAAAATCTGAAAAACATATAAATGAGTCACATTATATGTTTAAGAGTAAGATGGGGTAGATAATAAAATAAAAATCGAGGTTGTAGTGGTTAGGAATGTTAGAGCAGCACATATTCATGTCAAAAGTATTCTTACTAAGCCTTTGCGTGTTTGGGCCTCAAATCCAGCCAAGGAAGATTGAATTTATTTGACATTGCTGCAAAATAAATCTTAACCATCTGCCTCTGGCTAGAGTAGGTCTGGTATCCAGTACAATGATCCACCCTTTCTGCCCTAGTTGAAGTGAATTACAGAATTAAAACAAATAAACAACTAAAAAAACATTATCTTTTTAGTGATGTAATATGAAGGGAAGATCTTCTAATATACCAATTTTAAGGATAACACTAGATTTTTGACTGGTCTATAAAATATGGTTAAGTCAAGTGTTGATCAAAAGTGTCTCCAAGGTTTTATAGAGATTTGGAAGTGAATGGATTGGCTATTGAGATAAAGTAAGGTTCAACAAGTGTTCTGAGGTTCATTAAAGAACATTTGCATATGAGCAAGGTGAATGCAAGATGGGTTCCAAAAATTCTTTCGGCTACTCAAAAAGAGGAATGTGTTCGCTGCTGCAATGAATTTTTAGGCGGGTATAATACCGATCCAAAAAATGTCTTGCATTCAATTGTAACTGGGGATGAGATAATGATTCTATACCATGACACACTCAGCTACAGGGATTCCATGGAATTGAGGTCAGGAGAAGCACCTCTGCTAAAGGCAGAAGTCACACAGTTGGCAAAACAGGTAATGGCCACCATTCACAGCAGAGGAATACTGCTGATTGATTTTAAGGAAAGGAACACCACAGTAAATACAGAGTATTATGCAGCCCTATATCACCACTTACGGGACACCATCAAAGAGAAAAGGCGGGGGAAGTTGAGCAGAGGTGTTCAACTTTTTCACAAAAATGCAACTGTCCACACAAGCAATGATTTTCAAGGTCGCTGTGAAGAATTCCAAGAAACCTCCCATCCACCATATAGCTCAGACATGGCTCCTGGCAACTTCTATCTTTTCCCAAAAGTTAAAATCTGACCTTCGTGGGAGAAAATTATTTTTTTCATGGTATAGAAATGTTCAGTTGACATCCACATGATGATATAGAAGGATCAATCTAATTAGGGATTGATAAATTATTTGCCCCTTTTATAATTTTATTTTTATTGAGAACTACTATCAAATGTTATACATTCATCTTCAGTTCTAAAAATTCAAAAATAAGCAATTCAAAATACAGTTTCGTATTATTATACATATTAAATTAAATATAATATAAATTAGTATTATAAAACATTTATGAATTTAATTAAGACAAGAAATCAAAAGAAAGCAAATACATGTTGGCACTCACCAAGGTTTAAGTAGATTATATCAAACAGAAAAGTTTGTATTGGTTTGTTCTCGCACTGAACAAGCAATGGAAGAAAGATTGGGTGTTTATAGGTAAACGGTTTAAGGGTCGAGTTTTTCCAGTAATTCCCGTGAGTAATTGTTTTTTCTGTTATAGATGGGAATAAATTTAAGATTGAACTATTGGAAATATTTATTTGGTCATTTAATCAAAAAGCTGGATTAGATTTGAAGGATTTTATTATTTCAAGTGCTTCATGTATATTTAATTTGTGGCTGTTTTCAACGTGATGTATTAATTTAACTCATGAGCCTTTGATAAATTTATCGTTTTTCATTTAAATAAATTGCAAAGTTGGAATTTTCTGTTATAATATGCATGCATATGTTCCTTTAATCTCTGATTTAGTTTTTCCCGTGTATTTGGCTGCACAATCATTACAATTTAATTTGTATACGCCGCTTTTTTGGAAAGGGTTTATTTTGTCTTTAGGAGAATGGCAATATGAGGATAGGATTTTTTCTATTTTAAATGCAGGGTTTAATTCTAGTTTTTCAATTTCCGACTGGTGGATTTATATAATATGGAATCAATACATAATGTTTCGGGATGACTTCGACAGTGGTTGAATAGATATCATTAATTGTCTTTTATGTATTTGTTTTTTTTTAAATGTGATTGATAGTGGTTTTATTTTACCCGTAATTTTTTGCTATGGAATATATTATTTCAATTTCTTTATTATATTTCTTTTGATGTAATGGTACATTCAAAAGACGGTAAATCATGCTGTTAAAGGCTGCGAGTTTATGTGCTATCAGTCTCTTAGCTTCATTGTTTATAATAACATCCGTGTGGATGGGTTTCCGGTAAATTCCAAATTCATGATGTTTCTTTTTACTGGGATTTCTAAATCTAGAAAGTTTATGGTTTTGTTTTTTTCCAGTTTTACTGTGAATTTAATCGAGCGGTGAAATTTGTTTATTTCCTTTAAGTAATTATTTATTTGTCTTGTCGTACCAGACCATAGGCATGAATGTCATCTACATACCGATACTAGTATGTGACATGTTGAGCTAGTAGAGAATTGTTTGGGTCAAGAATTTTTTGTTCTAATTTGTCCATAAATAAATCTGCCAGAAGGGGTGAGAGAGGGGAGCCCATCGGTAAGCCATCTTCCTGTTTGAAGAATTTTCCATCAAATTGAAAATAATTAGGGTTTATGCAAATAGACATCAAATTGTAAAGATCTAGTTTTTCTAACAGTGATAGATTAACTGTTCTAAAATTTCTGTTGTTTCTGGTGGTGAAATAATTGTGAAAAGATTTGTCATGTCTAATATATATATATATATATATATATATATATATATATATATATATATATATATATATATATATATTAATTTTCGCATTATCCGAAATTACTATGTTCTTAATTTTGTCGAGTTTTTTACCATTTGTTGTGGGGAAAATCTCTAGTAGACAGATAGCACATAAACTCACAGCCTTTAATAGCATGATTTACTGTCTTTTGAGCTAACCATTAAATGAAAAGAACTGTAATAAAGAAACTGAAATAATATATATTCCATAGAAAAAAATAATGGCTAAAATAAAACCATTGTCAATCATATTTAAAAACAAACAAATAAAAAAAAATACAATTAATGATATCTATTCAACAACTGCCAAAGACATCCCGAAACATTATGAATTGATTCCATATTACGACCCTAAATCTACCAAAGTCGGAAATGAATTGAAAAAACTAGTACTAAGCCCTGTATTTAAAATAGAAAAACCCTATCCTCATATTTCCATTCTCCTAAAGACAAAATAGACTTTTTCCAAAAAAGCGGAGTATAGAACTAAATTGCAATAATTATGCAGCCAAATACACGGGAAAAACTGGAAGATCACTAAATCAGAGATTAAAGGAACATATCCATGCATTTTATAAAAGAGAATTCCAACTTTGCAATTAATTTAAATGAAAAAACGATAAATTCATCAAAGGCTCAGGAGTTAAATTAATACATCACGTTGAAAACAGCCACAAATTAAATATATATGAAGCACTTGAAATAATAAAATCCTTCAAATCCAATTCAGATTTTTGCTTAAATGACCAAATAATTATTTCCAATAGTCCAATCTTAAATTTATTCCCATCTATAACAGAAAAAACAATTACTCACGGGAATTACTGGAAAACCCCGACCCTTAAACCGTTTGTCTATAAACACCCCACCTTTCTTCCATTGCTTGTTCAGTGCGAGAACAAGCCAATACAAACTTTTCTGTTTGATATAATCTACTTAAACCTTGATGAGGACCAAAATTTATTTTGATTTCTTGTCTTAATTAAATTCATAAATGTTTTATAATACTAATTTTATTACATTTAATTTAATATGTATAATAATACCAAACTGTATTTTGAATTGCTTATTTTTGAATTGAAGATGAGAGTATAACATTCGAAACTAGTTTAAAACAAAAATAAAATTATAGAAATGGCAAATAATTTATCAATCTCTAATTGTATAGAAATGTTGCCTAAGGGTTTCATAAAGTGTGTAGAACTTTGAGGAGAATATATTGAAAAACAATAACACAAGTTTTTTTCTTTCACTTTTCCTTCTTCCTCAGACCAGAAACTTATGGACCTTTCTATGTACTAAGTACGTCACTGTTATGATCAAAGTTGAATGTTTTACCAGAAACAGAGTACACTTTTATGCCATGTGGTCGTGCGTTTGGCCACATAGAACAGAATATGAGAAAAAAAAAAAGGATTTTCCTTCCAAATGTTGAGTACAGAGTATATCGACTTTATCAAAGAAATTAGCAGGAAGCTCAATGTCATTATTGTTCTAAGGGAGATGATATTGAACCTTGTTAACTTTCTCAAACCATTGTTTTTGAAAAACCTGTACGTCATTGCTGCAGAAAGACTTGGTAACTAAGAATAAAGTATTCTTTTATAACAGATAATATATTGATCAAGGAATTCTTGAGTGCAGTGAGAGCGTCTCATTATTCTTATCACAGAAACTGATAATATTGGATCTTCATCAACTGAATATTTCAATTACGCCTATGGACAACATTCCACCAGTGTACACCTATTCTCTGCCCTTGGATGTAATGACCCTCGCTCAGAAATAAGTCTGAGCAGCCGAGATATCCAAATACAGTAATCTAATATCTGAGACTTCACCAGCAACAGAAACTGACTACGTTGATATGACGGATATCAAGCTGCAGGATGACTAAATTTTTTCTTATAATATTAAATTTTATTGTCTTACTTTGTATTAATAATTAATGTTATAATGTTTTCTATTAGTAACAAAAGATTTTTTCAGTATTTTTTTCTGCATATACTTGTTTGTTCCATAAATTTTATGTGTTTTTTTGAGCTTTGGAGCAATAAGGAAGCAGCTCCAACCTTTCAAGCTTTCTCCTCCACTCTGAAAAGTGAGCGGGTTCCAGATTATCCATTATGATTTCTTACTGCTGTGATTTCAAAAAAGAAAAAAGTTATCTCAAAACTGAATTTGAAAAACTTTCTTTGATTTACTATTTTATAATAGAATGCAGCTACCTCCTTATTGCTACAGACCTCTCAATTACCATTTTGGGAAACATAATTAATATAGATGAAAATTATAGAAGTTAACAATATAATGTGTGTATGTTAATAATTGCAATAGCTCAAAATGTATGCTGAAAAAGGTTAATAAGTATTGTAGCATTGCATTATCTCTAGTCTTCTAAATGCAAAATTGGATAGTTTTGGAATAGTTCAGCAACCTCCTGTCTGATAGATCTTAAGTTCTCTCTCAGTGAATGATATTTATTTCTTAAACAGGAAACTCGGCAATAATATATAGATCAACACAATTCTTCTGTGGTTAGTACTTTCCTTTTCTTCTCCTTTCGGGTGCAGAAGACATACTATACCAAGATCCCAATCCTATGGCATATCCACTTGGGTACAGATGACGAAAATGAGCTGATATAACACAATAGATTACTCTTCACCTTCACCATACTTTAGTAGTTGCGATTGAAGACCATCCATTCCAAGCATCTTGTTATTTTTGAGCTTACAAAGAGTATTTGCTAGGTCAGGGGATTTGATATCATCAAGAGTGATTGAGATGCATGCCTGTTAAGCCTGTTCTATTTCATTATTGGTTAATCCATATTTAATAATTTATGCTTAGACAACTAGACCATTAATACATTTGTAATATTCCAATTGAATACAATATCCCATAAAAATAATTAGACACTTTGTCAATAATATCGAAGAAATATAATTTAATATCAAAACAGCAATTAAATTATCATCCTACAAATTTAAATGTTTATTTATTTATACATATCACACATCAGATGCACAACTTAAAACTAGTTGAATCAGAATTCATTTCAGTTAGATCCCTTTTATTCCAGCAAGTAGCTATATGGTTAAACATTTAGCTAAAAAAAAGTGGACAAATTAGTTGATCTAGCAACACCTTTTGTGAAACAGAAAAACATCTTAAGGCTTCTATTTCTATCCTGTGCTTAATATTGCTTCTGAATAAATAAACTTGAATTGTACCCCTTTCATCATTTTAAATCAGGCCTGGTCAATCCAAATGGCTTTGCAGACCACTTTGATGACGTATAAAGTTACAGTGGGCCCTACTTTAGGCAAACATGCTTTTACTTGCATTGCAAATAAAAGGAATACAGCTTTATTGTTATGTTATGATTAAATATAACTAAATCTCTAGTCTTGATTAATGAGATATTGGTTTATCCTTCCTATCACAATTTTTTTCTGATTTTTTTTCAGTAATATTTGGCATTCATGGATATCAAATACAGAACTGGACTTAGTAGTCGCACATGTGTATTATAACAATGAAATATGCAAATTTCTATTTATTTAATATTTTTTGTAAATAAATAATGAAAAACAAGAGTTCCAATAGAAATATAAAATCGCCAGGTGGGACGCACAATTTAATGTGGTGAGCCACGTGCTGGCCATGCCTGTTCTAGACATGCAATATGCATCTATCATAGAGGGTCATTAACATCTATGTTTATTATTTTATTTTTCACATCGCAGACGAGATATTTATACTGATAACTCGATCACAAATCGAATTTGTGCTTTTTAAATTTTTTTAGAAGGATTTTACTTTAACAAATTACTTGTTTTATGCCAAGGAGAAAATGAGATTCTTTTTGTCCAGTTGATTCACCTGTTCATGAAGGTCAACTAGTTCTGTCTCAGCCACATTAATTCTGTTACCCCAGTCTTTGGTCTTTTCTTCAGATCTTCTCAATCCAAATTCAATGTTTTCCAATCTTTTTTCGATATTTTTTAGATCATCTGAGAGAAAAAGAAAGAAACAATAAATATAAAGATCATTATTTTTTTGTTTTATTTATTAAAAGTAATATGATATATTATATTTTAAAGTAAACATACAGCTTATTTTGTACCTTCATAACTGATTTATGTAAAAAAAATTTAAGGATTCCTACAAATACAGCGACCAGTTGGCAGACCGAGACTTAGGTACAATAAAAAAAATAAAAATAAAAATGATAAAATCCTGGATCTCAATATCGCTATTTATCCTGCCAACGATAACCATGCACAAGGACCCTTCCTTCACCGTAACCTTCAATGGTTCAGGGCTTGTAGATCTTTATTTTTTTTTCAACTACTTTTTCCTCAAAATCTGCCACCAATCGCCCAGTTGATCTTTCAAAGCTTTAGTAATAACAGACCTATACCACTTCCTGCCTGTTGTGAGTATAGGCCTCTTCTTCTTTTTAGTCTTCACTTAATGAACTCGAAACTTGTCTTGGTTGGATAGCAAAATCAACAAGGTCTGAGTTCCACAATTGGTACTGACTGTCCTGGATTTTCCAAGAAACATTTTTATAAAGTATAGAGAATGAACTATACAGATTGAGCTCCCATATGGTTTAATCTGATTATGTTGATGTAGGTTTTTGAAAAAGGCTTAAGTGCCAAATATTTGAATTTAGGTTTTGATTTATTATTGGAAGTAAACACCACCTCTATCGATTCCTGCTATATATACATTAAAATAAAAATTGGTAATGATCTAAAAATCAACAAATGATGACGAAAGCACCAAATACAAACGACTCTCAGTCATGACTCGGGCCTTGACCAGTGCTGGAAGCCTTAAAAACATATTCTACTTATACAAATTTTGCCTCCTCTATAATCTCCTACTCTTCACCCAAAAGAATAAAATTAAAAAAAAATATATTGTTGTTTAGGAAAAAAAAACGTTTCCTGTAAAGTTTTCTAAATGGCTCTTTACGTCTTTATAAAAAAACGACGTTGATATGTATTTCACTTCTTCTTGTCAAAGTCGTGACAAATTCACGACTGGATAACTGGAGCTACTGGATAACCATGTTGCCATCCAGCCTTCTATACCTGTCTTCTATAATTAGCAAGCGCTCCCCCATCCTGCCCTCATGGGGATGTGCTACATATGGGTTTCAGACTTCCACTGTGGATGTGTGTGTGTAAAAGTGGGCTCCTATGCTTCCACCTTCTAGTGGCACCAAAGTTAAAGTTAGCAATCTTCACTTCTGAGCTTGTTTTAACACCAAAACTGGAGCAAAGAAAGTCAACCTCCTTGATAAACAATGCTGTTTTGTTAGAACGTCCCCATATCCTATAAGTAGTTGGAAAACTCGATAATCTTGCCTCAACTGTGACTGCTGGATTCCCATTGCTGGATTCATTCCTCTAAAATATGATCCTGAACTATCAAGTTACAACTTTTGGGGTGATCCATAATTACTAAATTAAAACAAGATTATTAGCGAGGAAAGAATATATAAATGAATCGATTCTATGGTTGATGCAAATGAAAGTGTTAATTTTCCCACCCAATTTTTGAACATGATCCATGCAACAATGCCTTCACATTATTTAAAATCAAAAATAGGCTCACAAAATAATTTTGATGAGAAAGTGAGATTTATCAGCATTATAATTAAAGCAAAAATAATGCCAGAAAAGATAAAGGAAAACAGTATTTATTCCAAGGATTCCGCTTGCATCTACCGAACTGCCAGTTTCAATTTAAAAGACTGCAATGTCCAGTAAGATTGGCATTTTATATAATTACAAATAAGGTAAAAGGACAAATTTTAAGATATTATAGAGTCAATTCAAAAGAATCATGTTTTTCTCATGATCAGTAGACCTTTAGTAGGAAACCTAAAGAACTTATATATCTACTCAGCAAATAATAAGATGACAAATGTAGTTTATAAGCAAGTATTGTAATAGAATAAGTTAATTAAGTATGAATTAAAGTGAAAAAAAGCAAAGGTTACTTTTACTAAATTAAATACAGTTATACAGTTGTATTGAGAATATTATGATTTAATTTAGCATTATAATAGCTGTATTTACAGGTTCATTTTTTAAATTCACGTGTTATAGGAGTTCGCCTGCTTTATTCGATCAAAGCGAGGTCAACTCTGCCAAGTGATGGGTAAATACAACTGAAATACGTGTCATAAGACTTCAAGAGGAACTTACTACCATTGTAGGTTAAAAGGTGTACATTAATTGATTTATCACTGGTAGTTTTTTGAGGAGGTTTAGTAAAATCATTGTTCGACATTGAAAATAATCCCATTATTTGACCTTGCTTAATTGATACTGAATCATTGCTATCTTCACTTTTATGGCTTGAATTTTCTTCAAAGACTGTCTTGTTAACAGTAAGTATTTCACAATTTTTTTCATAAAATGTTTTGGAAAATTGTTGTTTTCTCCTACTATTATCTTCTCCATAAAAACTCCTAGGAGTAGAAGGTAGCCCCATCTGTAATTTATAAAATAATAATTATTTTAAAATAAAGTTATAAATATTTTCAATTAAATTGTATGTAGTAAACCAAGATACAGACTCCTCACCTGCACAGACCAAAACATATAATCAGCAATAGATATAGGTTGTTGATTGCTATCATGTAATGCTATATCTTATAATAAAAGGGATCATAAACAAGCGTTAAACAGTCAATTTCACCAAGTAATTTAAAGTCAAATAAAGCTAAGGATGATAAGGTGTTGTTTACATTAAAAATAAAATAAACAAAATGTTTATAAATATAATCGATATAATCATTATCGTCAACCTCCATGGGACAAAGACACAATATCTTTATTATTTGACCCTGCAAATCAACAGCTATGATTAACATTAAGTTACTTATAGATTTACATAAATACTGCCTATGGCATTGTCAGAACTTTTAGATCTGCTCGCAGCACCTAAGAATTCTAGAGGCAGAATCAATACTGCACAGTGTCTCTGAATAATATAATAGTATTTTGGACAAAACTATATTTTGAATCTGAAAACATTAAAATCGTTATTTTTAAAAACATTCAGTTAAAATGTACTTTTATCTTTTTAATATAAGCAATTTTTCCTTTGAACAAGATCTGGTTGATATTTATTAGGATATATATTTCTTTCATTCCATTAAACCTATGATTTTCGTCCTACCCTCAAATATCCAATCCTGAACACCCATGCTCCACTTAAATCCAAAAACTAAATGAAACGCCCTTCAGGATGAAACGTAAAAAAAAAAAAATTAAAAAAAGGAGCAGTAAGGCAATTTTGCCTCATAATCATTTGCAAGCAGATTTTGTGCATTTTAAACTACTTCAAAAAATCAATCCAATATCGAATGTACTAAATCACATCATATCAATATTTTTCTTTCCCATGCCTTTTATTCCTAATCTAAACAAACAAAATTAAAAGATTTCCAACTCATTTGTAAAAATGGCAGTTTAGTGCCTAAAACACAGTCAAACTGTGCCAAATTATTCCCAATCAAATCCTGCCTAAGACAAAATTTTCTTTAGTGGAAAATTAATGTTTTTTGTCAAGGTGATAAATAGGAGTTTTCATATATTCAGTCCTAAATTCCTACTATGTAATGTAATTTCATTCCAGCTTGAATTTTATTTTATTTCTTCCACAGTATTAAATATAACTTGAAGTTTATTGAAGAACTGATGTAATATTCTACCCTTGCTCTAAAAAGGTCCGTACAGAATTTGATGAATGTTTTTAAATATGAATCCATTATTTTGTTTGTTATTATGTTGTCTTTTTTATAAGGCTAAATTAATAGGTGGCCAGTGTTTTAGCCACTAAGCTATCTCATTTTTCCAAATGAGGGGGAAATCTTTTAATTGATGATTAATTCCAATATAATTAATGTTAATAAGAACTAAATTTCAATAACTCCAACTAAAACTTTTTTGTAGCCAGAATGTTAAATTTTTTGTTTAATTTTAAAAAATAAAAATTGTTTAAAATACGTTTCAGACGGCATATTCTTAATTTTTTTTTTCCAGGTAATTAAAGAATATCTCCAGATCTCCCGGCTGAGTTTTGTTCGTGCACCCTCTAATAAAGGATACTGTGCAAGCCTATGATGATATCATATTTAATTTACATTAAATACCATATAATAATTATAACATTATAATTTGCAAACATGTAATCAAAATTTAATAATACTAGTTTATAAAGTCATATTATCTTACTTTGCTAATACTCTTGTTCTCTAACAGCATAGTGTAAAGGTTGTTTGAGTTACTGCAGTCTAAATGGTCCAAACTAGTCATAGATGGGGATAAACTTGTATTGTTCATGACATTTAAAGAAGATTGAGCTGGAAGCATCTCATCATGAAATAAGTTAGGTATACACACATTCATAATAGACTTTACTTGTCCTTCATTTAATTGGGCCAAAGAACCAATCTTACTATCATTCTCAGGAGAAGCTTCTTGACTAGTAATTAAGCCAAGATCTTTACAGTATACTACTTCATCTTTAATTGTTATGTCAAAGCAATGTTTTGAGTCATCTTTTTTGTCTATTTCTTCAAAATAATTGAATTCATCTTCTTTTTTATAATTTCTTTTATTTCTGTTAAGTTTGCTTCGACTATGATGTGGTTTCCCTTTACTCGATACCCTCTTTGCAGAAAAACCACTAGATGGTAAAATAAAATGACACACAACAGAACAGAAAGCACATGAAAATCCTAAAGCTATGGGCCAAACAGGAAATTCATAAGTTTCATAAGGTGTTATAGTTTCCACCTGTTGTTTTGTTTCTTCTATTTCACGTTTCACTAAAATATAAATACAATTCAAAATTATAGCTTTCAAAGTAATATAATTTAGATTCGATTAAACTTCATCTTACCAATCAAGAGTTCACTTTCTTGTTTTGAATTGATTTGATTTAGGCAAATATCAATGGTATCATAACACAAAATCAAGATAAACGTTATTAGTAAAATTTGAATAGCTACTTTTAACATAATTAAAATTTAATACTACTTGATAAACTTCATAAAGCCATAGTTACTGATTTTGAATGCCACTGCCACATGTCAGATCTAAATATTTACATTTTAAAAGTGTACAACATGTGAAAAAAGCACACGTACGCATTAGAAAAAGGTTATGTATTATCCTTCCATCAAATATTTAATTAATATAAATTAACTAAAATTAAACTAATGGGTACAATAAAAATTAGCGTGGCAGATGAAAGTGTGTAAACAATCAACTTATTTTCCCGATATGCATTTATTAAACTTGAAAAATAATAATCTGTAAGGAGTTTCTAGTCTAATGCCTCTCCAGATGGTGGTTAGGGGCGCATATTCTTATCAGATTTGGCGGGTATCGCAGAAATAAAATACCCGGGAAAAAATGAGCTGCAAATGATCCCAAAATGAGCTGCTTCTTGGTCAGGGTCTATTTCCATGTTAGGGATGCCTGTAGACACACCTGCCAGAAAGTATAAAATGCAATCCCTATAACCAATATGGAGTCACATAATATATTATTATCTCGGACGAGCCTAATGCTCAGCTGCATCAGGCGGGAATATTCGACTGCCTCCTCCAAGTACTGTCAAGGCGAGTGGCGACACTCTGTCGCATCAGACCACAAGAATGAATTAACGGCCCACGTAATCTGAAATCTCCATCCATTACACCTTCCAGCTCATCCTCTCTCGGGATCTCCTTATTACATTCAACTCCGTCCTCGGCTCGGAAATCTTTAACAAAATATAATAGGAAACAAATAAGAAAGATTAAAAAAATTAGTGAATGAGAGAACCAAAGACACAAGAAGTTGTGTGTCCATAAGAAAACAAATGACCTCATTAGTAGAATAAGGATTTTTATGTTGTAAAAAAAAATCCAAAATATGTAGGTACATAAATATTTGGTTTTTATTTCAGAAATATTTAAAAATATGTAAAAAAAAAAAAACATTTATTAAAAAAATATGTAAACTCTAATTATTGCATTTTTACTTTCTCTTAGCTATATATAATATATATATATATATATATATATAAAGCGAAAATATTGCGATCGTGAAAAATTCCAAATTCGTATTTTCAACGGAAATCAACCAAACAAAAAAACTAAATAAAAATTAAGTAAAGCCAACAAGAAATCACCTACGCTACCCATCTTTGTTCAGTGAGTCGAAGTCTATATTTTTAATAAATTTAAGCAAGTCTGTCTTGAATTTAGAAAGCAATTTTTTTTCTCTTTCAGGCCATTTTCCATTTTTGAGAATTACACTTTTAATCAAATAAAAACGTTGCTTGTCAAATAATTTACAATCATAAAGTATATGTTTGGATTTGTCCGTCTTCTTCGCATAAGTCTGTTTGTTTAATGTTGAAACGTTTGAGATACTGTTTTGTGTTTTCATGTTCTGCCAGTAGTTGCGTTAGTTTGTAATCATTGTGTATAGTTCTGTAATTGTGTAATGTAATGTATAAATCTGTGTAAGCTAGGTGATTTGGATGAGGTCACCCATATTTGATCCCATCTTTCAACCAAATCAAATTGCAGATCTCTCTTTATGTCTGAAAGCGGTACTTGATGGTATGAGGGCAATAAATCACTATTTGCCGCTTTTTTAGCAAGGTAATCGGCCCGTTCATTACCCTCAATCTCTGAATGTGCTTTTACCCATTGAAGAGTCACTGATTTCTCTATGTTTTGAAGCTCTATTAAATTTTGCCTAATTTGGTCAGTCAAATGGTCATGAATGTCTGAATTATTTACAGAGTCCAGTAAAATTTTGTTGTCTGTATGTATAGTGATGTGTGTGTTCGTTTGTAGCGGGTCGATAGTGATGTATTCAGTCACTTTTAGCACAGCAAATTTTTCTGCCTGGTTATTCGAGCATTAGGATTCCAATTTGTGTTTTTGTTCCACATTGCTTCGAATAACCATGCACATCCAGTATTCTCCTTACTACCGTCTGTGTAATTAATGCATGCAGTCAGTGATTCTGTCCATTTTGTCTAGTGCCATGTCTTTGTAACCTGTCTTTCCTTTCTTAATTTAATATAAGGTGATATGTTCCTCAACTTTAAGTTGGATTGGCAAACGCCCTGTCAATAGAACTGCGGCCTCATATGATGGAGTACGGAAGCCCTTACGTATTTTAATTGAAATTAACTTTTGAAATTAACTTCAACAAATTTTTCTTACGTTGTACAGTTGGATGCCAAACATGTACAGCCTAGAGCATCTTAGGAAGTACAGCGCCTTCATAAATCACTTTCAATACTTCCGATCTGAGGCCTCATGCTACTCTAGCAGCTATTGACAGTCCATTTATAATTCGTAATGTGTCGTTATGTATATATATATATATATTTGGGATATTACCACAACTTTTTCGCTGAAATCGAATCACCGGAAATGTCACTTTATACAATCAATTTTACGATTTTGATGAAAATTGCCTAAAGTCTTCTCAAAGCCCTTTTCATTTATATAGTACATCACCGAGAAAATTATGACGGAAAGAAAATTTTATTTGGACATAACTCAAGAAGTATGGATTTATGGATAAATTATGTGTATAATTGTATAAAAAAGAAATTAAATTCTCTAAAAAACCCAAAAAGAATTATCTAAATTGGACGAGTATTAGCAAAGATACAGCGTATTGAAGTACAATAGTGTATGTGAACTGCCTAGCTCATAAACGAAAAGTTTTATAAAACTTAAATTACGTATTCAAGATAAGGAAATGCTTGGGTTATTACTACAACATTTTCACTAAAATCAAAGTGTCACATTAAATGGATTTCACGTATTTTTACAATTTTCTCTTACGATTAAAAAAGGCTTTTACGATTTTGTACTCGTTTTATGAATGCACAATTAAATGGTCTTTAATATCACCTAGGCATTATAATGATTGAAATAGTCTAACAGGGCTTAAATGCCGAATTTTCAAATTGGCTTCCTCTAAAGTACTTTTAATTTTGTTTATTAGGAATAACTAACCATCACTTCTTGTTAATATTAATAGAAAATGGATAAATATAAAGTATCAAAGAATTTGATGATTAACAAAATGAGAAAAAATGGAAAAACTATTTCCCAGTTTGAAAACAATTTTCCGAAAAAAAGAGTAGTAATATAGATGTATTACCGTTAAAAAATTAAATAGTTTAGAAAAATTAATATGTAACCAATAAAGTTATATAAGGTAATAAAGTGATGAAAACCCCCCATAAACTTTGTTGTATTTGATGAATTCTACTTTTATCATATATTATTTAATGGAAAATAAATGTTTCTATGGAAACTAAATGGAATTTCAATAGAAATGAAATGAAAAAATTCAAAATTTATTTTGAGCTTAACAAACCAAAACTTTACAGTGCACAGAATTGTAATACTAATTGTTTAAGTAAATATTTGATTGTACATTTGTTACAAAAGACAGAATAAAATGCATGCTGCTGAAAATATTTCAATTAGTGTTTATGTGAATTCCTCGAAATTATTTTAGAAACTGGATACCTAATTATGATACGATGGTAAGTGAAGTTATATGATACCCGCACCAGATTTAAAAAAATATTAATATGGTTAGAGTTCCCAAAACACTCCACATTATAAATGCATCAACAAAAGCTGAAGTACAAAAGTATTTAATAATAATAATAATAAATTCTTTATTTATTCCGGGACATGTCCATTTAGAATAATATTACATACAAAATCATTAAAGTTTAGAGCCTTAGAGTAAAACAAAAAAGAATATGATGTTGAGTAAATAATAGTATAAATAAACAAATAAGAAAAAAAATGAAATCATAATATATAATAATGACATAACTTTTAAACCTTAAAGGAAAAATAAACTTGCAATATTAATACATTAAAAATAAATACAGAGAAAGAGAATAAATTTATATTAATAATAAAAGTAAAAACAATGCATTAATACATAATTGGGTGCAAATTTTAGTTGAAAATAAGGAGGATTGGAACTGCATGGACATGAAGTGACTGAATAGACGGGATGGAAGAAGGGATGGAATTCCATAGAGATGAGGAAGGGATGAGAAAAGATCTTTCAAAACCTGCGGATCGGTGGGCCGTTATATATAAATCTGAAGACCGAGAACGGGTATGGCGGGAATGAACAAAGGATTTGAATTGAAGGAGGTCGAAGACGTACGATGAACGGCGGAATCGGATGACTTGGTATAGGAAGGATGCCAGGAAGTACTTACGACGGTAAGAAGGGTATAGCCACTTCATCTCTTCATGGAATCGGGAGACATAGGCGTCCCTCGGGATCCCGAATATAAATCGTACAAAGCAGTTTATCAATCGTTTTATTTTTGCCGCGAGGTCTCCAGAGACGCCCCCGTTCACCGTCCAACAGTAGTCAAAGTGGGGGAATATTTACTGTATAAGATGTAAAATAGATATTATTATTAGCTTGCGTTTCGACCCAGCTGTTGAGTCAAAGCCTGTCCCAGCTTAGATCGCCAGTCTTCTCTGTTTTTGCTACTGCCTTCCAATTTCTTATACTAAGTAGAGCCTTTAATGTAATTGGTGTTCGGGGTACGATGTACACTAAATAATTGATAATAATTCAAAGCCGTGCTTTTATTTTCCAAAACAATTGGTACATAAAAGGTGTACTGGAACAAAATGAGAAAATAGCAGAATAAGAATTATTGGACAACAATACACACATGAGAGAGCTCTCAACAGAACAACTTTTTCAGGGAGGTAATTAATAGGCTTGCCAATGAACACGCAAGAAAATTTGACTATTGAAATTTGCAATAAGAAAATTAGTTAATTGCTAATGTTTAGCGGAAAAACGAAAAAATAAAATAATTAATTTTATATACATTGGCAAACCCATTTTACAACCATAACCTCCCTGGCACTGATATCACTATCACTGCCCAGTCGCCACATCACTCCCCCCAATGACATCGGCACAGAACCGCACCTTAGGCTTCACCTCTCTACCAGAGCGAGTGCGGTAACCACGTTGCAACGTAGGAGGGTCTGCGTCGAGGTCATTCGGATGGTCGCCTGAAGGTCCTGCGGCAGGTGTAGGAGTGGGTCGATCTCTGGTGGCGGTGCTTTCTCCGTTGTCGTCCAGGAGATGGGCCGGCTTCAGTCGATCCATGGATATGACCTTCCGACCGGAAGGCAGCTGGACAGTGAAGGTCTTCTCTTCCCTCGAGATGACTTTAAAAGGGCCAGAGTAGGGAGGAGTCAGTGACTTACGGACGTGGTCATCCCTCAGAAACACATGACTGCAGTGCCCTAAGTCTCGGTGGACGAACGTCTTGGCTGTGCTGCTGCGGTGAGGAGCTGGGCGAAGGTCCTTCATGGCCTGGCGAAGAGACTTCAACGTCGACTCGGTGTCTTCAGGACGTCTGGAAGGCTCGAAGAACTCGCCAGGGAGACGTAGAGGCTGCCCGAAGGTCATTTCAGCAGCGCTGGCCCCGATTTCCTCTCTAACGGCCGACCTGAGACCCAAGAGAACTGTTGGCAGCACAGTCGTCCAGCCATCATTGTTGAGTGCTGCCATGAGGGATGCCTTAAGGGACCTATGCCACCGCTCGATGCACCCATTGGACTGCGGATGGTACGCCGTCGTGCGACAACGCTGGATACCAAGGACACTAGTGAGACTAGTGAAAAGGTCTGACTCGAACTGGCGTCCCTGGTCGGTGGTAATCCTTGCAGGCGTACCATATCGAGAGATCCACGTGCCCAATATTGCTTCGACTACCGCAACACTGGTGATTTCCTCCAATGGGCACGCTTCGGGCCAACGGGTACATCTGTCGATCATCGTGAGGCAGTATCGCTGTCCATTAGAGGGCGGTAAAGGTCCGATAATATCCACATGGATGTGCTCGAACCGCCCGCTCGGCTCGAAATTACCCGGAGGGGTGACCGTATGCCGAACCACTTTGGAGCGCTGGCAGGGTATGCAACAGCGAGCCCACCTCGAGATGTCGGCATTCATGCTCGGCCAAAAAAATCTCTGGGCAACTAAGCGTCTGGAGGTTCGTATGCCGGGGTGACTGAGCCCATGTAGCCGCTTGAAGATGTTCTGACGCATGGATTCAGGAACGTAAGGTCGCGCATGAGAAGTGGAGGTCTCGCAGAGGACCGCTGTTGAGCTTCCAGGAGGTGTCATCCAGCGAAGTTGGAGACGAGGATTCTTCTGCATTTCCTGGATCGACGAATCATTCGCTTGCTCCTCAGCTAGACGAGCAAAGTCTTCCGTGCAGTCAATATCCTCCACTCTCGACAGCGCGTCGGCGACCGTGTTGTCATTCCCGGCTACATGGCGGATATCGGTTGTGAACTGGCTAATGAAGTTAACCAACCGAATCCGCAAGGGCGTCGCTGTGTCCGGCTTCTGCGAAAATGCAAACTCCAGAGCTTTGTGGTCTGTCCAGATGACGAATTGTCTCCCCTCCAGTTGGCCTCGAAAGTGCTTGATGGCCCGATGGATCGCCAGCAGCTCCCGATCGTATGTGGAGTATTTCTGCTGGGCTGGAGCGAGGGACTTAGAGAAGAATCCTAGAGGCCGCCAGGCGTCGCCCTCCTTCTGCTGCAAGACAGCACCCATTGCAGTGTTAGACGCATCACAGACCAGCACGAGGTCTGCATCGTGCTTGGGGTGTCCAATCACCACCGCTGCTTTAATGGCGGCCTTGCAGCGCTCGAACGCCTGGTTTGAATCTTCACTCCAAGTAATTGGCGACCTATCATTCTTCTTCGCTCCAGCCAAGTACTTGTTAAGCGGACCTTGCAGCTCTGCCGCTCTGGGTATGCAACGTCGGTAGAAGTTAAACATACCCAGAAAGCGTCGGAGATCCTTGACCGTGCCAGGTCGTGGGTAGGTGGAGATGGCCTCGACTTTAGCAGGCAGTGCGGTGACGCCCTCCGAATTCACGTGGTATCCGAGAAACTCGACGTCCGGACGCCCGAAGACACATTTGGCCAAGTTTATGGTCAGCCCTTGGTCATCCAGCCGTCGCAATACTTCCTCCAGATGTGCTCGGTGTTCCTCTTCGTCTCTGGAGCATATGACGATGTCGTCCAGGTACCACCACGCAAACTCCAGACCTTGAAGAACCCTATCGAGAAAACGCTGAAAGGTCTGAGAGGCGTTCCTGAGACCAAAACACATCCGGAGAAATTCGAATAGACCAAAGGGAGTTATGACTGCTGTCTTCGGTATGTCCTCCTCTGCCACCGGAATTTGATAATATGCACGGTTGAGGTCCAGCTTGCTGAAGATCTTCTTACCGTGCATATTGATGTTAAAATCCGCCAAGTTCGGAACTGCATACCTGTCGGGAATTGTCTTGGCGTTTAGCTGACGATAATCTCCGCAAGGTCTGATTCCACCGTCCTTCTTCTGCACGATGTGGAGAGGGCTAGCCCAAGGGCTGTTTGAAGGCCTGCAAATCCCTTCCTCCATCATCTGGGCAAATTCCCTCTTGGCGGCGATGTACCTTTCCGGTGGAAGGCGCCGAGCTCTCGCTGCGACTGGAGCTCCCCGTGTCTCTATGTAGTGCCGCACGTCGTGCTTGGGCTGCTTCGTGAACGTGGTCGGGTTCGTGACGCTGGGGTACTTGCGCAGGATCTCTGTGTACCATTCTCCTGCTGGGACGGAGTACACAGTGGGAACTGGTACTGTCGCCAGCCTGCCGCGCGTCGTTAGCCCAGTGATGCCATCTACCAACTGGCAACCGGCGAGGTCTACTAATATGTTATGGCGATATAGCAGATCCGCGCCGATAATGGGGTAGCTCACCTTTGCCACGACGAAACGCCAGGGAAGGCTCCTCCGCAGCCCCAAGTCCACGTTCAGCAGTGTGCTACCGTAGGTCGGAATAGGGGTGCCGTTCGCTGCATACAGCGTGAACTCCTCGCTCATTCTTCTCGTCGGCGTCTTCACCGGGAACACAGATAGGGTGGCTCCTGTATCCACCAAGTATCTGTGCCCGGACTTCTTGTCCGTGACGAAGAGTCGGCGGTTAATTACCTGAGCGACAGAGTCCGCCTTGTCCGTCGCTGCGACTAGTTTCCCGATGGCTTCGGGACGGGTGAGGGCCTCCAATCACACGGCTGGCGGCAGTTTGTCGCTTTACTACCAAACCTGTTGTGGTAATAACACAGGCGGCGACCCTTACTTCTGCTACGGCTTCGTGGCCGGTTCCTCCCCTCATACCTTCCTCGGGTTTCTAGAGCTGCAACGCGATCGGTCAATCTCTCCAGGGCCGCTAGAAGCCTGTCTTCTCTGTCGTTGGAGGTGGAGGGCCGCATGGCAGCTACTTCGCCGGTTCGGTACCCCTGGATCTCGGCGATGCGGTCAGCAATGGTGCTGAGTTTGACCATGTCGGCCGGCTCCGCAGCTGCTAGCGCTGCCTGCATCCCATCTGGCAGTCCCCGTAGCCAGATTGACTTTAATAGGTCGCTAGGCAGTGTGGTTCCTCCCAAAGACTGCAGTTCCCTCAAAAAGTGCGATGGGCGGCGGTCCCCGAGACGTTGGTCTTCGAGGAGTTTCTTGATTCGAGTATGTTCGGAATCACCGAAACTCCCCATCAGCCTGGCCTTGAGTAATTCGTAGGGGTTCTCCAATGGAGGTTGCCTGATGAGGTCTATGACATCTCTGAGCGGCTCTCTGTCCAATTGCGTGGCCACGTATCTAAATCTAGTAAGCGAATTAGTGACCCGGTACAGGTCGAAAACCATTTCGCACTGTAAGAAAAACATCTCCGGGTCACTCTTACGAAATGTGGGCATTCGGGCCGCAACTGTGGCCGCCGAAGCAGCTTCGATCACCTGGGGAGCAAACCCCGTCTCTTTGCCCTCATCGGCTCCATCGAGTGTCAATAAATCGAATTTATTGCTAAGGGGCATCTTCACTTATAGTCCTTAGCGTACAAAAAAAAATTATAACAATTGTACTCACCGATCACGTCGGGGTCACCACTTTAATGTAATTGGTGTTCGAGGTACGATGTACACTAAATAATTGATAATAATTCAAAGCCGTGCTTTTATTTTCCAAAACAATTGGTACATAAAAGGTGTACTGGAACAAAATGAGAAAATAGCAGAATAAGAATTATTGGACAACAATACACACATGAGAGAGCTCTCAACAGAACAACTTTTTCAGGGAGGTAATTAATAGGCTTGCCAATGAACACGCAAGAAAATTTGACTATTGAAATTTGCAATAAGAAAATTAGTTAATTGCTAATGTTTAGCGGAAAAACGAAAAAATAAAATAATTAATTTTATATACATTGGCAAACCCATTTTACAACCATAACCTCCCTGGCACTGATATCACTATCACTGCCCAGTCGCCACAAGCCCTTGCATCGGCAGCCACCCCGCACTCTCAGCGATGATTAGGCCGTCCAACTCGTCTTGTGCGATATAAACGCTCAGATAGTATTTTATATGGAATTTCATTTGGTCCATTCTTGCTATATGACCCGTCCATCGAAGCTTTGATAACTTAATTATGGTGCACACATCTAGATCTCCTTATATGACACTCAATTCTGCATTATTCCACCTTCTCCAAGCGCCTTGTTCATAAGTCCTTCATATATTCTTCTCAACACCCTCCTCTCCTTCGAAGCTTCTAAGAAGACTTGTTCCTGGGGTATAGTCACAGTCCAACATTCCGAGACGTAGATAAGGACAGGTCGAATAAACATTTTATAAATTCTTAATTTTGCGTCCTTATACATATAACGCACTACTTCTCAAATCGTTTTGGAGAGCAAAACATGTTCGGTTTACTAGAAGTATTCGCCTCTATTCTCTTCCTCCATATTATTTCGACCATTAACTTGGGTTAGTAGGTAGATGAAGGATTGAAAATGTTAAAAAAGAAAACAACAACGAACTAACAAGAAACAAAACGTGTAAAATTTAGAAACAAAATCAGGTAACAAAGAAAATTAAACTACAGAAAAAACTACAAACAACTTCAGATTACTCAGGTTCACATGGTTTCTCCAGGATTTAAGAAGCGCAGTTTATCAAACCAAATGGGCCCCACCAAACAGTAACCATCACGTTTTTTAGAGGAGTTGTGGGTTCTGGAAAATGTTGTGCTGCTTCTCCTTTGTTGAGCCAGTGTCAGAACGTCTACTATTATCGTAAAGTAAGGGTCAGAAAATGATCGTTTTTGTTTCGGCAAAGATTTGTAGCACAAACTTCATAATGCTGTTTTTTTTTTGGCGGTCGTTTAATGTGCGTGGAACTCAACTTTCAAGCTTTTTTACCTTTCCAATCGTCTTGAGGTGGTCATTGACGGTCGATTTGCTAAGGTTAAGTTTCCTTGCAAGTTATTCTGGGTTTTTTTACCACCAAAGCCCGCAGAACATTGTCATCAAGAGAGGAAGTCCTTCCACGACCTTCTTTGTCTTCAAGGCTGTAGTCTCCCTCCCGAAATTTTTTGAATCACCGTTGAACAGTGCACTCATTAATGCTGCCCTCGCCCTAGACTTAATTGATGTTTCTGGCCGAGTTTAAACACGTAAAACACGCGTTGACATCTTAACAAAGACTGAATTATTTCTAAGCAGCGAAATGCTCCAGAGGTAAACAAACATTATCGTTTGGAAGAGGATTAATAAGTGTTGACATTCATACAAATTAATAATCCAGTAAACGTAAACAATTTGTTATATAGAGGGGTATTTTTAAAGAAAACTCAGAATCCTACATTCTTTTCCGGACAACCCAATATAATATTTTTGGTCTCTAATTCTGTGATTGTCTTGGGCAGAATAAAACATCATTAATATATAAACATACCTGATTTAAGGCCAAATATGTAAAAAAAAAAAAAAAAAAAAAAAAAAAAAAAAAAAAAAAAAAAAAAAAAAAAACATTTTCCCTACTGATATGTCCAAAATATTTATGAAAATATTTAATTTAGTGTCAAATGTGTGAAAAAGGTAAAATATTTTAAAATATGTAAAATTAAAAGTGCTCTATTTCACTTCAAATTGCTTGAACAAATTTTGCTGTAGGAGAATCATAAATTTTTTTATTTATATTTTGATGTTTTGATTAATTTAAACATAAAAATCCTAATCATAAGCAACATATCGTCGTTGTCACCAGATAATAATATCTTATGTGCCATTTTATATTTTGGCTCTATATTGTTCTTTGGCACCACCGGCCTCTATTAAAATCGATTCAAATCACTAGGTTCAATTTAATTCGCCACTATCGGGTCATTAAAGAAATTTCATGAAAAACATCCTGCGTGCCTTTGGGAAAATATCTTATCTGCATATCTTCTACCGCAGTGGTTTGGAAATATACAGGAAAATTGAAATTACACGTGAGACATGCATGCTTTACAAATAGACAATAGCGCAGACATATACAAGAAAGCTATTATGCTAGTTTTTTAAAAGATATATTTGGGAGTACCAGTTAAATGAAAATTTTTATTTTCTTGAGAACTAATGCATATAAAAAGTGTAGATATTTTCAATTTCGTTGATCGGTTTCCTTCAGAACGGCGCCGGATATAGTGGGAAGGGGCAAAGGGGCCACTTGCTCCGGATGGCAGAATTTAGAGGGCAGAAAATTTCGAACGAAACATTATTTTTAGGTTCAGCTATAAATATTTGCTTCTGCTTTTGGACTGCTTTGACCTTAGTTCAATCAGTAAAGTGAGTGACTCAGATTATGAGATGATGGTACTTATTTAGGGATATATTGCCTATAATACTGTTGTTGAATTTTGTTGTGGAGAAGGGGAACGGAGAGAGAGTGCCAAAAATGGGACAGCAATATTGAACTTGCCCCCATAGCAAAAATCCTAGTGCCGGCCCTGTTTCAGAACCTAGTATTAAATTTGTTGAAGTTGTATGAGTTTATTTATCAAAAATCAATAATTCTTTGGAAATTTAACGATTGAACGATAAGTAGATGCACGATTTTACGT
This sequence comes from Rhaphigaster nebulosa, assembly GCA_948150685.1. NCBI lineage: Eukaryota > Metazoa > Arthropoda > Insecta > Hemiptera > Pentatomidae > Rhaphigaster > Rhaphigaster nebulosa. The sequence goes on from OX411306.1 coordinate 42,271,878, forward strand.
TAGAAAATTCCATGTTTTTGACACTATGTATAAGCATGTATCACAATGTTCATTAAGATTCGTTTCTAGGTTCAGAAAAATAATTTTATTTTTTCAAATTTTCCCCATTTGTTAGTGTTAATCCTCCCTAAAACAAATGGCACAACATCGATATAAAGGCTAATCAATAATTGTACCAATTTTTGTTACAATCACGTCTCACGAAATAAGTTCCAACGGTGCTCCACAGATAACGTAAATTAACCCATTTTACCCGAAGGGTAATAATACTCACATCGGCAGCACTGCTTCAAGGATTGATTGATCATTGATCAATGTCCCATATGAGAATCAATCATATCACTCTTTCTTTTGACTCATTGATAGGTTTGAGGAATGGTTCCTTTAATGTAGCTATCGAGTCGCTTGGTTGAACACTCTTGGGATTTATTTACGGTTAGGGCACGAAACTAAACCGTTTTCAGGAGTGTAAAGTGATGAGTGGTTTTAGTAAATTTGAAATAAAGAAAGTAGATTCGAATTATTTAAAGAATGTTTGCAATATGTAAAAAAAAAAAAAAAATACTTAATAATATTAATAGTACAATATATCAATTAAACATAATTATAAAACTGATTATAGTAAATTGTACAACTACTAAATTAAATTTACTAGCAAAAACTAACTTTTGAATAAAAAAAAATATGGACAATTATTTGGAAGCACGCAAGAGACCTCAGGTCTTTTTAGCTGCGTGTCGCATGGATAACCATAATAAATGCTAAAAGTAGACTGAGGGTTCTGAAGGCATAATATAGTGAGGGGTGATGATGCCAGGGTATTTCAGGCTTACAGCAAACCAAACGCCCTTGGTACAGGAGAAGTTAGATGTAGAATCTAGAGAGACCTCAAAGGTCGCTCACGTCCGCGGCTTAAGACAAGGGAATTTGCGCATTAAGTACTACTAAATTGAATTATCAATCTCATCAAAGTGGATATTGTTACAACGTGGGTTTGAAAGGTTCTAAGCAACATTAAAAAAAAAAAAAAAATGTAAAATGTTAAACATTTGTAGCTCTACACAGATTTTAGTAAAATAAGATGTTTAAATATAATCGTATTGTTTCAAAATTGCTACTAGAGACTTTTATGCCATTGCAAATAAAGTGTAAAATTTCGAGTTTCAAATATGATCGGAAGTTTTACTTTACTTTTCACTTCAAATAGAATTTGGTGAAAAAAGATGTCCAAAGTTAATCGCATGCTTGATAATTTTTTTAATTTTTAAATACTGAATCAGAACCCTCGAAAACCTAATATAGGAATCGCACATCAAACGTGAAAACCAGAAATTAAAGCAAAGAATTGAAAATGTGGAAGATAAAATCTGGCAAAAATATCTTATTTTTAAGGGAGTCACTATTCCTCAAGATGGGGTCCCGAATAATCTTATCCAGGATTCGTGAAGAAATATAGTAGTGGTAGATAAAATACCAATAAATGAAACCTATCTATTAAGTGATATATATCACGAAAATAGGTCTCGCATGCTAGAATTCAAAACTACAGGCGATGTTAAAAATATTATAAAAATACATGGTATACTGTTAATAGAGATTGAATTATTAGATATTGAATCAGAACCCTCGATTTTAATTGATTACATTAGTGTATCAATACAATTACAGTTATCAATAAAGCACAAGATTTAAACAATCCAAATTTTTTATAATAAGAAGGGAAATTATTAACAAGGTGAGAGATAAGGACAAAAAATTTCAGGTAAGTGGAAACAAAATGAAATTAAAAATAAAATCTTCAGCTGGATGGTTTATTTTGTGAGGAGGCCGACGCAATGACAACACTGAAGGCTCTCACTGGACTGGACCTCTCTGAGCTCCATTCTTGTTTATTGGACTTGTTTATAGGCTGCTAGTCACCGGGTGGATTAGCTACTGTCACCCTACAGGCTAACTAACGTAAATAAACAAATGTGAGGCCCAAATTCTTATGAAGAAGCTACCGCGTATATTCAAATGAACTTTAAAACTTAAAATAAATAGAATATCCAAATTCGCTTGTGCGGCGAATTTACATGATATCCAATTTTCTTATGACACTGCCACAGATATAATATAAAAAATAATGTATAAGAATATAGAATATTTTTTTAAAAATTATTATTCATTATAATATTTTCATTTATTTATTATTTTTTACTTATTTACAATAAATTGCACTGCTATTTTAAATTCTATTATTCAACTAATGTGATAATAGTTCTGTATTTTTTAAATTGATATTTTTTTTAATAAAGGATTAGTCCCTCTATAAATAAGTTAGTATTGTCTCTCAGTTGAGATTACAGTAAAAAATTGTATTAAACTTTTATTCCTTTTGTTTTTGTAGAAAAAAAATTGTGCTAAATAATGTTTTTTTATTTTTATATGACAATGTCTCTCATTCAGAGAAGCAATTTAGTAAACATCGTATTCTTTGTTTATCCCTTTTGCTTTTGAAAAAAAAGTGCTATTGTAATGATCTACTCAACGATCTGGTTATCAAATGATTTTTGAGATCTGATATCTCTCACAGTATTCCGAAATCATAGAAAGTTCCATTTGTATTTGTTCATCGTGGACTTAAAAATCAGAGTATTCTTCGGGTATGTAGTTTGGTTATTATATATTTTATTTATATATAATTTACTTATATATTATTAAAGCAAAATATTTATTTGGATAGGATTATAAAATTCATAATTTTCTGTAAGAATTATGTAATACATACGTATCTAAAACGTGATAGAATTTTTTACTGTTGATGATTTGAATGAAATGAATGAATGAAAAAAACAATCTTTATTCTGGATTATTCAGTCCCCTAAGAATAACAAAAATGTATAATTTAGGTAGCATTTGACTGGCTTCAATATGGTAAATCAATTATATTACTAACCATAAGTTAAATAAAAATTATTTATAAAAATAACAATAGGCACATATTTGCTCAGATTTGCATATTTATTTATTCTTCACATACACGGAGAAGATTGATCATTCAGGAGTTAGAGAAATAAATGGTGTTTAAATAAGGTTCACACTCTAACCCCTAGCTATTTTCTAATTTTTAAAAATTTAATATAATTAAATCGTAGGTATACTATAAAATTGAAAACATTATTTTTGAATTTTCATTGTAAGTTTGTTTTATGAAGTGGTTTATGATTCTCAGTGCTTATGTTTCATGTTTTTGCTTTTTTCTTTTTTTTAATATTTGTAAGATTGTATTTCAGTGAATAGTAGTGAAAAATGAAGACACCAGCAGTAACAGTTAATCGAAATGTGTATGAGTGATAAAAAAAAACCCTACTGTAAATTCGATAATATTGTCCTTGAAATCCTAAGAAACGAAAAAAAAATGCCATCTGTAATGGTCGTTCGATATGCCTATGCTTGGTCAAATATCCAATTCAAGAAATGGAATCAGAACCCTCGAAAATCTAACAATCCTTATGTCACAGAATACTTAATGGTATTCGAAATGGGCATGCGAGATTGAGATCTGAGAGGAAATTCTGAAATAGTGTTTTTGAATACCTAATAAACGATACCTATCGCGAAGAATTTCGCAAATTAATATTTAATTAGAAATACTCGTGCTCAAAAATTTCAATTGTAAATTTGACATTAGGAACTTTGAAAGTCTAATAAACTATCACCAATTCGATAAAATCCATAGATCCCCTTCCCAAAAAAAAAATTAATAAACAATATTTAAAAATGAAAAACTTATAAGTAGTTGAAATTAACATATCATTTTTCTAATATACGAAAAAATGTCGGAAAAATATTTTTTAAAAAGACTTTATTGAAATTAATTAATGAAATTAACTTAATTGAAATTAATAACATTTGGAAGAATTATGAATAATATGGAGAGGAAGAAGCACCATAAGAATGAATATCATGAAAAGATTACTTGAAAATGGGAAAATGGCCCGATACGTCATAATAAATTGTTGAATAAAGTGACGAAGTATATATATATATATATATATATATATATATATATATATATATATATATATATATATATATATATATATATATATATATAAGGGTTAATTTCCTGAAATATAATAATTTTAAAACTTTTATATGCTCTTATGAAAACTTGAAAGTGAGATTTTGAGCTCATTTTGAAGACTTTTGAAAATAAAATAATTATTTTTAAATAAAAAAATAAATAAAATATATTTTTAAAATTTTTATTTTAAAGGAGAGTCTTCAAAAATTTCTATAAATATTAGTGAACATGAATTCTTTTACTTGCAAATACAAATACCAAAGAATGGACGAAAAAATCAAATACGAGGAATAAAATATTGAACCACCCTCATTACCAGAAAGTTAATGTAGCAAAAAAATTAAAACATAGAGTAAATAGAATTAACAGACACTGTCTATCTGAAAAAATGAAAAGAGAAATATATAAAATACTTAATGAAAATTTTTACTCAAAAAACTGATCAATAAAATTTGGTGTAGTAGAATTAGCAAGGATCCCACAAAATAACACAAAAAATAAAATGAAACCTAAAAAACAAATTGATAAACTACAGACACTCATAGAAACAAAACAGGTAAGCCTACATAATAGTCTAGATTAATTCAAAATAAACAAATTAAGAAAATAAATATTTTTCTGTCCCTACATTTAGTAATAAAATTTACATTTTACATGCCAAATGTGTATACAATTTATTAGATAGTAATTTACATATTTAGGTACTTATATAAACGAAATAATGGACGAGTATGGTATTTATAAAAATATTTCTCTCGATATATTTCTATTAATTGCAATATTTCCTCTCGTGACGACTCCATTAACTTGCGATGACTTGTGGTCAACAAATGTTGCTTTTGAATTTCTCTAAATGTTGTCAATATTTGTTGACATCAATGTTGCCAATATCGGTGTAAACGCGGTTTTTGGTATTGCAATAAGAAGTTGCTTGAAAATGGATGGACTGTCCGAAACGTCGAAAATAAGTTAATTGAATAAAGGATATGCTGAATGAATGGACATTATTATGCTTCCAGAAAATTATCATTGGCATATGAAATATCTTAGTTCCAATTTGAGCACTCGTCCATTATTCGGACCAGTGCCAGATAATCCATATAAACAGTGACGTGACTGATTTTTTACGCCTTGGTGCAAACAGCGGAAAAGTGCGCCATCTTGACATTAAAAGACCATGATGAGAAAAAAGTTTGAAAACAGCTGTTAGAGGTTAGACGAAGAGGAAATTGATGCAGTAGTTTACTAGGTTTTAGAATGTCCTAAAAAACAAAGGAGCTAATATGATGTGTTACAAACATTGGGTCATAAGATTCCCTTTACCGCCGCATCCCTTTAAAATTCCTTCTTTGAGTTTCATTGGTGTTTTATTCTTTATTAAACAATTTATTTTCTTTCAGTAAACTTGATAAAAACGTAACTTTTAATTTTCCCTTTGGTATTCCCATTTTTTATTGGCGACTTCCGAAGGTTGCACCTGGGTGCCCGACACCACTGTTTCTATTAAAGATATGCCAATGCATACAGAACATGTAGACAACTGCCTGTGATTCCCGCGCCGAAAAAAAAATAAGTTGAAATAGTTATAATTCGCTTTACAATTTTAGGTTTATTTTTAAAATATAGGCAATTCACAAAATAAACTTTTAATGTACATACTTATTTTCTTTCTAAAATAAAACTCAATTACACTGAGCATTACACAATACTGACACAGAAAACTGTCCTGATCCTACTTCTCTCAGCATAATTCTGGAAACTTTCAATATAATTTCAGAACGCATCCCAACTTATCTCCGAGCCAAGGTTTCCAGTTTGTGTAAGAATTTTCCCTTTTGTGGAAATCCAAAGGTTCGGAGAGAAAAAAAAGAAACAGTTCAAAGAAGGAAATTTTACTCATTTTATCTAGCTCAGCGCCATTGTCTCAGCACGGGTTCTAGTTTAATCTACTAGTGTGAAAAATCGTTGTGAAACTAGTTGTGAAAACCGTTAGTCTATAAAGATCGACGTTAAATTTTATTTTGGCTATATTTCTTACTAGTTAATTTTTATTAATTTTTTGTACCCAAATACCACTCTATTGTCTTTAATATATACCTAAATATCATTGGTGAAGTTTATTTTTTAGTTCCTTTTCTAGTCTGAAAAAGTATTTATGTGAAAACTGCTAACATCCTTTACAGGTACAGTTCGAAATTAAATTTTATTTCTGGTACTACTTTCTTACTAAACGGTGGACCAAATGTTGAGGTTATAACCTGGCATCATGAATTAATTCAAGTTATTAATAAAAAGATATATATATATATATATATATATATATATATATATATATATATATATATATATATATATCTTATTATTAATAACTTGAATTAATTAATATATAATATATATCTTTAGATCTTTTTTTTTTTTTTTTTTTTTTTTTTACCAATTAATAATATCTGTGAAAGTTTCTTTATAACTATTGTTACTAACAAATTGTTAATTTATTATTATTATTATTAATATTACATACAGGACGATTTATTCCTACAGGTTACCAACTGTTCTAACCAGAATGGGAAAATCGAGATTCATTTCTTGGGTCCGTATTTTTTTCTTGCTCAATTACAGAGGTTTATTATTGAAAATATTAAACCTAAATAGTAATCAATTTCAAGTGGTTTATTACTCGAAAATGAGAGTTAGAAATATTTTTAACAATATATACCATATTTTTGGAATCTCTTTACAACCCAGTGGGGAGTAGGGTGGCCATCGGCGATTGCCGAAATCAGCCAAACTCCAGGATTTAATATTCCTTCAGTTATTTGAAGTCTATGAATTATGTAATAGAATATTTTATTTTCCAACTCTATTGTTATCCTCATTGGTTATAATCAGCATTAAAATATTATCTATCCAAAAGTTATGCACTAGTTATTTTTACAGCTGTCTTCTCTTTTGTTTGGTTAAGGAGTTCATCAATGTCCTGCAAGTGATTGAAAATATTCACCATCTCCTTTACATGAAAGGTTTTATCAGATTTCATTGTATCATGTGATTTGATTTCTTTTTTACGTTTGATCCAACTAGAAAGTTGTCTACGTTTGAGCTGTAAATAAAAAATAAAAAATTAATGAATAAATTAGGTCGCAAATTAACGGAACAAAATAGTTTTATTCAAATTGTTTAAAAAATGAATATGTTCAACTAAAGGAAAAAACATTTTCAAATTAGAGGCAAAGGTATTGTGTATTATTTTGTTGCTGCGGAATTAACTTCAACTCCCTCTCTCTGCAGAAAAATATTAGTATATATACCTCACCTCACCTTAGTTGGGAATATATAAGGGTGTTAGACCAAATATGAAATTCTTATAGTTATCCAATTCTTTTCTGTAAACTACAATAACTTCTCCCTCTCCAATAGTGCCAATCGATTTCTATAAAAGCAAGTTACCACCTTTATAAGTCCTCACTGTTTGTTAATCTATGTAAAAATTTATAATCTAAATGGTCGATGATTAAAAATGATTTTTAAAGCCAAAAAAAAATAGTTTTTCGAATTATTCGAAAACTATATACAGTGGCGGCAAAAAGTATTTGCACACCCAGTTTTTATAAAACTATCGATCATAAGGGAAATAATAATCCATTACTTTACATTAATAAACAAGTATATTTAAAACTAAAACAATTCTATGTGCGTAAAATAATAAACTTTATAGATTAATGGGAAAAAATAAAAAAAATAATGAAATCTTCTGGCAATAAGTATTTTCACACTTCCGATTATTTTTTTATTTTGAGAATAAATATAAATTTAATATTTCGTAAAAAGTCCATTGGCATCAATACTTGCCTGTAGACGTCTGGGCATGGAGTGGACCAAGTTTTTAACCAAGTCAAGACTGATTGTTTCCCATTCTTGGACCAGTACTTTTTTCAAATGGTGTCTTCCAGTGATGCTTTCTCACATTCTGATGCAAGATGTGCTATAAATTTTCTATAATATTTATGTCAGGTGATTGAGGAGGGGTGTGTAGCTGTCTTCGCACATTAAATATCAGCCATTCCTTGGTTTTGGTGGCAGTGTGTTTTGGATCGTTGTTCTGCTAGAACACATATCGATCCCGGATATTCATTTTTTCGGCACTTGCATGCAGCTTATGGCGCAAAATGTTCACATAACCCTCAACATTTAAAATTTATCTACTGGAAAATCAATATGAGTGTAACCCTTTAAATGATCTTTTAAAATATTAAAAATATCGATATTTGGGACCTCGATATTTTTAATATATATATATATATATATATATATATATATATATATATATATATATATATATATACATATCCATGTATTTTTTCGATATTCACATTCTTAGGGCCAATGTTTTAAGAAATTAAGATCTCGCCTAGAAATTTGTTTGGGGTAAGCATGGGAGGGAAGGGAGATGTAAGAAGTTTGGATGAGATCATGGGAGGAAAGGAAAAATACAGGGAATTGCGAGAACAATGGATTTTGGGGAGAAACTATGATACAATGATCAAGTCAAGTATCTGTGGACTGCGAATTATGTGTGGATTGGAAGAATGCAATTAATAGGTGTAAAGAGAAAATAAGTTCGATAAGGTGTAATCTATCAGGAGTGTGTGAAAGGAGATTGGTGTAAATCAGTGTTGGGCAAAATTTATTTCAACTAACGAATAATAGATAACGAATGATTTAGTTATTTTTTTGACTAACGAATAACGAATAAAAATGAGATTATCTATTATCTTTTTATTGGTTATTCGACTTATTAAAAAATCGAATAATTGAATTATAATTATTCGGGCCAACTTTTCATTAGCTTTTCCTCTCATATGTCGTGAACGGGTTTTTCGCCTATTTAGAGTTAAATTGAAAGTTGGTACTGTGGGTATGGGGTACAATAGAATAGGCCCATAGTATCTTACCGCTTGTCGAAAAAGGCGACTTTAGGGGTAACTTTCCGTTGAGCTTATAACCCTTTCCTTCCTATGGCATCTACCTATTCCTGATCCATTGCCAACTCCCTTTCCCACCCGCTTTTTATTTTATTATTTTTGCTCCGCTGCCTTGCGGATCAGAACAATATTCAAAGACTAAGGGAGTAAACCCCGATAGATAATCCTGGTCCTCCAAGACTGGGGGTCGTCATAGGACTAATAACCTTATACCGTTAAAAAAATCAAATGTTATGGAACAGAAACAAGACAATAGCCGGACCGATCTACGGTCTTAAAAATCGCGAGGAAATGGATTATTAAAACTGACAACTTGGAATGTAAGAAGTTTGTATCAACCTGGAGCTAGTAAAGTACTTGAGAGAGAGCTGCTGAGTTATAAGATAGACATTGCCGTTTTACAGGAGATTAGGTGGAAAAAAACAGAAATAATCAACCTGAAGGATTATAAAATGATTAATAGTACTAATACAAGGAGAAGCAACGTATTTGGAACTGGTTTTATTACTAATAACTAAATTAAGCACGCCTTAATGCAGGCTAAAAACATAGACGAACGAATATACTGCATTAGGTTAAGAGGAAAATTTCATAATATCTCATTAATCAGTGCAAACGCTCCCACTGAAGAGAAAGAAGAAAAAGAAAAGTATGTGTTTTATGGAGCATTAGAATGGGCGTATGATTACCTAGTTATGACGCAAAACTTGTAATGGAAGATTTTAATACCAAAATTGCAATAGAAAATATTTTTATCCCTATTATTGAAAAATACACTAAACATGAAATAACGAGCGAAAATTGAATTAGGCTAATTGATTTTGCAACAGCAAGAGGACTTAGAGTAAGTATTACATGTTTCCCACATGAAGAAACCCATAAAGAAATTTGGATGTCGCCTGATGGGAACACAAGAAATCAAATTGGTTACGTATTAATCGATGAAAGGCACAAATCCCATATACAAGACGTCCGTAGTTTTAGAGGGGCAGACTGTAACACCGATCATTTCTTGGTAAGAGCTAGGTGTAGACAAAGAATTGCTAGCGAGAGCAAAAATGGAGGAGAAACCAGGAGAGTGTTGAGGACAGACGGCTTGAAAGATGAAAAGATAAGAAGACACTTTGAAGGAAAAGTCACTGAAATATTAAATTAAGGAAATATAGAAGAAGCAACTGTCGAAGACCGATGGCGAAAAATAAGAACAATTTTAAAGGTGGTTGCGACAGAAGTGCTTGAATTTAAGGAAAGAAAACAAAGAAGCGAATGGTTTGATGGAGAATGTACTCGGACAATAGTTGAGAGAAACGAAGCGAGATCCAACCTTTTGAAGAGGATAGTAAGAACGACAAAGGAAAATTATATGGTAAAAAGAAAAAGAGCCAAAGAGATATGTCGAAAGAAAAAGAGAGAATGGGAGATAAAAATAATAAAAGATATTCAAGAGCAGTATGCAGCGAAAGAGTCCAGGAAATTTTAAAAAGGAATAAAAAATGCAAAGATCGGTTTAAATCGCATTTGAATCATCGTAAAGATAAACAGGGAAACTAGGATCGAGAAAAGAGGTTTTAAATAGATGGACAGTATAACTTACCGAAGTTAAGATAAAAGATTAAATCCAGATGGTACAGAACCGAATAATGAAGAGGGAGTACAAAGAGGTGAAGGAGAAATATGCGAGGAAGAAGAAATACTGCCGGAAAGGGAAGAAATAATAATGGTGCTGAAGAATTATAAATCTCGGGGGGGTGGAAGAAATACCAGCTGAGCTACTGAAGAATGGAGGAGAAGAGCTAATAAAATAGCTGTATGACCTCATATATCAGATCTGGGTTCAGGAAACTATTCCGGAAGAATGAAACAGGTTAGTAATCTATTTTTAAAAAGAGGGGCAAATTAAATTGTAATAACTATAGAGGAATAGCGCAACTTCCAACCGTCTATAAAGTCCTTTCAATTGCTTTAAGTAAAAGGTTAACTTCGTGGGGAGAAATTTTGTGGGGAACACCAATGTGGTTTTAGGAAAAAAAAATCCATAGTGGATCACATTTTTTCTGTTAGACAAATGTTGGAGAAAACATACGAACATAACATGGATCTGCACCATGTCTTCATAGATTTTAAGCAGGTGTATGACTCTGTAGACAGACAGAAGTTAAGGAAAACTTTGAGAACTCTTGGAATTCCCGAAAAGTTGATTGCCTTGACAGGGATGACACAAAGAGCAATGAAATGTAAAATCAAGGTACAAAGTGCACTCTCAAACAGCTTTGATGTAAGGCAAATTTTGAGGCAGGAAGACCCAATATCGCCAGTCCTATTTAATCTAGCGCTGGAGCGGGCTGTTAGATCAATAAGGACCAATCCTGGAGGGACGATTTATAATCGCCTAACACAATGTTTTGCCTATACCGATGATATTCTTATCAGCGTCCGCACTTTACCTGCTATTCGAAAGGACATCACTGCAACTAGGCCTGAGGAGAAACGAAGGAAAAAGTATTTATATGAAATTCTCAAGGAAAAATGTAGCATCATGTGAATCAGTACAGATCTGTCAGCATCATTTTCCAATGGGTAATGAATTCAAATACCTTGGAGTGGTAATGGCAGACCGAAACAAAATGAAGACCGAATTAAAAGCCAGAATTACATCCGGCAACAAGTGTTTTTATGCACTAGCAAAAACACTAAAATCAAGGGACGCAAAGGTAATAGTTTAATAAAATAGGCAATAGTAATAAGAAAAGCGAGAAGTTACTGAAAATCTGGGAAAGGAAGGTTCTGAGAAAAATAAACGGTCCCAACAGAATAAATGATCAGTGGCGAATAAGGAAAAACATTGAGTTATATGGGCTCTACAACAATGAAGACATCATAATTATATTATGATTATATTATATTATGATGACCTTTATAATTTTAATTTTCCTCAAAAGGTGGCAAGATAGAATAATAAATAAATAGTTAACTTATTTTGTCTACTATTAGGCCTGCATCCTGTCTATCACTGGGGCATTGGTATTTTCTATTGGGTGTAAAAACCATTTTTAATTTTCAGTTATAATAATTTAGCCATCTCATTTCCTTTGTCTTTAAATTCCTTTCAGTTATTAGCCATTTAATAAATTTTAGTGGTCAAAATAATTTTCTAGTTTATATTTATTTCTCTAAAAAACATTAAATATAGATATTGTTTGTTGATATTGTCTGGTGCATTTACCCTAATTAGATTTTATAGATAATTTTAGGGCGTATTACTATGAAATATGAGACAGTTGCTTAAAATCTTGAATTTGAGACAATAATAAGAACATTATATAGCTAGATAAATGAAAATAATTATGTATATATTGACAAACACATAAATCACTAAAAACTTATTGATATGCTATGATGTATTTTTAAAAACAGTTTCACCTGATTCAATTTTTTTATCTTTAAGTCCATTCTCAGAATGCTCCTGAAGATAATATAGTGTAATCTTTTCAACCCCTGGATTTCTAAATATATTTCTTCTAAAAATATTACATTTTCATTAATTCCTAAGGAAATTTAGGTAATTATCAGTTGTATAGCTGTAATAGGTAATACATGTACTGATAGTTACTTTCCATTATAAAAAATTGATAGTAGCAATCAAAAAGAAACAAAATGTCATATACTGTTACTTAGTCTTTAATAAAATATTATAATCATTATGACGTAAGTAGCCAACTTATTATTTTCATTTTTATAAAATGAATCATAAATAAAATCATTATGCAATCAATGAGCATTCATTCCTTACAACTACAAACCAATGAAATCAAAATTAAAAATTGTATTCGTACTGATTAAAATGTTATTTTAATTTAAATGTATAACAAAGAGTGAGTATAGTGAAAATATTTGATAAACTCCCTTGTTCATAGATTTACTATGTCATCAGACCTGATTTGACATTCCTGTTGTTTTTTAAGTGCTTTTCAAAAAAATGTGCCTTTGACCGTAAAAGACCATAGCCAAACACTCCAAGGAGGGTGGGATAAGATGCTAACACCCTCCATTTTTGAGAATCTTTCTTTGATTAAGATTGAATGATGGGTAGAAGCATTATCTTGCTGAAATATCACTTTAATATGATTGACCAAATCAGGAGACTCCTCTTTTAAAACTCTGTATGCTCTTTCAAGTTGTTCATAGCTAAATGCCGGAAGCCCTGCCATCTGGAATCAGATCAAAGTGCAAAACATCCTCATAATTCCACCAAACACAAAGCATTACCTTGAAGGCTGTTGTTCCCAGAATTGAACTGACTGAACCAAAACGCTACTGTATTACGATGCACCACATTTTCACCTTCCAGAGCAAAAATTTCCTCAGCAGCTGTCTTCGCACTTAATCCGTTTTTCTAGTAGTGCCACAGAAGATCACGAATGGCAATTTTTTCTTCCAGCATTATCAGTGAAATTTATAAAATGCAATGAAAGGTAGAGAAAATTGGTATACATAATCAAATAAAGGATTAGTCAAAGTAAACAACGATATATGCATTGTTTACAGCAATGTTGAATAAGGATTCAAATGGAGCATTTATTGTCGGCAATGAATTAATGCACAAAGACTTTTTTCACAACATAAGACGGCATGGATTTAAAAAAATAAAATAAACATAAATTTGCTAAAAAGTTTAATTGTAGAAATGAAACTCAGAGGTTTAATAAAAATAAATTTCATTTTTAAAATTTAACAATAAATACTGGGGAGACATTAAATTAAGGGAACAAAATACAGTTTATTATTTACTAATAGGGTAAGAAGAAAGAGAATGTAGTAAAAACCATTGATGATGGTGGATATCATTATAAATGAGGGTGCATATACAGCAGCTGCGTTAACACAAAATCAAGATCTATAAATTTACTTATAATTAGTCGTTACCTTAAAAAAAAATACATATAACTATTAATAACAATAAATACCAGTTTTACAATTAAAAATAAAAGAAAATAAATAATTAAGAGAAAGGGAAATACAATTTAAAATTTGGTATTTGATAAAAAGGAAGAGGATGATGTAGGGGCCACTATAGTCATATATAGCAGTAGATATAGCTATACATGGGGGAGCAGCCTAAACCACGTGCTGTAATTTAAATTGGAGTCTTTCAGAACACTCATGGCAATGGTACTCATTGTCTTCTTAAAGATATCCAACTAACCCAGGTTAGCATAAAGATCACTACGGATTAAAGTTCAAATAGGTAGAAAAAATATAATAGTTGGCTTTATGGTTTTATATTTGGTTTGTCAGTAATTTGTTTTTCAGCTTATCATATTTTGAGAAAAATGGTTAAATGAGTCTTTTAATGGATTTTTTTCATGCTGAATAAAATGGAACCACTCTGAATTCGCTAGCTCTAATTTTATGAGGTTTATTTTGAGAAAACTAATATCGCAATTACTAAAAAACTAAAAAATAATATAGAAGTTATAGTTATTTTTTAACTGAAAACAAATAATCAGTTAGTTAGATGCTGGACTTTTATTTCAAATTGACTTTTAATTTTTATTTGCAGATACAAGTCATAAAGTAACAATTAATTGTTAACAAAATACAGAAATGTTAACAATTAATTTGATAGTTTTCTTAAAAATCATGGATAATTTTTATTTTATTTTTTATTAAAAAATTATCATTATATTTTTATTTGGCCAAAAAATTAATTCTCAAATTTAACTCCTGGTTATAACTCTATTTTACTCCAAAACTTATTAAATATTTATATTTATAAATGACTATATTATCCTCCAGTACGTACTTATTTATAAAGCACTATGAGTCTAGAATAAAAATATCCTACTGTTTTAAATGTATTAGCATTAAACATATAACGCCTTACAGGTTTATTTAGTCATTTTATAATTAATCATTTTATCATATTCAAATGAGATTTCGAGACATTTCTAATTATTTATAAGTTTATCAAACCAACCTTTCAATTGATTGCATCTTGCATCCTCTTTGTTTTTAATGTATTCCTTTATGTATATATTTTCTCTCCTTTTCAAGCATTTCATCCATATAATCACAATCATTTGGAATAAAATGACTAAAATCAGCAATAAATTAGTGGTTAAAATTGGAAAATATTGATTTATAAAGGTTTGACCCAACATGATCTTCTTTCCTGAAAATGTTTTTCATTTTAAAAATTGCCAATAAAGTCTGTTTTTTTTTTGTAAGAGATTTGTCCTTTTAAAAAGGGTTGGATTGAACATAACTTCAAAATTTTTGATTGAGGAATAGCATTGAATTAGGTATTTTCTTGTTTTTTTTTTAAAAGTTTGTAAAAGTTGGAATGGATTTCAGAAGAGGGAAACAGTCAAAACAGTCATTTTTGGTGATTGAGAAAAGTGTGTAAGAAAGGAATGAGTCCAGTAGAACACCATAAGAAATCAGAAAAGAATTTGAAGGTGGGTAATCAAAAGTAACCAAAAAGAATAGATGTAATTTAGTAGGATAAAGGACTTGGATTTCAGAAAGAAGAATGCGATGATGAACTGAGCTAAAAACTTTGGAGAAGTCCAGGAGTACAAATTTAGTTAATTTTTGGGAATCTTTGGTAAAGATAATGGGTCATTTTTAGGATTGTTTTTTAATTGGAGAAACCAGGATGAAATCCATATTGAATGGCATTTTAGAGATTTTCTCACTAAAGGTACTGGATAGTCAGGAATTAACAAGATGCTTTAAAGGTTTTAATAGATTGGAGATCGGACAATAATAATCGGAGTTATGGGTAATATTAAGACAGGTTACAAGGGATCTTTCTTCTCAGTTAAAATTTAATAAAACAAGAATGTTCCTCAATGAGAATCACCTGTACTAAATAAAACTCATGAATTACCAGGGATTCAGGGCAAATTCATAGACACAGAAAAAAATTAGCACTCTTTTGACACTATCTCATCATAGGATGCAGTCAAGGTATCTAGTCAACATTATACCAATAAGATATATTTCCTTAATATATATTTTTTTAATTCAATATCAGAATACTAGTATAATAAAAATACATTAACAACATGCCTATAAATTAATGCAATTACATCTCATTAAAATTATTTTAAGAAAATGTGAATCTATATTTTTAATTTTTTAATGAAGTTTCACTTTTGTAATCATTAAAATTTTTCTTTAATTGCATTTGTTATCTGCCAACAATTGAACAGTTAAATAAATGCAGGAGAGAGCGGGGATACATTGGACATTTTTTAAATAAAGTTCATTAACCACCTTTATTTATACATTGTAAAATCGAGAAGCTATATTTGATTAGCTAAAATTCTTACCTTGACCGCGAGATGTTAATGGATATTTTCTTTGATGTGCTAAATAGTTAAAATATGTGCTAAACAATTAAAATATTCAGGTATTCAAAGTGTCCAATTTATCCCCAGTGGTGGGATTGCATTGGACTTGAGATGGGGTTATTTGGACAGAACAACAAAATGAGAAACAATATAAATAAATACCATTTATTTATAAGAATTTGAAACAGTTAAGTAAAATAAAAATAAATCACAATTGAGATAGAAAAATAACAAATGATATTAAAGAAATTAATTTTTAAAAAAGTATGCTATAATACACTTATCTATAAAAATTTCTACTGCGAAAAAAACAAAAAAAAAAACAGTTTTCCAAAATAGCAGTAACAGACTGCTCTCTAAATATTAATAGTGTTAACAAAAACAGAAATAAATAGTTTATTAGTGCAAAAAATTAATTAAATCTAAAGTAATGCATGAGAAGATATAAAATGGACATCAAAGCGGATACATTGTAGTACCAACCACTGCCCAATTTAAACACCAATCTTCTTTTCAAACAAATCATAACACAGAATCTTCAGCCAAAAGCCAAATCAAAATATTTGTTATTCACATTACTGTCAATCCATTACATAACGCAGCTTAATTATGTAAAATAAATTCTTGCATTTTAAACATAGCAATATATTGTGTTGTGGACTGTCTTCTATTACTATTATTTATAGTTATTATTACAAGAATATGGTAGCACTGGTTTTTGGTGAGGAAGCCCTGGGGGAGTCTAGCTTTGGAGTCTAGTTTGGGCTATGTACCTTTTGTTATTTTCAAGTTTAATAAAGTACTTCACCCTCAATCCATATCTTGTATTAATGAACCCTTATTGCATGAGTACGCAAAACATAAAAATGGCAACGAGGATGGGATCGGGGCGAGAAGTATAGCAATGTGTTTACTCGTGTGTTATCTTGTCATTTTTTTTTACATCTTCAGCAAAGTTTCACCATGTCATTTCCTCGCTACGATCATTTGAAACCCGAGAGCTGGGCTGAACATTTGGAGAGATTTCAGCTCTGGAAAAAGGAGAAATTACTGACGTTCAAAAATGAGGTTTGCTGATTGAAATGTTGGATGTTGCTACGTTCTGAGATTTAAAAGGATGGATTGCCCCCAAGACACTGAGGGAAGTGGTTTACAGTGATTTGGTGAAGGTATTGAGTGAGAATATCGTACCTGCATTAAATACAGTGGTGAGTTACACTAAGTTTGTTAAAAGAAAGCAACTACCTACAGAGGGAGGAGTTGCTTACATGGCTGAACTTAAAAGACTTGCAACTCCTTTTGGGGCTTTAGCTTCAAAAATAATTTTATACCAATTTGCTTGTGGATTAAATAATTCTGATATACTGGCAAGATTGTTCGCAACTAAGGACTTGACATCTCTTATTGCTTTGGACATTATAAAATCTTGGGAGAGATCTGAGATAGATATACAAGAAATCAGGGGTCAACTCAAGTTAGAAGTATATAAAATTTCTTTTTAAGCAACAGAGTAAATCTAAGCAACAGTTCAGCTGCTAAGATTCAATGTGGAGAGGTAGGCCACATAGCGAAGGAATGTTCTAGTCCTAAGCACACATCGAAGTGCAAAAAGTGTGAAAGAATTGGACATGTTGCCAGGGTTTGTAAACAGAGGTTTCCTCGAATGAAAAATAAAATTTCTTGTTATCTGTCGCAAATTCCTGAGGATGAAAATTCTAATTCTACCAACTTCACGTTCTGAGGCACCTAATTCTATGTACAGTTTTCCAGGTATTTCATCTGCAGATTTTGGAACAGACAGCTTTAGGGGTGAAA
This sequence comes from Rhaphigaster nebulosa, assembly GCA_948150685.1. NCBI lineage: Eukaryota > Metazoa > Arthropoda > Insecta > Hemiptera > Pentatomidae > Rhaphigaster > Rhaphigaster nebulosa. The sequence continues at coordinate 42,290,102 of OX411306.1, forward strand.
ACGTTTTTACAGCTCTTAAAGATACGTTTACTTCTGCAATTTTAATTAATAAAATTCCTGTAGAATTTGAGATTGACTCAGGATGTTCTAAAACTCTCATGAGCCTGGCTTTATTTCAAAGGATCTTCAATAATACTGTTGTCATTTCCCAACTGAGCCAACCAAGTTTTGAGATGTGAACATGTTCAGAAACATTACCAATAATTTGAGAGTTTAATTCCTCAGTTAAAAATTTAAAAATATTTGTAGTAATTTGCCAGTGTTGGTTGTATATGGTGTTGGTCTTAATTTACTTGGGCTTAATTGGTTTGATTCTCTTAAGATCACTCTGCATGGAATAAATCTGATTTTTCCTCACATTACAGCTTTTGATGCCTCAAAGGAAGAGTATCTTTGGACAATTTCAAATCTTCCAACTGTAACAGGCATCGGTATGTATAAAGGACCTGAAGTTCACTTAAATTTAGATCTATCAGCTTGCTTGTCAGGTACCATTTTCATTATTCACTCGCATGGAGGAGGGAATTGAAGCCAATATCAAAAAGGTGTTTGGATTCCTGTGCGATATGCTGGACCTTGGGTATCTACGGTAGTTCCAGTGATAAAACGAAATGGTACTCTAAGGCTGTGCATAGATTATAAAAAAACTGTTACTCGAGCCTTATCAGCAGACTCCTACGCAACACCCTCTGTTGACCAATGGCTGATATGTGTATGTCCACCTGGCTGATATGTCAGGTGGAGTTTACTATCGTTCCATCGACCTTGGAGGAAACATGAATCTGCATTACAACAGGTAAAGAACTTACTATCCAGTGACTCATCCCTTACTCATTACAATCCAAGACTTCCTCTGGTCATTTCAGCAGATGCTTAACCAGTTGGTGTTGAGACTGTTCTTTCCCTCCTGGTGTCTGACGGTACATCATCAGGGAAGATGACTGAAGACCCAATTGCTTATGCATCACGAGCCCTGACAACTACAGAATGCAATTGTTCCCAGCTTGATCGTGAAGGACTGGCAATAGTTTTTGCAGTTTAAAAAATTGAGCCTTATGTAGCTTTTCGTAAATTTCAGATTAACACCGATCTTCATCCTTTGCTTGGGATATTTTCTCCTGACAAACCCACTCCTACGCACCTCAGTCCTACAATGTCTAGATGGTCTATTATTTTGAGTGCATTTAAGCTAATACACAGGTCCGGCAAATCTATTGGGCATGCTGACTTCTTTAGCCACCACCCTACACCACCCACTAATGATTTGTCATTGTTTCCTGAACCTGCTGGAGTACATCTTCTAGAAGCCAAGGACTTACGCCTACTTACCCCACAAGATATTGCCAATGACTATCAGGCTGTATCCTTTGGCATGGACAAGTTGTGATTCCAAAAAACTTAAGAGATAATGTCTTAGCTCTGATCCACTCAACCCATCAAGGTGAAAACTACAGTAAATCCATTGCACGCAGCATAGTTTGGTTGGCCAAGGATAGACATGAACATAACGAATACAGGTAAGTTGTATAAAGCATGCCAATGTACCTCCAAAGTCAAAAGATAGGACTTGGTCTCAAGCGCAGTCTACATGGGAGTGAGTACATCTTGATTTTGCAAGACCCTTTCTCGGACAGTATTTCCTAATTGCAATAGATGCATACTCAAAATTACCTATAGTGAAGTAATTTAACTGCCTCAACCATGACTACGCACATACATTATATCCTTGTAGATTTTGGAAAGCCATTTGTTGTTGTTACAGATAATGAGCGGCAACACACTTCAGAATAATTTACATCATTCATGAATGCAAATGGAATTTGTCACCTCTTCACTCCTCCATGGCATCCCTCTTCTAATAGTTTGGCTGAGAGAACAGTGGAAACAGTGAAGAAATTATTATTGAAATTCCAGAATCCTGATATTCATGTCCGTGTTACCCTCACCTTATGGGCCTTATGAGAACCTCACCTTATGAGAACCCGTCCATCAAGTACCACTGGGAAGACACCAGCTGAGATAATGGGCCAAAAATTGTCTACACATCTTTCATAACTTCATCCAGCATCACATTCTGGATCTATGGCCTGCTCCACGTGCCCCAAGTTCATGGTAAGGGGAAACTGTGTGGATGCTGAAGAATATTCTAAACAAGAAATATTAGATCTCATGTGATATTCATAAGATCATTTTTGCACAGATTTATGATGTGGAAGTATTCTCAGGCGAGGTGATTAAGCATGTTTCTTCTGACTATCTCAGAAAATGCTATTCTGAAGAACCTAAAGATGACACGTTACCTTCCCCTTCACTCATTGATTCCCCATTACATCAACTTAGGTCTTCCCACCAAGATCCCATGACTGATTTAATTCATATCATATTCCTTATATGCATATAAATAAGTATATTGTTGTTTCATCTGTTAGAGGGGAGAGGTGTTGTGGACTATCTCCTATTATTATTATTTATAGTTATTATTACGAGAATATGGTAACACTGGTTTTTGGCGGGGAAGCACCGGGGGAGTGTAGTTTGTAGCCATTGTGGTGTTTGGGCTATATTCCTTTGTGTTATTTTCAAGTGTAAATGTACGTATATATAAATATGTACGTATATATAAATGTACGTTAGTGTTATTTGCAAGTGTAATAAAGTACTTCACCCTCGATCCATGTCTTGTATTAATGAACCCTTATTGAATGAGTACGCAAAACATAAAATATTGTAACATCAGTCCATAATATTAAAAAGAAGTGTTACAAAAATATAAAATTCTACTGAACTTTTCAGTTTGAAAGAGAGACAGAAATATACCAAGCTATTGGGTACACTTTAGTTTGGCAAACATTGACAGGAAAGTTCAAGTTTCTTGCAGTAATGTGAGGAAATATGAAAGTGTTCAATGTTATCCCATGTCCAATATATCAGTATATAATAATATAAAGCAATATATAAAGTTAATTTAAAATTTAAATTGCTAAATTTCTGAGTATAACATATATTATTATTCTAACAACATTTCTTAGTAATTCTCAATCATAAAGAATACATTTCTAGAAATGGAACTATAAATAAAATATATTGAAGATTTTTCAATATTGAAATAAAGCAAAAATAAAGTAAATAATTAATAAATCAATTAATTAATATCAATTTCATAAAGAAAATTATGTTACAGTTGAAAATTGCTAACACTTAGCTAGATTATAATTCTTTAATTTTATTATTTTCTTATTGTTAATATAAATACTTGATAAACAGGGGGTTGATTATACTTATAATTGGAATGGCTGATAAACTTGGTATACACTCATTTCAGTTTCAATTGCATTGACAGCTGGGCTACATGTGTTCTAAATGAATTATTGAATCTAAAATCATTTTTATAAAATATGATAAACAACTTCAGCATATATCTATGTCATTATTTGATTTAATACATAATTTTGTATGTGCATAAATAATGAAAAAAATTGTCAAAAAAATATTCTCTTTTTTTTTCAAACACATTTTAAGCAAAAATATTAATGAAAGACAAGACCATTGATTGATAATAAATGTATTGTTATTTATAGAAAAATAATTATAACTACATTTTTTGTCGTTTTATTGTCTTAATTTCACTAGTATACACCATTTTCTAGGGTAAATGACAAATAATGGATGTAAATGTTCATTTTGTTATGATGTGATATTAGTTCAGGAGATATCAAATATATGCTATATAAGATACATGCTAAAGTTAAACACATGATGATTTATTCATGAACATTACAATTTATGTTATTATTTGGTTTACACTTACCCTTACGATCATGCTTTGCTGAGGCAACTATGGACTAGCGGACTAAAACAAATTGTTTTTTTCCAGTTCATTTATTCAATTATATTCTACATCCAGCTTTGAAAATTGTATAATGTGAATCTAAGACAAGCTTTACCTTTTTTCAATGATTACGGCAGTATAATAATCCTCTGGAAACCAAACTATTTTGCATTAGCCCCAAAACTGCTCTTGCTTGAATAATGAGTCTTTCAGATAACTTGTAGGCACTTACCCCTTAAGGCAGAGGCAAATACATACTGTAAGTACTATTGAGTTAAATTATCAATCTCATCAAAATGGAGGTGGTTGAAAATGTCTAAGGAACATTATTTAAAAAAGAGGAAAAATTTAGCATCAAAAATAAAAATATCTCAGTTGAACATGGTAAAGTTTAGTGAGCACTTGCTACACATTATGCTACATATATACATACAGCTGTATTTTGTGATCTTTAGTTTATCTATAAAGTCATTTGTATAATGTGCTCATATCATATCATTTTTACAATGATACATGGTGGAAAGAATATCCTTTTTTTAAACACGAGAACCATCCTTTATTAGCACAAAACGTTTCTTTACTAACTTTGGGAATCTCTTGACCTTTTATGTGGAATAGCCAATATAAAAGTTATATATTGGGGTCTTTGAGGCAGTACATAGAATTACTGGATATGTATAAGCTGCTCTACCAACTATTTGATAATAAAATGTTACCATCTGCAGGACTGTTACTTCTGCTGGAAAGGTGCTTGTAATTTACAAAATTAATTATGAAATCGCTTATGTTCATACATGGAAGGTATGCAAAACATTGTGTCGTATATTAAGTCTCCTTCCTAGTATAAATACTTTGGATCTTGAAGCAATCTAAGAGAAATAGGCAAGAAATTTTGGTAAGGACAAAGGACGGATGCACAGGGAAAGTCTGAAAATACCACAAAACTGGGAAGAGGCTACAAAAAATATGATGGAACTTGCAGAAAGGTTAGCCCCCCAAGGTACAAACAAGAGAAAGGAATGGTGGGATGCGGAGTGCGAAGAGCAATAAGTAATAGATTGAAAGTATGGAAGGACTGAAACCAAAACAAAACAGCAGAAAGATACCAGAAATATGCTTTGGAAAGAAAAATAACGCACAAAGTACTAAGAAAACAGAGAAGAGAATTCTTCAACAAACAGCTAGAAGAGATGGAATAAAATTTCAGAAAGAACGATACAAGACTATTCTACAAAGCGTTCGAACAAAGAATAAAAGGGTACATCCCCACTAGTCTAGTACTGAAAAGGGAAGATGGGACACTGGCACAAACTAGTGAAGAAAACAGTAATGTCTTAGCCAAATATTTTGAAAAACTACTCAACTGTGAGGAACCCAAAGAAAGACTGGTAACACAAATAAATACCACCAAAAAAATAGACTCAGATCCACCGGATGATGAAGAAATAGACTATATTATAGCAGCACTAAAGAACAACAAAGCATCGGGGGAAGATGGGATAATATCGGATATGTGGAAATTAACAGGAGATGATTTCAGAAAAAGATTCATGGAATTAATGATGGATATTTGGATAGGAGAAATATCCCAAAAGAATGGGAAACCGCTCTAATACATCCCCTGCACAAAATTTCCCCACTACCTGTCAGTTATAAGATTTTCTCTAAAGCGTTACTTAACAGGCTGAACCCACAAATAGATTCATGAATAGGAGGGGGATAGCCTCTCCCCGGTACTGTTTAACGTAGTCCTAGACAAAATCATGAAGGAAATGTGGAAGAGCAACGATGCTGGTGCAACGATAGGAACTAAAAACAAGCCCATCAAAGTAAGATACATGGCCTACGCAGACGATCTGGCCCTAATGGCAGAGACTGAAAGCGAAGCAACAGAGCAGTTGAACACTTTAAAGAAAATAGCTGAAAAGACAGGTTTACAAAAATCGTTTGAGAAAATGGAATTAATGATTACAGACAAAAACTTTCAAAAGAAAATAGTAGAGACAAAGTGCGGGAGAATTAAAGTAACAAATAAATTCAAGTACCTGGGGGAAATTATGTGTAATAATGGGTCGGAGAAAGAAAGCATAAAAAAGAAAATAACTAAATTGGAAAGACTAAGCTTCGCGACAAGCAATTTCTATAATAAAAGGAGCCTGTCAACAAACGCGAAGAACTATTACTATATAACTATGTCACAAGACACTACAATACCGTTGTCAAACCGGTGATACTGTATAGAATGGAAACCGCTTCCCTCCCCAGCCTAAGGAAAATGTTAGGGATAGAAAGAAGAATACTAAGAAGAATTTACGACTCAAAGAAGGTTCTAGGCTATAGGTAGGTTGAGACCTAATAAGGAAATATACAGAGAGGTAAATGATTTGGAAGCAGACATAAGAATAAGAAGATTAAGGTTCAACGAACATATGGCGAGGATGCGCCCACAGAGAAGGAAAGAAGGAAAGAACAATCGGAAAAAATGAGGAAAAGTTGGGAAGAAAGAAGGAAGGAGAGAAAGTGTGAATATATGAAGGGAAGTGAAAATTTCAATTTGTAATATCACTTCAAAATATCTGAAAAAAAATCGAGGGTGTTAATATGGCTGGGTAAATCCTCTAAGACTTTATATAAATGTTCTATGACTTTGATCTATTCTGCTCAACATCCTATAGAGCTATAGTCCTTTTTTTTATAATTGGAAAAACGGTTGAATGAGGTTCTAAATGGTGGAGTGTGGCCCAAAAAATCCTGTTGATAGATCATGAGATAATGGCTTTAGATAACATTGAGAAATTTGTCTGATTTACAGTTCTTATAACAAACAAATTAGAGCATTTCAAGACACTTGGGCTAATTATGGGGTCCCGGAGGGAGGGCACTAGAGATCTGAAACTTGAGTGAGAGGAATTTCTTGTGAGGCTGTACAGATGGGTAAGTCCGCAGGCATTTCTCATCGCTCTGGGACAATTTTGCTTACCTCGCCTGGACAGAGCCTTTAGTCCTTAGTCCAATCTCCATTAATTTGTTTTTGGGACTACTGATTTTGTAGTTTTTTAATGTTCTGCATTGAATTTTACCTACTATAGTTTGGTAAACCGTATCTGATTATTTTATAAAATTGTGTTGTTTTAGTGCATAATTATTATATATTCATTAAATATTACAGTTAATAATATATTTAAAGTCAGAATAATTTCATCCCTCATGAATTATGATGAAAAATATAAGTTTCACATTGAAGAATTAAAAAAAAATATATGTTATCATTATTTTGAAGTGATTAATGTTAATGTTTTTGTGGGACATTATAAACTCCATTTCCACTTAAAACCACTAGTTTTAAGCTCACTTCCCAATTAATTCTGAATAACCCTCTGCGGGATCTGAAAATCATATGGTCTTGGAAACTTCTAATGGGTCGTTATTCTACAAGTTATTGTCATGTCATTTTAATCACTCAATACATTTACTTATAGATTTCCGTTTCAGTTGTCAATCTTAATTAATAAATTTGGTATAAATAAAAAATAGATCTAAGAAATCATTTATACATTTTTATGCCCATTAGTTATTTAAATATCTTCAGAAGTAAGGTATTTTTTTAGGTTTAATATTATTGCTATTTGTTCATCTGTTTCTAATACTGTATACATTAATATAATTATGTCAGGAGATGGAATAAATAATTAATGAATGAAGTAATGGCCAGGAGAAGTAATTAATAGACTTTCAAAACCAATCTAAAATACTAATACTCGGAGATTAGTGAAAGGTTACCATTTATCCACAAATTTTGTAAGCTGTTACATATTAGTACCTTCAAATATAAATATTAATTTTATATAAATTTCAAAAATAAAAATATTTAGTGAGGAGTTAAAGAAATGGTTTATATATATATATATCTGTATTACTTTTTAAATTATGTAATATTTCTGTTTGAGATAATGATGAATGATTTATTGGGAGATGAACTAATTTACAATAGTTGGAATTTTAACTTTTAACCATTTGTTAAACTATTGCTGTAACATGTATGTTTATTTTTAAAATATTAATTTATTTCTTAAATATGAGTATACCTCACCATTGTCTTGTTTTTTATATGTAGTTCTGAAATCATGTAATATAACTGACTATTATTTAGAAATTCTATTTGTTTAGTTTAGTGAAGCAATGAAAAATAGTGGTTATTTGTAGTTGTATTTTGGTAGTTTGGGTAAATGATGAAAACTTTTTTAATTTTGTGCCATTATATTTATTAGTCTCACAGCATAGGTTTACAGACTCAGCACAACTGTGCCACAAAAAGAGAATGATTAAATTAAGAGTAAAGTTCTAAATTGTATAGTCTACATTGAGCTAAATACATTTATCATAGAAGCATCTCTACTGAATAAAATAAATACATACACTACAATATCTACCATAAATATAATTTACAAATTTGATACAAGAACCAAATTTTTCAAAAATATTTCTGCAATTCACTTAATAGTTTCTAGCACATATCTGAAGACAGGAACTTTAAGTTAAAAAAATTTCATTTTTAAACATCAATAATAGTAATAGATTTTATCTGATACTGTAGCTTTAACATACATTGTAATATCACGTTTAATGGAATTATAATAATACTGTTCGTAAAAGATATATATAATACTTATTAGAACACAATCGCTTGAAATAAACACTTATGGTGTATAAGTCACATTTTTTTTTTGTTTTTTTCAAGTTTATAAATAAAAGTTTTCCATTTTTTTCTATTTACATCATAAATATATAATTATTTACTATAAAATAAACTTAAGCTTTCAAAATATACAATATCCTAAAGTAGGTTTTTGATACATTTGAAGATTTTAGGGTAATTTGATAGGAGGAAGTCGCTTAACCAAAGGTTGTCCTGAGTTTGGTAAGAGCAATGGTGAGGTGTTGCATTTCGAGGTTCATTTGGGAAACAAGGTTGTCAAGTCTGTCAACAGAGTCAAGAACTTCGACAGTCTCTGTGTGTGGGTTGAAGCGAACTTCGAAGGGTCGAGACATAGTTGACACCCAGCGCCTGTATAATTTCAAATTATGAGTTAATGAAGTAAATCATTAAAAAAACAAAGAAAAAAAGTTGAGTTTATTTAAATCACTTAGGTAAAGGTCATCGCCAATTACCTGAATTTCTCCTTAGCATCTTCGAAGCTTTCAGCTACGAAGTAGATCGGTTGGTATTCCTGATCTTGGTAGGGCTGTATAGCAGTGGTTGATGGTTCGAATGGCCTGTGTTCTGGTTTGTCAGAAACGGCATGAAGCAATTCGCCGTAGCTTGAGAGGAGTCCAGCTCCGTAAGCCTTCACTTTACCGTGCTCCTTGCAGAGTCCAAATTCAACAGTAAACCAGTACACCTGGTGTAAACGTAAAAATTACATTAGCTATATCTGCTATAATTTACCCTAAACCTTTTAAAAATATAAATAAAAGAATAACATAAAATTCATAAATCAAACAGATACATTGACTTCTATTTAATCTATTAATTCAGTGATTTTTAATTTTTTCAGAGGTTTTTACTAATCTGTGTTTCTGATGCATTAGGCTATCATCACTTATTAAAGTAAAACGCTACTCACAAAACCACCAAGACTGTCTAAATTTGAATTGAATTTATACGCAAAACATTGCATGAATCAAATTTATGATGATGATTATTTCATATGAAAAATAATATATAGTTAGGTTTTGTATTAAATCTGCTAAGAAAGGGAAAGTGTCGTAATCTAATGTTTCTTTAAACATTTTGTAATCTTCAGCATATGTTTAAGAAATAGCGGAATAGAATTTTAATTTAGTTTCTTAGAAAGACGTTGTAATACTTACAGTAGAAAGTTTTTCAATTTCCTCGTCGGAAGCGCCAAGTGAGGCGAGTCCTATTTCCTGGGAGAACAGCGCAAAGCTTGGATCGGCAAGCAGTGGCATGTGCCCCAAGAGCTCGTGAATGCAATCACTGAAAATTAACATGAAAAATGTATTGTACTAACTAGCCATGCTATATTTTATTAATGTATAAGCATTAAGAACTACAATTGTAACATCTCATTTCATTTAAGAGAGAACAAAAAATTAAAGTTAGTAGCCTTTTTATTTCTGATTTGAGAAATGAGGAGGTCAAAGGAAACTTAAATGTTATAATTCATATTAAATAGATTAAAAGGTGGATAAAGAACTTCAGAGCGAATGGGAATGGGAGTGCTTTAATTACCCTAATGAATTTGATTAACCTGGCAAAGGAAGGGAAATGAGAAAAGATGAGATGGGCTGAATGGAGCGTATAAGTGAGTTAAAGCTCTGGGAGGCGAGCTATCATAAGGAGAGACCATTAGCCACCTATCGCAGCTCTGTAACTCACTTTGTGGCAACTCACGCCCTCACTCCCCTGGCTCATCTTCCTCAACTAGTGGCTTCAATTTGCTTAACCATTCAATTCTATCACCGTATCTTATTGTTAACTCCAGTTAGAATTTTGAAAGATTGTAAAATTATTTCTCTCTAAAGAATTTAATAAAACAAAAAACCTCATTTCCCAACTGAGAAATAACCCATAATTACTACCTATATCATTTTTAGGTTTAATATACTCACGGTTCAGGAGTATGGAATGGAGTTGTTGTATGCCTGACGTATTGGGTGCTCTGGAATACTCTGAAAGCAAGACTTGCTAAGAAGTCTCTTGCTGTCAAAAGACCAGCTGCAGGCCTCAGCGTAAATCCGGTGTGCTTCTTGAGGAAGGCAGACATTTCTTCCAATTGTGGAATTCTGTTTGGGGTGAAGATTCCTTCATTCTGAAGCTTGGCAAAAGCTGCTTGGTATTCCTTGCAGAAGTGCTTTGGCATCAATTCCATGACAGTGTTGAAGACAGCTGTCCAGGTTGAGGTCTCTTCGGGGGTATAGTCGATCTTTGGGATTGGGTCACCACTGTTTCAAAAAAAAAAAAAAAATTACTCTCAAATTTTATTTGGCATGTGTATTTTTTAATTTTTTTAGTAATGAGTAAAAACGTACTATTTGTAGTCGAAAGCAATGTTGGCAATGACCCTTCGCCTTTCTCTGTAAACTTTGTCAGCGAACCCAGGATGATTCATGTCCAATTCTGGTTCGTATTTGGTCATAAGGTGGTTGCAGTTATCGAGATCCCTGGCGTGTTTTGGAAACCATGGGTCTGTGGGTATTTTTAAAAATTAGAAATCATTTAACAATCGGATACCTCTATCTTAGCATTCAGAAAATACCTACTCTTAATATTGATGGAGTTGTCAGCGAGGAGAGTGATTCCTCCTAGTGAGGAGCTCTGCCTCAAAGTCTTGATCAGGAGGAGAAGGTTCTGGCGAGACATGTCCACTTTAATTAAGACATCAAATTGGACACCGCTCACCTTAGAAGGCCTTGATTCCAGATGAACGATAGTACCCTTGCTGACCTCGACGGTCTTGAGGATCCTTGCCAAAGAGCCAATACCCTCTCGAAGTTTGACTACAAGCGCAGCTCTTTGCACGGAATCGGCTGCTTCCTTGCTTTCGCTGGCTGCGTTGTTCAGGATAACTTCCTCCTCAGTCAATCCGGAGTCTGAAAGGGTAAGATTTATCCGTTATATGGTAGAGAAATTCAGAGTATTTTGATTTCGTTTTATACAGATAAATAAAGTATAATTCCTATCGAGGCAAGATAGATTTCTCAAACTTTTCATTAAATTTGTTAATGTTGGATTTTTGGATAGTTGTAAAAAATATCAACTTCGGCAATACTGTCTCTAAAGTCATAGACTAGTCGACAGAATGCAAAATCTGAGGAATAAGTGAGCTGTTAGCCTGGGGCTAAGTGGTCACGGGTCAATGAACAAATTGCCTCGGAGATGGGACAATGAAGAGTCCGGAAATTGCTGGGGTGACTCTTCAAAGAGCTCCAACCCTTTCGACGTCGCCTCCACTTCCAGTCTCCTCTTATCCTCCTTTCTCTCGTATTTTTTCTTTATTTCATTTAATTTTTAAAGGCGATTTTTTAAAAAAAACTATCCAATAATAGAAGTAATCGAATGCAGTTCTTACCTGATTTAGTAGGGGCTGGAGGTGCTCGTACATTTTCGCAGACGTTTTCCTTGTTCTCTTCGTCTATTTCTATTAATGTAAAACAAAAGTAAGCAAACAAAAAAATAAATAAAACCATTCATAGGATCATACTAACTACTGAAGGGTAAAACAATGGTACATACCTGTGCGTTTGTGTTCAATGTGTTGTTCTTTGATTTCAACGGGTTTTTTGATTTCATCTAATTAAAAATAAAATAAAATAAAAATTCCAAAATAAAAGAAAGAAATAAAAAAAAAAAAAGAATTACAATTTTTTTACCTTGCTTGTTGTGTTGAGCCAGTTGAGTAATGGGTTCAACATTTTCTATAAATAAAAATAATATCATGCTGCATACTCATAAAAGTGAAATAGCAAAATAAAATAATATAAATAGAAACTCAAGTACAATAAAAATCAGTTAAGACTCACCATTGGTGCGGAGCCTAGCCTCTTCGAGAACGCTCTGCTTGGTCTGCTTCACTACTACGCTTTCGAAGCGAGCGTCATCTACTAAGGATCTTCTCCTGGCTGGGTACCCATTCTGGAAATATTAATAATAACATTGATAAAATGCGTTTTGAAATTATAATCCTCTCTTGTTAGAAGAATGGACCATAGATAAGAAACAAATGAAGACAGGTAGGGCGCAGGTGGGTTCAGTTGAAGGACTTATGGGATTTATCTCTCTCCGAGGGCCCATCGTCTTTCGAAACGATTCAGAGGATAAACCGCTTTGATTTAATGGGCTACCGTTCAGCGATGGTAGCAATATTGTTAAAGTTAACATCGTTGGCAATCATCGTGTTATTGAAAACATAATTAATTTGTTTGCTAAAGTGGCTGCCTTTGCTATTATCTGCGCCACGTCCAAACAAGTCTCATTGAATCGGCAAGTCACAGTATATTTTAAAAGATTACAGCTTTGATGAACTAATACGATAATAACAGAGGAAAGTGCAGATCTTGGCAGGGTCCTTGGTCGGATACACTTTCCCATGCAGTGATCCTCACACGATCCCAGGGACCGTTACCAGACCTTGACATACCGTAGAAAGTGATTAAAGAAAAAAAAAATTATATCGCGTGTTATGTATAATCGCGGTATGATTAACGAACCGGTTTTTCTAGTCGCTTACCCGATGAAACCATTTCACTGTGTAAATAGCGAAAACGTGTCATAGGATCGCAAATTAATCAGATCTACTAATAGATTTTAATTGAAAAACTCCGTTGAAAAACCCGTTATTTATTTTTCTTACTAGATATTTCTTAAGTTATTATGAGGAACACAATAGTGAAGAGAGAAAATAAACCACTATTGCATATATTGTACCATTGGTATATTTGACCATTTATTTCAAAACTGACCAATGATAATTTTGATTTATTTTTTGTTTGTTTTAATATTTTTTCATTAAAGGAATATTTAAAACGCCTTATTTCTCTAGATAATATAAAAGAATATTCCTAATCCAGAAGGAGAGGTAAGTTCCGAAGAGCCCAGGGGAAAATCCCCTTGATAGCTGTTTATACTTCACATTTCAGGGATGTGGCATTTCTCTGTTATTTATGATTATCTTTGGTCAATAGTAAATATACGATGGCTTTATTATAATTAACTCCTTATTTTAATTTTATTTTTTTTAAAAGAAATATGCTATATTCATTTATAAATTGAAACAAATTTCGATGACATTACATCAAACAATTATTGAATAGCGAAAAAGACAAACGGACGATATCATGCGAACATTATTAACCTTCATTTTAATATTTTGAATTGCGGTTTATCATTAGTTAGAAATTTATATGGGCGTTGGCTAGCAGCAGCAACAGAAATTTATAATTAAATGGAGTTTTAATTAAGTGAAAAGCGTGATACAAAAATTCATTTTGTATCATTTTTCCAACCATGAAGATTTCAAGTTCATACTGTGCTTTGACTCGTTAGTCTATTCTTCTTCTTTTTTTTTTTTTTTAAGATTTATAGGGCTTTTAAAATATACTTTTCGAATAAGTTAAGATGTATAATTTTCTACTCCCATAAAGTATTTGGATTTGAATGAAAATTTTTTAAAGACCAATATAGTTTACATATGATAGAATTATCTTAAACATTATTTTAGTCCCTTTCAAAAGTGGTCTAGCTTCGAAGAGGAGTAATCAAGGTACTTAGTGACCGTTGTTTTAACGGTGAGGAGGGACAATCCACGGGCCCTGTGTTGGACAGCTTCACCGGCTGTCAATACAAGCCACCACTCAACCCGAGCGGTCAATGTCGGCATTTAGTTATGATTTTTAACAAGGCGATGCTGCAAATAAAGAATAAATTTTAAAAAAGTGTTAGCTAACCTCATGCAACGTTAAAGAAAAAGAAAGTTATACAGCAAAGAATAAGTCGAATTGTTTGGATTTTAATTTTTTGAAATATAAACCATCCGCAGATTCCATAAGACTTGTTAAGAAATAACCTGTTCGAGACGCACCATTTTTAATTTCACGCAACATTTAAATTTTTTTGCCTTCGACTAATAGACAAAAGGAAGAACCCTCGAAGGAGACGTGCCTCTGGCACTTCTTTAAAGAAGTACGATCTAAGGACAGTGAGACAAAGAAACAAGGACGGTACGTATTACATCACAGGGCAAAAACTTGCTGCTCAAGGTAAGTAGTGCAACGCGGTGCAGCTGTGTACCATTGTTGCTTTTCATAATTGCTCAAGACCGACTGCATTCTACATTATCTTGCAATATTTAAATGTATCCATTGATAATGACGGATCGATAATAAATAAGAAAAACTAATTTTTAGGTGGTGATCCAACAGACGAAACAATTGCGGTTTTATGTTTATAATTTCTGTTAATAAATCCCAGCGATAATTTAGTTTTACGATCAGGTTATACCTATAATCAAAAATACTTTTCGTCTTAGCTAGTTCATAACCTTGGTTAGCCAGGTTTGAGTGGTGTAATAAATTGGTGCTCGGTTATTGATTGGGCAAATTTACTGGTCTCTGATATTTAAACTTACAATTGTGATATTAAACATAAAACTTTATTATATATAATAATATTTAAAAAATATATAAACATTACTGAGGCAAAACTTATTTCAGTATTAGCAAAGGTGGTTCGAAAATGAGTTGAAAACCTTGTAATGAATCATTTATTTATATTCAATTGTATTTTTTTATTATTTGTGATGTATAAAAAAAATTTACATGGAATAAACTTAAAAAAAATATTTCGGAATCATAAAACTTCACTCCTGATAGTCAAAATTACTATTGGAAGGAAATTTTGGTCCCATGGTAAATTTGATGTCCTCTTATGGCAAAATATTGGAAAAGTTGGAATCAAAATTTTTGCAACTCTTTATGTTCCAAATTAGGTGTAACTTGCTTGGTGACTTAAAACACGTATAATGTCTCTCAACAACGTATAAAAACAAAAACAATAATAATTAATGACTGGGAGGGAAATTGGTCATCTGGCAACGTGTTCTGAATGCGGAAAAAGTGTTCGGTAGATGACCCCGAAAGAGAATATGCGTCCTTGTAGATTTCAGATCAGGAGTTTCAAAAAAAAAAAAAAAAAAAAAGATCTAGGTTTTATATCTAAGTCTCCGATTGGCCAACATTCACTTGGCTAGCCACGCCTATTTTGGACAAGCCTTGACTTTCATTTATTAGTTGCTGAACCTATTACTGTTGAATAGTTATATTTGCTCATGATTATTCTGGCAAAAAACATACTTAGTCCGGTCGATTCTTTAGAGGTTTTGTAATGGATTATTTTTAGAAAAGTAAGTTGTTTTTTTACATATATATTTAATTTATTTATTTTAATAAAGAATGTTGCGAGGTACTTATTTCATTTATTCAAAAATCAAACGTATAATGGAATATTATGGACTGTATAACTAATGAAAGCTGTGAGGTCTCATTGGTAAAACAAATAAAGTTTATAAATTTATTAGAAGTTTAGCGAAATATTTTCCCGGTTCGACCTGTTTGCTTTTGAATGTATTTATTATTGCTAAGAAACAAACATCATCAGAGTTAAGATTGAAGGCCACAGCCTGGATGTGTCTGTTAAATAGCACTGGGAATCAAGAGCTCGGGGTGCGGCGCTGGATAGGCAAACCCAAAATGCACCACCACCCTCTCAACCGGACTTAGTTTTTAAAAATTTCCTTAAATGTTTTCTGTGAGATTATATTAAAGAAATGGACCTTAGTAAAAAATAAAAGGTGAAATTTTAATTGTATACGTATCTGTTATCGTAGAGGTCAACATACCTAATAAATGGATAATATACTGTAAAATTATTATTGAGATATAACATATGAATAATCTATATCAACTTATCTCTTTAAACATTAGTTAATCTGCATTTTAAATATGTATAGAGATATTTTGAAATACCATCACCATTCTAAGATAATAGTTGTTTTGTTTTTTTTAATTGTGTTTTCATGTTTAAATATTGGTATGTAATATAGCTTTATGTACCTCAATGCTGTAAGACTTCTTAATGGCGAACATCTCCCTGTTCTTCTGGGCTGCGGCTACGGCCATCATCTTGATGTTCTTTTTTGTCGAAACTTCTCTTAAGTTGAAAAAAGACAACGAGCACTTCTCTCCACCTCTGCTAGCGTGAAAAACTGTCTAAGTCCCGGACAAGGGCTGAAGACAATATAAAATTGTTCCCTTCTTCTGGGACTACTACAGAAGAGCTGCTGTGAGCGCTTGAGGATCGTGAGACTGCTGATATCGCCCCTACCAGAGAGCGCACCTTATATACCCGCACCTCCCCTCCAGGACAACCCCCACTCCTCCTCACCCCCTTACCTATGGCAAATTCGTTTATTTAATATCCACTCTGATAACTATTACTTTTAACCTTGTCACTTACGTATATCTCAACTGGAATATCTATGACTAACCTTTATTCTCGTCTCGCCAGATTTTTCACAATGTCATGAGTTATAATGACAGGTGTCTTCTCGTTGGGTTTTAATAATAATTCGTTATCTTTGTATTAATTATACAATTTTCATTCTTGGTTAAAATCAATTCAATTATTCTACGAATAATACAATAAAATATTTTAAAATTGTCTTTCTAAATAGTTTTTTTTTAATTAATTAGTTTCTATTTTCGACCTTCGATTGCATAAGCTTTCTTCACTATTTTGCCTCAAGGTCACAATAAAACTCTAACAATACGTTTTAATTTATATATTTCTTTTAGACGTTTCGGAGATACTTTGTCTCTCTATTCAACATCTAAATATAACAATAAGAAATCATCAAAAACAATCTCACAATCGCTTACAATTCCCTAGATACATCTACATTACATTATTTTTTAAGTTCTGTTGAACTTGTCAATTTAATTAAATCTAACAAAAATTGAAGAAAATTTTGTTAAATTTTAATTAAATTGACTAATTCAAAGGAACTTAAAAAATATTGTAATGTAGAAATAACTAGGAATTTTTAAGAAGTTGTGAACCTGTTTTGATAATTCATTATTGGTATATTTATATATCATATTTATATGCTGATAAGGGAGACATGGAATCCACGAAATGTCAAAGAGAAATATATAAATTAACACTATTTTGTTTTCTGTAACCTTGAGGTAAAGTATTGTTTTCTGTAAAGGGAAAGTATTTTTTAACTATCTCTGCTTTTTTTTAACTATAAGCTGAAATTATAGGATCACATCGGCAGCATTTAGCAAACATTATTTCAATACCTTTTAATAGTAAGTACTAATAATAATTATCATTAAATAGTAATATAATTTTATGTTATCAACTATTTTATGAACTTTTTCAAATTTTGAAACAAATATTTTTTGTAATAATGCTTATTTATTTATTCAGAATATAATTAAATTTCGTATGAGACCATTATTTCATTATACAGTATGTTTATATTTCATAATAAATTATTTTCTAATCACAAATGTTTGGCCTTGATAGGTTTTTCCTTTATTTTACCATTCTCAAGATTAAACGATTAAATATTTTTTGAAATCTCTAAAATATCACCTATAACCCTCAAGCCAAACTTATGGTTTGAGTCAGTAACTAACCAAGATCGTGTTTTTACATATACGAATATATTGCATATTAAACGTAAGCATGTGAGTTAACTTGTAAATGTTGTCACTAAATATTTATAATTATGTTGTTTTCTTTTTAATAACACAAGTAATATTGTTCGCTGTTATTATTGTTATCAATATTGTTTATTGAAATATCACTTATTTCTTTTTCGTAAATATAATATGCACGATCTTATTACTCTAGGGAGGTAGATTGTTTCAGAATAAATATTAATTTTTCATTAATTATAATATTCACAAACCTGTGATTTAATAATAATAAAAAAATTATTTTATTTAGAAGTATTCATCATTCAATAAAACCGTCAAATTTATCCACCTTCTTTTTTTTTTCTCTCAACAAGAGATTTTTATAGTGAACTTTTTAGTGCAATATATACTACAATAATACAAATATATATGACATATATACATGTACATACTTTATCCACTCTTTGCCATAATTCATCCACTCTAATTGATAATTTATTTAAATTTCATTGGTTAAAGTTATTCTCTGAGAGCTATTGCATTTATATTTTTTCGTATATCTAAAAAAAATTATACCATTTTTCCGAAATATATTTTCATCCAATAATTGGTTTAACGTTGACTTTATACTTTGGAAAACTGAAAATCTGTTTTTTCATTTTAATTTTTTTCTTGTATAACATTATTAAGCATCTTATTATTAATCTTAAATTTATAATCATTTATTTTTTGATGTATGTATACAAAGCAATTGTCTGTTAGATATTCAATTTTTTTTTATTAGAGTTTGTAGAGAAATATTTTCTAAACTCAGTAAACGAAAATGCGGTAGTGAGTTGTCGCTTCCTGAACTGTTTCCTGTTGAAATGATAACTATTATCTGTTATTTTTAGGTAACAGTAATTAAATATCTAAATATTATTATATGTATATTTAGTTATATTTAAATATATATATATATATATATATATATATATATATATATATATATAAATATATATATGTATGTATGTATATATAATAAACTATATTATCGGCTTGCCGTATCATTCTCAATACCATCGATTTTTTAAATGGCTACTTTAAATCTGATAAAGTAGCTGTGCAAAAGTAAAGTAGGAATTCACATTTTATTTGAGTTGAATTCCTTATGTGTTTTGCATAGATGAACGATGAACCAATATCCAAATATACGATCCTTAATTTGTAGATGGGTTTTCCTGCTTAAGCCAAAAGGCATGAAAAACAGGTGAACCAGACCAGTATCCGCTAGTGGTGGAGAGAAGTTGTGATTCCCCGAAGACTTAAACGGAATCGGCTTGTTGACGTAGTTGAAGGCCTTTTACTTATGAAATAGTGACCAATCTGACTCAGAAGATGGCCAGCCCGTTCGGGAACCCCCAACCACTCTCGGCTTTGTAACCTCTTTTCCTCTTAGAACTATTAATAGACATTGTTATTTTCCGCTTTATCTTAAATGTTTCACCATTGCAAACTAATTAAGCGTTGTTTTTAATTGTGGTCTTCTACAGTTATGTTTGAATAAACATGGATCTTGTAAATATTTCAACCCAGCAAATCGGTTTTCGTAAGCGCATCTTTATTCATTCTTTTTTAACTTTTTAACGTAACTTTTTTTTCAACTCTGTTAGAAACCACTAATTTTGTTTTGAAATAATATTATATCGATTGTATTTTGTACACCAATCAACATTATTTTCATACTATGGGAGGGATATAATACCATACCAATTTCGTAAAATTGTATCGAATTTTCCGTTGAGGTAATTTCCACAATTTTTAAATGTTTTTTCTGTAAAGTTAACTTTGTGACCTGCTTCACAAATGCCATTATTTATTCTCTGTGAGAAGTTCACCTATTTGTTCTATGTTTCATACAATTGTATATTTTACAAGCATTCATCACACAGTTGACGTTACATGTTTAATTAGTTGTTATGAATATTGGTAACATGAATTGAATAAAGCGAATTATAAAATAAACCAAACAATAAAACAAAACGAATATATGAAACAATAAAATGAAATAATAATAATATTAAATCAATAAGGTATAAAGAGTGACTATACTACCAGGGGCGTAACTAGGCATTTCGGGGTCCCAATTTGGGCCCCTCGGTAAATAATGAAACTTTTTTCTGGAGCCTCCCCTTCCCCACGCTTCATAAATTAGTTTCCAATAAAACAGTAAGATGTTCAATTTTTATTCACTATGAACTAAAATTACCACTTATCCAAAGAAGATATTTTACTTTCACTTACCTATATGTGATATAAAAAGTTAAGGGAGAGTATTGCCATCGTGAAAAATTTCGGATCCCAGTTTTCAACGAAAATACAAGTTAAATGTCCCTCGTGTCCAAATAACCAAACTTTGCAAAGTGATGTGTGAGTGTGGGGGTGTTTGTGTGTGTGGGTGAATGAAAAGTCGCACGAAATTGAAATTACGTATTTAAGGTAGGTATATATCTCGGATGTTACAGAAAATGTTTCCTCAAAATCGATTAACCGGAAGTTCGATCGATTAACATACTACTTTATGTTATCGATTTCACACTCTTTTATAATTTTCTCGAAAAAAACTCTAAAGATTTTGATTAAGCTATTTATATCAATGTAAATTTAAATGGTCTTTAACATCAGCTAGTTCTTATCATCATTAAAGTAATTTAATAGGGTTTTAATGCCGAATTTTCAATATGGCTTCCTCTGAAATATCTTTAATTGTGTATATTTGAAATGATTAACCGTCTTTTATTGTTATTAGAAATGAAGAATGGATACATTTAAATTATGAAAGAATATGAAAATTAACTAAAGGAAAAAAAAAAAGAGAAATATTTTTCCAGATTGAAAACAAATTTCCAGAAATAAGAGTTGTAATATCGATGTATAATATACCGTTGTAATGCTAAGGATTTTAGGAGATTAATTCTCCTAACCATCCTAACCAAATAATCTTATGTATAAAGTCATAAAATGTAAAGGCGAGTGACAATAACGAATAAAATTAAATTATTGCTACTTAAATTATTAATTTTCACTTTTTTAATATTTAATAGAAAGTAAATGTTTCCATAGAAACTAGATGGAAGTTTCGTAGAAACTAAATGCAAAATTTATTTTCAACTTGACAAACTTAAAATTACGCAGAATGGTAGTACAACAATTGCTTAAAAAACTATTTGATTGTGCTTTTGTGAGAGAAAACCTGATTAAGAAGTGCATGCTGAAAATATTTCAAGTAGTGTGTTTATGAATTCCTTGAAATTAGTTGAAAAAATGGCTAATAGATAATAGATTATAATCAAGAAAGTTGCGTTATACCCACCGCACTAGATTTTTGACTACGCAGTCGGTATCGGTCGGTTAATACAGGTGCAATATTAAAGTAGAATTAAGTGTTTGAAATGGAAAATACCAGAAGAACAATCTTTTACCTCATAAGGTCATGGAATACTAAAAGAAAAAGAAATCTCATAATTATTTTTATTTCCATTTATAGAAACGATGAAAATATATGTTACTTAGGATTAATGAATTACACGTACTTGCATGGCAGTTTAACTACTAAACTTCTGACATTGCAAAACTACTTAAATTACTTTTTTCTATACCTTCCTCTTGAAAAAATGTCAAAGAGTTTAGAAAAGTAAATTTCTATAGCTCGTTCATTTTCAATTGAAGGCAGTACCAAACCTGCTAGTCGATCCTGTCACGTTGCTGTTCTCATAGGTAAAAGTTTTCATTATTTCCAATCAAGAGAAAAGGCGTTCTGTTATATTTAGCTTTTGCTTTTGATATACGAAAATGCTGTACGAAAACATTAGAGCGAAACATCATGTTTACGAATCAGAATCAAATATTTCTTCATTTGTTACCCCTTGTCTCGGGTGGCCCCTTACCTTTGTTGCCCCAGCCTGATTACGCCCCTGTATGTTATTATTAAATATAACAATATTGATGCATCTATTAATAAACAAATACAACTGTTATAAATAGAGATTTATAACAATAATGATTGAAGGTAAATAAGTGTAATATTAATGATACAACATTATTACGTTGAACAAATTTAAGTATTAAAAAAAAAAAAAATCAGAAATTACAGGTTTCAGACTACATAGTAAGTTTCAATGCCCAGTATATTTGGTTAAGATACAGGTATCCACCAACCGCATGAATCGCAGCTACTGAAAAAATATTTGCATAATGCTTGTATTTCGCTTCATTTCATTATTAATATTAAATTTCATTTTGTGTCATATAAATAAGAAATAAAATTACAGTCCTCTCAAAATGCCAGAATTTGACGAAGCTTTGACAGGCAATGACTAAATTGTCCTCTAAGAGGCTCGAGTCTTTTATTTTAGTACCTTCTGAAAATAACCAAACTAAAAATTTTTTGTTTTCGATTTAAAAAAATAAAAAGTGAATCGATTTCTTTGTCTATTGTATTTGAAATTATTATTGAGAGTTGACTGGTCCGAGGTCCCTCATACCCTTGGTGGATACTGGGGCAAATAATGGGATTTTGAAACCAGGCTAAGGTCATTATATTAAATTGATTTTTTTCTCTATCGAATCGAATAAGTCATTTAAATTATTTGTTTGTATTTATCAGTAAAAACAATTTTTGTTTTAATTATAATGCTGAAGGATTTAGTTCATGAATACGCTATTAATTTTAAATGATTTGTTTATTTAAATACATAACCATACATGTAGTAATAATTTAAAAGTAACAACAAAAAAAAACTCCCGAAAAAAAGGAATATTATAATAATGATTTTTAATGAAATTGGTTTAGACATGACTTATAATACATAAATAGATAAATTAAAAAAAAAAAAAAAAGAAAGATTTGTCTCAATCCTGACTATTTAATTTATATGAATAATTAGATTGAAAATATTTCTTTGCCTACAAACATGAAAGTGAAAATTTTATGCATATTAAGGTTGGCTTTTCACCATATTTTTAATAAAAAATACCTCTGTGCATAGTTTCAACGAAATTCCTATCGTAGCTTCGATTTATTAATTAAAAATATATATCTCATTACAAAAAAAATATTTTGATAGCATGATTTTTTTTTTCTTGCGAACATTAAAAAAAAAAAAAAAAAAATATTATATTGGCGGTTATCATGTCAGCCTAAATAGTTGACATTTTTAGGGTTGCCCATTGTTCAACATAACAAAGCAAGGAGATTTTAACGCTTCTCGTTCATTTAAGTCATTTAAATTTTCATTTATTTTAAACAATAAAAAAAAAGTAAATGAAAGATGTGAAAAAAAAAAAAAAGGAAGCAAATATAATAGTTAAAGTAAGATGACAATCTAATTCTACACTTCGTCACAAAGAAGAATACGGTACTCGGTATTTAAGCACGACACACACGATATAAAAAAAAACATTCCTTTCCACAACACTCAAGGGCCACTGTGAGATTGGCAGTGCTCTTTCTCCACATAGCCTCGTGTGCAGCTTTCTATCTGCGCATTCCCACACCAACCAAACTCCTCGCCGGTGGAACTGTGAAGCGTACTGTTCCATTCAAAGATTTTTGTATCTTTTTCATAAATTGTAGTATGAGTACAATCATTTAGCTAAATTAATTATTTATAGGAACTTTAGTTAGCCCCTGCTAAAGACAACATTTAATCAAGAACTAGAATATTATTATTTATTTTTTTAAATAATACTTATCTTACTTGATATAGGTACAACTTAATGTATATATCTATTTATTTATTTTTTGCTGTCTTTCCCCATTTCAATCTGGCGTGCTCCAGCATCGATCGCCACTTATCTCGATTTATTATAGTGCTGCTTACTTCCATCCCCTGACAACAAGTAGATTTACATCTTAGATTTGGTCTGCCAAATTGTCTCTTCCTATACATGCCGGACAACACTTTGAAAGGGATTGCATCGTTATCCATCCGTACCATACCTAGCTTAGCGTACTAAGTACCATACTAAGTAAATTGGCGTTCATCTAGCTCCACCGTTTTATATGATTTTAACCTAGTATTAGAACTTCTTCTCGAGATGATTGGTGACCATATTTTCCTCCATATGTCCGCCGGAAAATTTCCGAGGATTGCGAATTGGTTAGAGTCCAACTATCTGAGCTAAATATTAGGATCGGTCTGATTAAAGCATTATAGATACTGATATTATTTTTGAATACCACGAGGAATGATGGCGCAAATGTACTTGGTTTTTAAAGCACTGATTGATGGCCCCATGTTTGCTGCTGACTGTACCAATGCCTGGAATGCTTCCTTCACTGTCTTGAACGATTTTCCCATTAGATCGAAATCACGGGTATGCATGCACTTATATTTAAGAAGGTTTCCGTAGTTTGGATAAAAGTGAACACAGATTTTAAAGAAAGCCAAAAACAAGGCATGCCAGAGCTATCTCCTTGCCTCGCTGCTGTATGTACAACAAAACTTCTCCGTAGTGGTAGGTCTCCGTGTATTCGCACAAAGTATTTCTTGTTTTCAATAGTCATCGTCGCGAGACATACTAGTTTTGACTGTAAATTAATCTCAATCATGACATTATTTTATTCCTTTCATATGATATATTGGCTTGTTAAAAACCTATGAAGACATTATGAGCGCAAAACTAATACAGTTTTGCTCTTCCTAGAAGATTTCGGAAGGCGACGATTTGATACGTCGTCGATTTTCCATTAACGAATCCACACAGGAATTTTCCAATTTCCACTTCAGCGTAGGGTGCTTGTCCTTTCAAAGAGGATATCCGAGAGAATTTTCAGTTGGCATCCGCATGATGGTATAGAAGGACAGTCTAATTAGGGATTGATAAATTATAGAAGTGGCAAATAATTTATCAATCCCTATCGAGAGGATTTTGCTGGCAGTAAGAAATAATGATATTCTTCTATAGTTTTTGAAGTCCTTCTTTTTCTCTTCTTTATCTTCTTCCTTTGCGCATTTCAGTATGAAGTTGCCCCGGTCCAAGTCAGCCAGGCATCACGATCCCGAGCCAGCTTTCTCATCAAGTTACGACTCTTCCCCTACTTTTGCCCAATCCTGGAGATGTGATCCGTCCATAACAGTCTGGACCTTCCTCGAGGGTGCCGTCCATAACAGTCTGGACCTTCCTCGAGGGTGCCGTCCAGTGGACCTGGCTTCAAAAGACTTCCGTGGATCCCGATCCACATTGATTCGTCACAGATTACCGAATCACTTCAGCTTCTTCTTCTCTATAGTGCCCCTCAAGCCGTGTACTCTAAGATCTCCCCGTATCCTCTCGTTCCTCACCTGATCTTTCTTTGTTCGGCCTGTCACTCTTTTAAAAGAAGTCCACTCTTATTCTGAGGGAAACATCTGTTACAACTGAATAGGAGTTAATTTATAGGAGTATAAAGTTAGAGAAATGTGGCATAGTGTCCTTACTTCCTAGGTACAGTACACGAAATGAATATTAAGGAGTCAAAATGAATTTATAAAAAAAGAGGTTATGTTTAATTAATTGATTATAAGTATAGCGAAACGATAATAACTGATTATTTAAAAGAAGTCTAACAGATAGGGCAAAACAATTCTATTCTAAGGCTAAAATAATTTCCTTGATACTTTACTGATTGAAGCGCTAATTATATATACTTTGCCAAATCAACCGAATCTGTTTTCAGTATACCTTGAGATGAATTAAAATTACTGTTACCCATTTAAAAGGAAAACAACTGAGAAATTGAAAATTTCGTTCTATAATTAGTTTATTATATAATGGTAATCGAAGATAAAAAAAAAAAAATACCCTGTGAATTATTCATTAGCTCAAAGGAATATGGCGTTACGAACTATTTACATATTATTAATACACCTTACTATGACAAGATATCATCATTGGAGCTAGATGTTAAAAAAAAAAATTATAAATAGTAATTTATATACCGTCACTGTGGGATTTACATGTATACACACCACGGGCTACGTGGGCCCATGACTATGATTTTATGCCAATATGTGACATTTCTATAATAATGAGGTATTCCCAAATTATAATTAACTAATAAGCTGTAGTTAAATTCCATGAGTCTAACCAAATTGATAATGCAACATCCTTTATAATCCTCAAAAATGTTTTATTATATGTGCTCATGGAATGTGGTTTGCTTGATGATACGCTAAATTTAATGCCTGAAAATATTTAAATAATTCAAAATCATGATAAATTGTATGGCCACGAATCCTCAGGCGATAAGCATTTTTAATGCAAATTAAATACTTTAATTAAAAATTATTACACTGCTTTGGGAATTAAATTATTTATCAGCTATTCTACATGCTTTTTATTATACTAAAAAAAAAAATGAAGACAAATTAAATTGAACCAGAAAAATATAGCTAATTAGATGCTGTTACTGATCAAAGTTGCTTTTTATTTAGATCTTAGTTTAACAAAATTTCTCCCACAGCCGATCCACAGATATTTTAACATATTTATGTCTAAATTAATTATTATAGGTAAAGATTTCCAGTTCTGATTACAATTTTCTTTCTTCCTATAAAAATACCAAAATCATATAGAATTAATACTCACGAATTAAATTCAACTATAACGAATGAAAGGACATACTCCTTTCCATATCATTAGGTTTTATTGTTTGTTATATGATGAAGATTTTTTTTTTTCCATTATTATACTGCAATTTTTATCATTATTGTTTTTGATTCGAATACATTTTATATTAGTAAGACATTACTTAAATCTGAAAATAATATAATAAATAAATAAAAGTATTTGTACTCGTATATCATTAATAGAAACATACAAGTGAAGAATTTTAACTAACCTAGCAGATGAGTATTAGATTTTCTAACAGCCTCTATCCCCTTAACCATATGACTTACTCAGAGTAGTCATCTACAATTGTATGATTCCGCATTCATTAGTTTTTGAATGTCTTGTAAACATTTCAGTGAAACAATTACCATCATCGTAGAATGAAATGGGTAGAAAAATCACTGTAAAATCATTAAAATTTCGAAACTGTACCAATAGTCCGGGAGCTCAGACAAAAAACGTGTCTGATTTCAGGAAAATTTTTGATCGTCTAGGTCGAAAGTAATAGAGTAGAAATATGAAGGTCTGCCACCCTAAATCGGTTATAATAAAATTTTATAGGACAGCGAATTCGTCACTTTTTTTCAAATGTTCCTCAGTAACTCGCTTCCAGTGCATTTTAGGTAAATCTTTGAAATACCAATTTTAAAGAAGGCTACATTTCCAGCAAGTTTTATACGTAATATATTTTAAAATTCAAAACTGCTGCTGAAATGAGGGACCGCAAACATCTGCAAAATGTCAAGAAAACGCAAAAAGTTGAGTATTCAGTTTCGCCTATATCCACTTCCAATTTCCTACAATATCCATACAAAATATTTTTAATTACTCTCAAAATATGCCAAGTAATATTGAAATAATAAATAATTTTAGAGAAATTGTTGTAAGATTTATTGTATAATTGTTTTTTCAATCACAGGCGTGCTGAAAGTAATAACAAATATTCTATATCGATATTGTACGAAACCCTCTACTAGATTGTTTATTAACCATTTTGCACTACATTGCACCAAAAAATACTTATTAAGGCGAAATCACTGAATATTCAACTGTTTGCGTTTTCTTGACATTTTGTAGATGCTTACGGCCCCACGTCTCAGTAGCTGTTCCGAATTTTAAAATATATTACAAATAAAACTTGCAGAAAATTTTACGTTCTTTAAAATCTATGTCAAAGTTTACATAAAATGCTTTGGGAGCGAGTTACTGAGGAAAATGTGAAAAAAGTGACGGAAATGACGAATTCGTTGACCTATAAAATTTGATTGCAACCGATCTAGGGTGGCAGACCTTCATATTTCCACTCTATTATGAGAGTACTTTAGGCCTAGACGATCAAATATTTTCTTGAAATCAGACACGTTTTTTGGCCTCAGCTCCCAGATCATAAACTCAGTTCTGCATTTCAAATATAAATCAAACCACGAATCTTTAAAATTTATAGCTGATCTTAGACATGAACAGTAGATTAATAATTCAAAACTGGATAAGTTAATGATTAAAGTCAGGCTTGGCGAATTGGACATCAAAATAATTATAAAAATATAATCTTTATATTAATTATATATAAGAATATGAGATTCGAAAGATTTTCGGGTTTTTACAACTTTGTTGTTTATTATTTCCCGTCTTCAGATAAAATAAAAATAAAAAATTATAGTATACTGAACTTTGTACTCGAGTTAACATATGTAGTTTTTATTAGGAAATATTCTGTTACGGCAACTTTTAAAAAGTTATTTTCAGAAATAAGAGAAAATTATTCAGTACAGTTAAAGTATGTTTTATATGCAACTGATTAGAACGGATATTTAAAAAAAAAATTCGTAATGAAACCTCCAATTTACTGTGGTTTTTTATGCCAATGGTCTTAGAGAGTGGACCATTAGTGATTTACGTCAGATGGGGAAGCATCAGCTAAGGTCGTGTTTTGCATTCTATGTCGAAACTGAAGAAATTCTAGGAAAACATTATAATTAACTCTCTGAAGATTGCATTGGTTTTTCATTCATATTTTTAGCGATCCTTAGTTGAATACATTATCCACTTTATTAATTTATTTAACACCTATTAGTTTTGGGCTAATTTTTCCTCGTAATAAAGTGATTCAAGATAATTTTGTTAACAATTAATTTATAAATAACTAGTGTGATAAAAAATATAGTAAAACAAAATAATTAAAGATGTAATATTCATGCTAAAAGGAGCTCACCTCTACAACTTTATTTTGTTTTATTATTACTCTAATTATTTATATCATTCATTACTTAATCAACGCTACTTCTTCAGAATAATTGGTTTATTAGTCATTTAATGTCACAACTGTTTTAATTTATTATTTTTACTTTATCAGTTTTTATTCTATCGATATATTGTCCGTCTGTTTTTTAACTGATATCAACTATATCAGTCACTGTTGTTTTTATTTTTAACTTACTTACTTTACTATATTTATATTTACTCAATATTTATATTTATATATTTTTATTAATATATATATATATATATATATATATATATATATATATATATATATATATTTATAAAATTTATATAAATTATATTATAATTATAATTATGTAAATTATTCAAGCTTTGTCACACAATATATATATGTGTGACAAAGCTTGAAAAACTATTTATTTAATTAATCTTTATATTTTAAAATTTAAAATATTAATTCTAACCAAAAATACTACAAATATTAATAATTACAATTTATGATATCACACATTTTGTAGGCTATTTTTCAAAGTTTTATTATAATGAATCTTATAATAACTTATAACAGTATAAGTCCAGGCGCGATAGTTTATTTTGTAAAATAAATTTCTAATGAACTTTCTCAACCTCATAATTAGGAGGAAAATAGTAGAAACAAATTATACATATTTTAGATAAAATCGGTATGTAGCAATCTGATGAAAAAAAATTGATTAAGATGTGGACAATTCAGTTTGAGTAAAATAGAAAGTAGTGCGTTGTAGCGTTTAAAAATACGGATAAATGTGTTTTAAATAATTGAAATGGGTCAACATATCGCAAAAAAAAAAAAAAATTAAAAACCGCGAAAAATGGCCATTTTTGGACGTTTAAATACAGACCTTGATATTGTCGCTGCAGCATGTTTGTGAAATTAAATTGTGTCTTTAGTAATGTCTACGTGCGATAAAAATTGCAGACAAAAATTATAATTTTTTGCGGAAAACACGAAACTTTTAAAACAGTATTTCTAAAAAATCGGTGTGTATGCATCATATTATGAATTCTGTATAATCGTTCGTATTATTACGTTATATGCAAAAACACAGAAATCGTATGTTTTTTTTTGTCATGTAATAACTAATTAACTAAAACTCTGGGCTCAATTTTGTCACGTTGTTCGATTCAGCTTGGATAAACCTAAAACCTTTAAGTCAAAATTAAATAAGGCATCTTTAATGCTTTTAATTTTTTTAAATAATATTTTGAAATATTTCTTCCTTTAATGTTTATAATTTTATCAACAAAATTATCTCAAACATCTTTATAAAAATTTATGTATTACTAGATGGTCACCTGTCCTTCGTACTGAAATGAAAGGTGGTGAGGTTTATAGCATTACCCGAAAAACACTTAAATCATATTTATGAGCGTTCTTTGTTTTCTAATATTTTCTGTTTATTAAAATATTGATTTTATATTGTAACTAATATAGTACTTATATAGTATAGCTATGTTGCGCTTTGAAAAGCAATAAGCAAATGATTTTCCAGTGTAGTTCTATCATAGTTCGCCAAGTAGCTATCATAGGTTTACTTAGCTATGTACTTTGCGAACTCGATATTCATCTCATGACTGACTGCGGTAGACTTACGAAGTTTATAACTATTTAACAACTGATTACCACTTGATATCGGTCCGATTGATCTGATTTTTCGATCAATAAAATGAAATAAAAATAAAATAAACTTTGAATACGCCGCGTTGATTGATACGTTGATTGTGGATAACAATTTAATGTTGCTAAAAACATTTTTACGGTTCTAAATAACAGCAATTTGAAGTTGATCATCAAAAGCCGCTAAAAAATATTTAATGAAACATAACGGATATTTAGCCTAGAGTTGAGGATAGTTCGATAGAATAGTCTTCACTAACGAATAGCCTGTCGATAGGCGGGCGATACATTGCTGATATCACACTTTTTCCAAAAAGTCTGATCTTTTAGTCCCAAAGAAAAAAGGGAAAAAAAGACAAAACGAAAATTTTATAAATTATTTTTTATTGAAGAAAAAAGGCTATAGAACTTGATTTGGCTTATGAAAGTAATTATACAAAACATATCTGCATGAATCCAACTGTTCTAGGAATTTCTTTTGGAAGTTAAAATTTGTGGAAGTTAAAAGCGAACCAATAATTGAATTCTTTGAGAATTTTTTCCTATAAAGTACGGGAAAAAAAAGAAGAAAAAATACCAAACCTGCTCCCACTTTTTTAGCTGCCATTTCTTTTAAAATGTCTATATTATTCTCAGTCTCACCTAGCATACAAGTAAGACTATGCGTTATTTTAGTTCTGATTCACAATTTATTAATAATAAATTATCAATTATGGATGGGTCGGATGCTAGGTATTTTTTTAAAAAGGAAAGTGAAATTCCAAAATATTTGTATCTTATGCTTTGTGTCGAAAAGATTTCTAAAGTTCCTCTAACACATCAAACTTACTGTTTCATTTAATAAGGAAACATAAAAAGTTTATAGACCCACGGCTTCGAGTTCATCATCTCCATTAGCTCCTATTTCTAGTAAACAGAGAGAGTTAGGAAACATTAATACCGCTGGATGAAGTCGCCTAACCATATCTGCTTATTCCTTTTACTGCTACTGTGCCTTCCGAGAGGATTTTCTCTAAAGCAGGACTGTAATGTTGCCAGAATTTGTTTCGAGGGGAGGGCCCATCCAAGGAACTACTTTAAAGAAACCCACTCCAACCGTGGATGTATGGATTCTCAGACTACTACTATAGTGAATAATTCGTGAAATCTGACATATTTTTGTGAGCTTTTCACAAATCTGTGTTTTGTAATTTCGAGGGGGGAAAGGGTCCAGGCCCCTGGATCTTCCCCCTCTGTCACTAAAGCAGGACCAAGGAGCCCAAGTAGGAGCCGCCTGAGCCCAAGTAAAGCTAAAATAAAGCTGAGAAGATATATATATTTTTTTTAACGTTGTTGCTTGAGTTACCGGTAGTTAATTTAATTTAACTAAATAAAAATGATTATTTGAAAATTGGTTCTACTTTACAATTATTCTATACATAAATCCTAAACACCTGTAGCCAAAAAGCAATTCGTTCCATTAGAAATTTTTAAATTAAACGTTTATAACTAATCGAAAGCTCCAAGTCAATATTATCGAAACCAACGTGAACTGAAGCATCCTAGTGTAGCGAAGGCTTAAGGATCTTGAGAAACGCAAAGAGTTTAGAGAAAACATATTCAATGACGGAGTAATAAGATTTTAAGTTAAATCAAACGTTTAACTCGAGATAGCATAACGTTTGCAGTATTATTTGTTGCTTATTGTAAGTAGGTTAACTAAAGAAGTTGATTGGATCCTCAGCTTGAGAAACAGTAATTTTTCTGTTTTTATTTCATGATTTTTCAAGTCATTTCATAACCTTCTTTACCGAAACTCTTAGCTAAATTTATTCTTCAGCATGAAAAAATATTTAAATTGACCAGCAATAGATCAAGATTTTTAATAAAGTATATTTAATATTGATTTTTTATTTTTTGCTAAAATCACAAACAAATTATTTTTATGGAACAAATGATCTGAAATCAATTTAATTATTAAGAGTAGTTCCTAATAATGTAAGAAACTTAAAATGTTTGCAAAAACAAAGATTTTTAAGAAATTTTAATTTTAACTTTTTTAACTAACTTTTTTTTATTTTTTGATTTTATTCCCTTTCTAAATAGTTTTTGTAAATACTCTATTGCATGGAGCTTGGAGAAGGAGAATACAAGTACAATTGGCTCTATATTTCCGAATGACCTCGGCCCTGATAATTAGTCCTTGGTTTGGCTTGTATACTTTTCCTAGCACACATAAGTTAGTGACAAGAACTCTCCTACTAGAAGGTCATGCCAATCTGATATTTATTTCTCCGATATATTTTCATTATAAATTTTAATTTTAACTAAATAGTATGACACTAACGTGGTTCTCAATGGCATGTTGTTCAGATCTGTCAAAGTTGCGAACAGCAAAAATACTGACTCCAGTATGCTTTGATGCAATCAGAGTTTCAGCATAGGTTTTGTAGATGCTCGGTAATTCATTTTAATCCAATTCAATATCAAATTTTTAACAAATTAATGATAACCTTAGACATCAAGATACAATATTCAAATGCAATGCGATAATCTTTGGACAAAAGTTCAGTTATTTAGGAGGTGATTTTCAAACAAATAGTCTTTTTCTCTAATCCATGCAAGGGTTTGAAAAGAATCTGGTCTTCATGTTCAAGGTATGGTGAACGAAATAATTATATATTACAGAGGTTATTATAATATATAGGACGCAAGTAGGATTATTTATGAATGGTCATGATTTTGTCCTTTAGTTTTGTTTTACTTGTTTGTTGAAAAGGTGCGAAAAAGAGCTAATCAGTGATTTTAATGTTCTAAACTCATTTTCTTAATTTCGGACAAAAAACGTATCTACAGTCAATTGATATTATTTCATCACTTGTAATTAAACGGTTTCATACATAGTTTTTTTTTGCAAATAGTAACACTTATTTTAACAACTTTTACCATCCCTGAGGGAAATTTTGAATTCCCTGAATAGAAATTTTGACTAGTTTCGTCGTGAAGTCTGTACTTACGTTCCTATGTACGTGCGTATCTCGCATAACTCAA
Organism: Rhaphigaster nebulosa; assembly: GCA_948150685.1. NCBI lineage: Eukaryota > Metazoa > Arthropoda > Insecta > Hemiptera > Pentatomidae > Rhaphigaster > Rhaphigaster nebulosa. The sequence goes on from OX411306.1 coordinate 42,323,701, forward strand.
AGACGGTTAGCCATAGAAAGTTAAAATTTTGTATTTGGGATTGCTGTAAAATCTAGTTGTGAACTTCCCTTTTTGGTGACTACATGATTACCGGAAATGGTACTTTACTTGAAGATCATTATCGATTTTCATCAATAATTAAATCAAAATATGATACGAAACTTCTCAAATTTGGTAAATAGGATTTTTATATCAATATGAATGTATTTACTAAGAGAGATCATATGTTTCGGTAATAAAGGGTACAAACGCGATTTTTTTCCACTCCAGTTAAACATTCTTATTAATTGTTTTAAGTGTTAAAATTGAGTGTAAAATAGTGGTTTTCCTCCCCATTTGTGACAAGAACAAGTCTGCAGCTTGAGAATAAGATACGAGGTTATATGGGTTCTTCCGCCTAAAATGTCGATTTCCAATGCTTTATCCTAGTTACATTGACAGTTCTAATGTTGTCACGGAACACGAAGAAATCTCTTGGGAACATTTTACCTGCTGAAAGAAAACGTAATATAATAATGGAATGAACCAGAAAGCTAGTGTGTGTATGTATCAATAGATGGGTGTTGCGACGCCGAGTGTCGTTTTTGAGATACTGCAATCTTCGGAAACTAGTAATCAAATTTAGGATCACTTTTTGAGCCACCGATTTATAGTTTAATAGGCGTACAAGGAAGTCATGTGTTGTCCACATCAGATATTTTACTTCGATTGTTGAATTCAAAATTTAATTTTTACGAGAAATGAGGAAAAATACACAACAGAAATGCGAGAAGTGAGGAAAAATATGCAACTAAAAAAAAAGTTTTAGAAAAAACAAACAAAACAAAACACGTCGAAATTGTAATTTGGAATTACTAACGTTACTTAATAATTTACTATTGTTTGTTTTGAAGTCGATTATTTTTTTTTTTTTAAGTTTTTATTTAGTTCCTTTTTGTGGTTTTTGCCTACCGCTTTGATGTATTTTTTCTTTCACATTCCTTAGTGGGCAAATTTAAAATAAGGCCAACTAAACATGATGCAAATGAGTCAGCAAAGATTAGATTATTTATTTATTTAGTATAAAATAAAAATTGCTATTTTTAAATATCTACCTATGTTTATTGATTGTCCTTTGTGTGTCCCTCTGTTAGGAAAATGACTCATTTATTATTTTAAATAGAAAAGAAACAAATAGATTTAGAAATGCACCATTAAACTAAATTAATGCAACTGCCGCGAGTTGGTGTTGTACATTGAGAGGTTTGTCTCTCTAATTCCAACAATATTGAAAAAATATTCTCAACTTATTGATGTTACACATTTAATCACATCTCAGTTCATAATAATATGCACGTAAGAAAATATAAATTGCAAGTAGATGAAAAACTTAAATCAACTCTTTCTCTTAAAGTCTTCGTCGGATCCTGGAGAAATGTATACGGAGGTATCTCCAAGGTACCTTTTTGATTAAAAAAAGAATCATAGAAATCTGTTTTTCGAATAGCAAAGTTATGAGTGAACCTATGTTAAAAAAAACGTTTCATCGGATTCTGATAAAATTTATGTGGGAGCACCTTAAGGTTGTACCTTTTTGATTAAAAAAAGAAAAGTAGAAATTCGTTGAAGGAAGTTATGAGTGAGCATATATAGATCATAAGGTCAAGGTGATAACCTTTTTTTGAACTCGAAATGAAACTAACAAATATGTTAGTTTGAATTGATGTTCATCTCACAAAAATAAAAGCTTTGTTTTGATACGATATTTGATGGCTGATTTGTCGCAATCAATTGCTATTATGATTACTTCCCTCGCCTTCTTCATTAATAAGGTTCTGGTGATCTACCAGTTATTGTCAAACCAAGTTATTAAGTGACACTGTAGGTGTTGACGTGCGACATTTGTTTCGCGACAGTATGGAACCAGTGTATGGCGACTGTTCTATACCATGTCCCAAAGATTGTTGCTAGGTGTGCGGTTTCCCTGGCTCAGGATTAGGCATAAGAGACTTTCTCCACCTAATCACTAAAAACATATCAGTTTTATAAAACATATAATAGTACTGTGTCGGGAAGAGAGAATAGCGTGCTGGCTCCAAGAGTCTAATACAGCATTTACTTGAATGAATTTTCTACTCTCGAGAGATAGATTTTAGAATTTAGTACTCTCGAAAGTAAAAGTGTAAAAACCTCTGGTTTGTCATTCTTCATATTTCGTAAGCTAAGGATATTCGTTTGTCAGAACTTTAAGTTAATTATGAAGTAAAGTATCATCTCCTAAATGATAATTGTCAAAAAATTTATAATTTAGATTTATATCTGGTGCATGTACTACATGTATATTTAATTATTCAATGTATGGAATTATGTAGGCTTTTAACGTTTTGCATCAAACCTTTGAACTTTGCATAAAAAAAACTTCGTAAGGATAACTAGGTAGGAACTTAACTACTATTGTATTGGCCCAGCCCGTAGAAAATCAACCTACCCGGCATAAATCAAGATAGACATTTTTTAGAGAAAATGTTTTTTTATAACGATTATATCTACTTTTTTGGGGGAAGGTTTAATATCATTAAATTTTAACTCATAAATTAATTACACATAAAACAATTTGTTGTGACAAGGTGCACTACTGTGTTACAAAGTGACGCTGTAGGTGTTGACGTGCGACATTTGTTTCGCGACAGTATGGAACTAGTGTAAGGCGACTGTTCTATACCATGTCACAAAGATTGTTGCCAGGTGTGCGCTTTCCCCGACTCAGGATTGGGCATAAGAGACTTTCTTAACTCCACCTAATCACTAAAAACATATCAGTTTTATCAAACATATAATAGTAACCCAAAGGTAAGGACAGACCAAGCAAAAAAATGATGGCAAAATCAACGAGTTGGTGTTGTCAGTATGTTTCCCTTCAACTAGCTACAGATTGACGGCATACACCGTAACATCGGGCGACATGTCATCAGGGGTGTAACTAGGCTGGGGCAAACCGGGCAATACCCCGGGACTCCCGAGGCAAGGAGAATATGGCCTTACAATCCTGTGCGGGACCTAGCCACCTCAAGGAACCTTCGCCAAGTGGTTCTACCCAGTACGGCTGCCTCAAGTCACGGACGCTCAATGTACGCCTGGCATCTTGCGCCACTGAATCTGCCCATCGCTGTCTTGGTCATCCTCTGGTCCGGTCCGACCTTCCTTCCAGCAGCTTTTCAGCAGAGTTCTCCTATCTCATTCTGGCAACATGGCCGACCCATCTTAATATGTTGACATTTCGTACACTTCCCTGTTGGTTCGTCTTCTCCATTGACTATTTGAATTGATTGCTTCGAAACTACTTAGTATCATTCTTTCAAAGATTGCTATTCCTTTTTCCATGGTTTTTGTTATGGTCCATATTTCAGAGGTGTATGTGAGCAATGGTCTAATCAGGGTCTTGGACGAGCATAACTTCATTTTTGTTTGTCTGGATAAAAATGAGCTCCATAGACGTCTCCGAGGCCCAAAATAGCACCTATTGGCATTGATAATTCTGTTTTTTATCTCCAGGGATACATCATTAGATAGACTTACACTGCTTTCCAAATAAGTGAAATTATCCATTTTCTGAACAAACTTCTGGTTTCCGTTGGTAGTAGATTCACCTGTCCTCATATATTTAGTTTTTTCTTTATTGATGCATAGACCTATCTCTTCTGCCCCCTTCATCAATGAAAGGAATGCTCCTCCTCGCATCTCTCTACTTCATCCTTTCTTGGATTATTTCTACACTTTCTTTAGCTTCTTGGTCTTTTCTTTGTCTTATCCTACTGTAGTGTACATTCAATAGTTTCCTCTGTAACGTTTTGCCCTTTGATTACATATCCTAACCCTCTCAGCCTACTGGCATCTATTTCGTCTCAACACTCAGTTCGGCACCCTTACGGCAATCATCTTGGGGCAAGTTTCAAATTTCTGCTCCTGTGGTGCCTACCGCTTAATTTCTTCGCTGAACTTGGTAGATATCTTTTATAAAATATTCTGCACATGTTCCTTTCCTAAAACACTCCAAATGCTCATTTGAGTAATTGCAAATTTCATTGCAAATCTGAACAGTAAACCAAAGCAATACGGAAAGTCTTGTGAATAGACAGAGAAGATGTTTTTGAAATTTTACTATTTGGAAACAATAAACCATTGTGTAATAATTTGCAGCGTTTTTATATTACAGAATATATATAATTCTTTAAAAAAATAAAATGTTATGATCTGCGTTATTTCATATAAAAATATTAACTAATCATAAAACCTGAAGAATAAATTTTCTTTTTAATTTCCAGCTTTGTCTATATTATGAGTTAATTAAAAAGAAAAAAATGTCAAAAGATTGGAGAATTTTTTTTAATCACTATATTTCCTAAATTTATTTAATAGCCTTGAAATTCAAAGCTGTCATTTCCTCAAAAAGTAAAGGGATTTTGACATTTCAGATATAGTAATCTGCTAGAAGGTTGAATTCTAAACTTTTGAACGCCTTCATTATGCTTACATTTAAAAAAATAAAATTTAATAATAAAATGTAAATATTATATTTATTTGTATTGATTCTAAAAAACTTGGCTCATGTCCCATCATGAAGCTTATCCTCGCCTTGCGGGCTACCTACTCACTAACGCCTGAAATAAAAACAATTTTTTTATTTTTATATTTTTAGCTCTCTAAAGCATATTTCTATCCTCAAAATAATTTTATTAGTTATAATGGTTCTTTTATCACCTATCTTGAGATGATCTTTTTTTTATTATTTAATAATTAATTTACTGAATAAACGTCCGAGTAAGCGGAAATTAAAATTAAATTAATGTCAAATGAAGCATGATATCTTTTGGTATTGGTTGATATAAGACAATCATAGTAATAGATTAAACTAAATACTTGAACCTGAGATGAACCTTAAATGAAGTTGCAGTACCTGCAGCGCGATCATGAATATAAAAGAATGTAAGGAAGGTATTGAAATCGGGCAAAATTTTCGATGTGCAGTTTTCAACCGATCTCTGCGTTTCAGAACCTCCTCAGTCCAAAAATCGCAATTTTAGCCGTTGGTCTGTTTGTTCATGTCCTGTCTTAAGATTATCTCTTGAACGGATGGACGATTTAATTGATTTATATGTTAGCTTCGAGTGGCTGCTGGGCCTCAACAGAAAGGAACTCCGACTGCTTATAGGGGTACTTACAGGGCACTGCAGGCTTAAAAGACACTTAAAGATTTGCGGAACAGCTGGGGATGAGACCTGCCACTGCTGTGGGCAGGCACCTGAAACTGCTCTACACTACATAGCCGAATGTGATAGATATGCGTCACTGAGATACAGACTGTTAGGATCTGATAGAATCAGAATACAAGAGGCTCCCTCCATCGAATGGACAGCCCTTCTGAATTTCATTAGAAAAACCAGAAGGTTCGATATGGAGGGTTAATAAGCTATTTCTATTGGTAATCCCCCGGGGATGGCAAAAAGGACCATCAGGCCCACTTGCCGGACTTTGTCCCCCCACCCTTGCCAGTACCAGTACCAGTACCAATAGCTTCGAGCAGTACCCCTACTGGTAGCATTAAGCTATTGAACAAAACCTTTGAAGTTTCAAATATAAATCGATTACTTGTTTTTTTATTTGCAGGATTTTGCCCCCTAATGGCTGTGTACAAAACCCCATACGTAATAGCCGAAAAATCGGTATATTTATAGACTGTAGCGCAAAAGCGGCTATAACGATTTTGATGAAACTTGTCTAAAATCATCTCACTAAGCTAATTAAATTTTAGTACATCTTCGAGAAAAACAACAAAAAGTTATACAGAAATAAACTTTTATTTAAAATTTTATAGTAAATATTCATTTAAAAGGTAATTACATTCCCTGCAATTTTTTTTTTTATCGAAAACAGGCGATCATTGGCAAATATACAGCATTTTGAACATTTAGTACGTTCCTTACCGCATTGGTAGAAAAAATCGGAGATTGTAAAAAAATTTCAATGCTCAGCTTTCAACAGATCTATGGGTTTTAGAACCCTCTCACACCAAAAAACAGCTTTAGCCACTGGTCTATCTGTGTGTGTCTATGCTACGGTTATCTTTTGAACCTGAGAAACTATGTTTTATTATTTATTCTGCGCCTACTCCAATGGAAATCTGATTACTTTTTTTTCGTTTTTCGTATTACTCGAAACAACACATCCCTCCGAACATTTCAGATGCTTCATTTAAAGATAATTAAATGGTCTACAAAGGTAAACTAGAAAAAAAAAACACTTTATCAGACCAACACTAGCAAAGATACAGCTAACAATTTTGGGTCCTAAAGGAATGTCGTGCTAGTGGATAAACAAGATATTTTGTACTTATGGCGTAGAATTTCTAGCATAATATTCTCTCCTAACAATTTCTGTATTATTTTATTATAATTCAAACTAAAAATATACGATCTTTAATACATATAATTAAAACAATCATTGCCCCGACATACATTTTCTGCAAATAAGGTATCAGAAGCATTTTGGTACAAGAGCAGGACAGAACGAGGAATGATATCCTTAATAACTTTAATTATTCCTTTCAGGAAATGTTGTGTTTTCCTATTATTTTCTGATTCCCGTAGGCCTCATTCATGGACAGAAAACAAATTTGAAAGGCGGAACACGATTTTTTTTTCTCTCGTCGAGGTTTCCATATTCCTCCTGAATTTTATAATCGAGGTTATAAAAAAAATCTAAAATCGCCTAATTATTTGACTCTGGAGAACATTGTGATATTATAATATTGGAATAATTTTAGAAATTTGTCAATTTTGATGTATAACTTCAATCTTTCTTCTCCTAAATTAGTGGCTATTAGTTTAATTTGTTTAAACCATTAATTGACGTGGTTTCAAAAGCTGAAAATGCAGTGATCCAGTATAAACTGTAATAAAAACTCATTAAATTTTTTTCAGATTCAAATTTTTGTAACATTGCATGCTTTTCAATTATAGGATCTTAAGATAAAAAGACTGAGCTAAGGGTCCCTGAAATACCAAGTGTTTTATCCAAGCAATACCCAATCTACAAAATGAAATTAATTTAATTTACAATTAGATTAAATAGATAGATAGATGATAGATTAGCCGTTCAAAAAAATCCATCACACAATTTATTTCATTTTTTTAATTCTTTCTGGATAGTGACTGCCCAAAGTTGTAAATTTTGTAACGGAGAATTAGGATCATAAATATTTATTAGGCTCAATAAAATAATCTAAACTGTTGTAAAACCATTCTTTATCGTGTTTATTTTGGTTCTCCTTTAATTTTAAGTAAATGATCCTGTACATTTTCAAAGATTTACTTGAGTGCAGAAAGAAGTTTTAGATCGCATTGCATCATTTGTTGTGGATAGAGACCAATCTTTATATTTGGATTTTTTCATATTTTAGTACCAATTTAACTTCTTTAACATACTTACAGTGATGTTTATTCCATTTGTGCACATTAGATTCCCGTAGCTTTAGTAAAGAAAAATACAATTGCTTTATTGTAATAAAAAGGAATAGAAAATGTTTATTTAAAATCGAATAGATCAACAGAAACGCTCTTTATTCTGACAGACTTAATCCGCACAGATTGAGCAGTGATCCATATAAACTGGGCTATTGCAGGAGAGGGGGCTGAATATTTGGTTAAAAATGACCAAAATATTACTTAAAATACAAACTTTATTATTTTTCGTACATTTCGGAAAAGATGTATCTCCTAATTCCCACACTGCTAATTCTCTTGGTTCTAGGACTACTAAGCATTGGGGTTTGGACTCTTCTAGAAAATATTGGGAAAAACACATAATAGAGAACTTATTGCAATTGTTGAAAAACAGATCCATTTCGACGCTCAAGAGCATGAGAAGACAGAAAACATAACTTGTTCGTTTCTTCTTACGACATTTACAAGTTTGGTTGCACTATATATTCATGACCGAACTTTCTTCCTGACGGTGGTGAGGACCATAAATCATATTGGTACCGAAGAGTTGGCTCCATTGATCGGCCTCTACAGCGTCATTGAAGAGGGCAGACGGTGGCGTAGCGGCTGGGGCAAGGACGGGCATCCAACCTCAGTCATCGGCCGTACCTCAAATCTATCCAGGTCATTGCCAACCCACCAGTCCTTTGCTATACATATTTTAGTCAATTAAAATGAACGATTTTCTTGATCCTTTTCCGTTTGTATTTGTACACGCATTACATATTTTAACTAAAGTTACGAAATAATTGACATTTTTAATATTGTTTATGCCAAAAATTGAATTTTATATTACTTGATCTTGTTTAGAAAAATTGGTGATACACTTCTGAATGATCTTAGAGATAATAATTTTTGTTGTGAGTGATTTCACTAAGCATTACCACGGAGACCCTAAGGTGATTCGGAATTACTAATTCTTGCACATTCTGAAGAAGGCTGTATTCCCGAATAGGTAATTTGATAAAGTTTTGGTAGCTGACACTTGGAATAGTTTTAGATATTTCTAATTTATCTAAGTCATTCCTATAGTAAATTTATACTTTTCAAACAGTCCTGGAGATAAAATAGAACCCCGAAATGTCGGCGTTATGATGTTATAAGATTTCAATAAAATATTTAACAAGGAAGATTTTCAATTCACTATTAATAATTGATATTACAAACAATATTTTAGTAAATGGTCAGAGAACTAAAACTATTTATTGCATCCTGCTTCTTCGTCTTACTTTATAGACATTATACTGGTCTACAAAGACAATATACAACAAAGATGAGAATCATACATAAGTACAGTTTGAACGAAAAAAATATGAGGTTACATAAAAATAAAAATGCGAATAATATCATATAAAATAAAGGTATATCTGACTGATTGGACCTAAATTTTAACCATAAAATCATACAGATAAAGAAACGTTATAAAACTAAATTACAAGGTAAGTTAAACGTGAAAAGATAAGAAATATCGTACAATAATACTAAAAAATAAAAGGAGGAGGTAGTTAAATTGTTTTGAATAAAGATTAACTGCATAACAATGACAAACATTATAGGTTCAGAGGATGAAACAATCAATAACGTTTTAGGTTATAGAAATAGTTCGATAATAAATCATAATTTAAACATACATTATTTTAAAAAAAATATTTGTTCTATGTTTACACATGTTAATGTATGAATAGACCATCAAGAGGATTGCCTATTGTAATCATCAACCTTGTAATGACATGGCAGGCATGAAGAACAGTACCAACAGAGCATTCATTATCTCTTCCCAAGAACTACTGTTGTTGTATATATTCCAGGAATAGGTTTTTCTTCAGACACACTGGTTATGTCAGTTTATTAATCATTCTTATTGAACCTTCGAGGAGGTTACGATTTATGGAACACCTAAAAGTTTTTTTAATATGATGGTAATGGGGAAACTTATAGCGCAATACCTACAACACGATGTAACGGTCCGAAATGGTAAATAAATATTCTTCACCATGATGTTGTCTCTTGCATTGGATGTTGAGCCACGGAATTTGTTATTGTTTTGAATTTATTAATTATATACATTTACAACCCCTGATATTGAATAGTTACAACCGTTTAGAATTGAATCTGTATGCTTGTTGAGTTTTCTTCATTTTGACGTGTGGGATTCTTTCAAGGATATGGTGCTAAAAGTTCTTAGGGGAAAGGAAAAAGGGTCCAGATTACATAAACCTTGTATAAAACTTAATGATTTCATTCAAAGCTCAAGGCTATAAATGCACTTAATATTTTTATATAATTGCTCTTATTACTTGATTTATAATAAATGATTAATAAAAACATTTTTAACAATCATTGTAAGGCTGAATTATATTTAATCCATAGCTGAGCTAACAGTATAATTGAAGATATAATCAATAATTATCTGCCTTGTTAATGAAGAGCGTTGTTTTGCGTAAAAATGTTACCTAGTTATGATGAAAGTAATTATCTAAGGAGATACGGATCAGATGTAATTTGAGTAATCTGTATATTAATTACTAGTTATGGCTACACCGTTAAATACTATTAAAATGCAATTATTTTCGATGGTAATTAATATGCCTGAGAATTCTGCTCAATGTTATATAAGACTACGCAGTAGAATTTTAAAGCAAATCCACTATTCTGGGATCTAGCAAAGAATTAAGCACGTCGTCAGCAGTAGAAGGTTTGATCATTTTTAACAATAGACATGACATCCCTGGTGACAAAAAACCATCGAATCAAATGCCGGCATCTTTCACGGATCTGACGATTTTAAGAATACCGAAATATGTAAAAAATTACGAAATGAGCAGCGTGGAAAAATTGAGAGCCATTGACCCAGATGCCTTTTCTTATGAACATTTCAAGCGAATTGTTCAGTTTTTCTGCAAAATTTTGGTCAATCTGAGATACAAATTTTAAAAATACCCCAAAATTACGTGATTAGCAGCATACAAAAACCGAATGGAATCGTTACAGACCACTTACTGTGATGAATGATAAAATGAAATATGTCAATTATTTGGAAGTTTTTTAAGAACCTGATAGCTTTAAAAATGTCAAAAAGTGCCAACATTTACGTCACGAGCAGCTTGGTAAAACATGAGGTCCGATGATCCAGGTGCCTGATGAACATTTCACTCGAATCTATCGATTTTCTGAAAGCTTTTTTGTCAACCTGAGATACACATTTGAAAAGTATCAGAAATGATTGGCATTCAAAAAGCTAATTATATTGACTTAGTTCAATTCCTTGACTACAAATTTAACAAAATATTTCAATATTTCGGAAGTTGCCCTTGAATCTGACATTTTCTAATATTTGAAAAATAAAATATAAAATGAAAAATATTTAAGAAGAAAAATAATCATTCGTCCTGGTTGTCTGCCCCATTGTCTTGCTCAATGGAAGATATTGTGTCGTCCTCAGTTTCTAAATTATCCAAATATTGATGATGCTGAGAGTACTTCCAGTCCTTTACGAGTTTCTAAAATTGGATGGTCAAACATTTGTGGTTCCTTGATTGCATAAGTATCTGGTTTGGTCACTACACGTCTCATTCTATTACAGAGTTTCAAGGATAATTAATCTTATCTATCAGAATTTGTCAATTATATCTCACTGATCCAACATCAGTTTGTTGTTATTTGTTGTTGGATACATGTTTTTTCTTTATACTCTCCCTCATGATTTGATTCTCACGGACGGTGGTCTATCAGATTTTATATTTGAAAAGTTGAGATCATTAAAATCATCCCGTGTTGAAATGATTCTTTAATTTTTTGCTCGCTGCTCATTACGCAATTTTTCACACATTTTGGCATTCTTAAACTTATTATTTCTTAAAATCAACTAAAAAAATTTCAGTCTTATTCATACTCCCATCTAAATCGGGCAGCGACTGACTAAATGGCGTCAGGGGGTAAGACAATGCTGTCTCAATCATCAGTTTACATATTTTTGAAGCATAGACTGCATAATTTAACGAAAAGTGCTGCCAACAATAATGCTTCCTTCCATTTTTCACCAGCTCCCCCCTTGAATTTCACCCCTTTAATTTCGAAAGTTGATAGCATTTGGCGTTAAATGAGTTGTTCAATCCTGTCTGGATTCGCAATAGATTCTTACAGAAATGATATTCTGAACCTTTATCTTGTTTTCATGAAATTAAATGCTACTCATCACGTAATTTTTAGAACTTTTGAAATGCTGTCATATAAAAGGCTTCCTGTAAGCCATTTGACTCGATAGTTTTTGCCATCAGAGATGTCATGTCTACTGTTAGTAATTGTTAAACCTTCTGCTGCCGATCACGTGTTAATCGCTTGGCAGGTAGATCCTGGACTACACATTTCTAAGAAATATCAAAAAGCTCGGCTCAATTTCAGAAGAGACAATGCTTGAAAATAATATGTAATATATCATTATTTATCATTTTCGAAAATATCGCCTTTGAAAGCAGTCTAAATCCTCACCAAGGCATTATACAGATCAAGAATTTTAAGGATACTGAATATCCTTGGAGATTTCAAGAACATAGAATAATGGGAAACCTTTCGTTCCAACAAAGGACTTCTCCAAGGATAATCCATGTCCCCTAATCTTTTTTAAAATATATTCAGATGTGAGCTAGAGTTATCGACTAAAGAATTACTCTCGGAATCAAATTAGGTATATTAATTTATTGTAAATTATAAATTCTTAACATAGGATTCGGTTCCTGCTGGATCTAACAATATATGCCGAGTCCTTTAGCTGGGAAATATTCTTTGCCAACCAAGGGGATGAGCCGAGGCAGAAGTCCAAGATGTTAGTTAACAAATAAAAACTGAGTAGCTAATTGAATATAATAAATTATGATTTGCTTCAGAAAAATTTAAATGATAAAGAATTATGCAAGGCTATCCATCATATAATTATAAAACCAACTGACATGATTATCCATGGAAATCCAGCCAGCTACGTGAACAATGAATTATGCAAATATTGTTAAAGGAAAATTTTCAACACTGCTATTATTATCACCTTAAGTAACTACTGTTTCTGATTAGAAGAATCATTACCGCAGTATCGGGTAATCGTTCATCAGATCAAATATCTGATAATAATGACCAGGAACGCCCACATGGTACGGGTGTCCGAGAACTTTCGGGAGGGAGGTGAGAGACAGTATGGTAATAATAAATTTATAATTTATAATAATTAATGGAGAGCGGGATAGCTTAGAGAATAAGGCACTGTGCTCCTATTTCCTAGTTCCTGGCTTGTTATTATTTATTCTGTTATATTAACCGTGGATCAACCCTCAGGTCGAAGAGACACTATTGGGGCACACCTAGCCTGTACAAACACCATGACGGTTAAGCGTGATTCTGACCAAATAAGCTCCCTGTATAACCGTTGGGATAGAACCAGTACTGAACACAAGACCCTTCATTGTTATGGATTGTTGTGGTGCAGGTTTATTATAAAAAATAAAGTATTAATCGATATACTCAAATGATAATTTATTGCTAATATCGAAGTTACTCCTTTTGGAATAACCGAAGCCAATACTTGGCTGACGTATTTGTAGTTGGAGGCCAGAGATAAAACCTGTCGGTAGCCGGACATTTCTATTGGAGCCCAGATAATGAACACCAGTAATATATACAATAAAATTCTAAATGAAAATACATAACTAAGTAAAAAGGAAAAGGTAAGCATGATTGTCAGTAATATTATGTGTATGTTATAAGTACTAATTATCTTAAATAATATATCCAAATCTTTTAACATAATTATAATAATCCATTTCAGGTATAGAGACTGAACATTCATTGGAGAAATATCGATGGCTACTTTGTCTATAAATCATATTCATATCATATTATTCTTATGGAATTGTTATTGCAATTGTATTAAGTCTGAATAATTAAAAAAAAGAAAAGTAAAAACCATTATTTTTTAAATTTGCATTTCATTCAAGATAAAATAATGATCATTTTTTTATGTTACTGTTCGCAAACTAGCCTTCAGTAATAACTTCCCTTTTAGCTTGCATCGACCTCCATATTCCATTTTTCCTACTTTTAGATGTTATAATTATATGGTGCTTTTGTCTAATTGCTGTGAAGGTTAGTTGAAATTGGTCAAGGAAGCGACGTATTAGGCTTAAATTTTTAAACATTTTCAGTATAAATAAATTCATTTGAGCCTCTATTTAATTAAGCCATTCATTCGACCCGTCACGCTAATTATAAACAAAATAATCTACGTCCAAATTTTTCGGAAGGTAATTTATTTTTATCTTATAAAACAAAAAAAAAAATCTATAAACAGATAGATATAAATATACATAAAAATTTAGCGTGGTTCATTGAATTTTTCTCTTGAGATAAAACTTATTTAAATTAATTTACTTTTTTTTCAATTTTCCAAACTGTTTCTTTGACCTAATTGCTTACAAGTCATTTTATAGTCAATTATGCTTTCGATTTTAAATATATTTAATGTCGAATACTGCAGAACTTCACTTTAGTAAACACGCAAAATAACCTATTTTTTAAAAAGAAATCATTCCAATATCTCCTTATGTTACTTACTAAGTTGATAACCATTATCTAAAAAATATTTTCTCATGAATATTTTAAAATTACTGTAGTTAATTTTTTATGATATGAATACATCATACTTTTTGTCAATTCTAGCGTATCGACTTGACATAATTTCTTTTGACTTGATTTGACTAGACTTGATCCGAATCTGACTGTTTTTTGCCACTTGAGATAGCTTAATCTATGGCGGATTTGATGCAGAAATAGCCTGTCCCTATTTATAATACTTAACCATACACTTCACAATGTGTCACATAACATTTATTCTCATGTTACAGTTCTATTATAATAGAACAACTATTAAAATTTTCAACCAGATTTAGGGATATATGAGGAGTAATCCCACCAAAAGTTAATATATCCACTTTTGGAAAACTATTACCAAAAAAATGATCAGGGAGGTATCTCATAGATGCAAGCCGAATTTTTATTGAAAATGTTGATTTCTAACACCTATTTGACCGAGAAAAATTCAAGATTCGAAAGAAACTGAATGATATTTGAGCGCAGAATATTAATTCTATTATTAATAGAATCGAATATTAATTTTAATTTTAACTTTTGATAGAAAAGTCCTCATATATTGCTTTAATAAATCTGTTGTAAAATATCTAATATTAATATTTTTTCGTAAAAAATATTTTTAAAAATTCGCAATAATGCTCTGCCAAATTTAAGGCTGTTTAGTAGAATACGATTTAAAAAATCTATTATGAAAACTTAAAAAAGTGTGTTACGAACTTCAAGCAAAGTACCATTTCCGATTATCCAATTTTAATAAAAATATAGTATGTTATTTATATTGACATAAAAGTCTTATATATCAAATATGATAATTTTTGATAAAAGTCTACTATGATCTTCCAATAAAGTACCACTTCAAACTTTCCACGTGAGCAAATTTTTACTTTCATTAAACGTTAATTTCGTATAAAAGAAGTAAAGTTTCTTTTGGGATTGCTCTACTCAAGGCTTCTTTGTCGGAGAAACCTAATTCCACACAAAACTCTTTGGGAAACCAGAAGCCAATTCTAGAGCAATCCCAAATAAATCTCTTCTTCATTTATACGAAATTAAAGCTTAATGAAAGTAAAAGTTGTCCTAGAGGAGGGGTATCGGCAGCACAACTGGACTGGGAAAAGCATTTACAAGTACAAAACTATTTAAAAAAATAAAAAAAATTCGCTATTGGTCACCTCCGAAAATCCTCAAACAATGGATTTAGTTAAACCAAACTATATTTCCTAAAAAGAATTTTGTCTACTTTACGATGGTGCAATTGGAACTTAATTACCTCGAATATTATTTGAGTGATCGTTTCCTCTTCAACAAAAACGTGACTTACTTAATAAAATGCAAAACTTAATTTTCCTGCTTTCTGTATGGAATCGGACCATGGGTACATATAAACTTATTTGTTCCTCTTGAGGTTTACTATCACCTCTTCAATATTTCCAGTGACATACAGGACACCCTGTATATAGTTCAGCCGCAAAATGTGATATTTCCGTGTTTTTCACCTAAAAATAGTAATAACTTCTAAACTATTGGCTGTTGATTGGTTTAGTTCGATTCAGAAACAAAACGACTATATGAAACGATAACTCACTCGATTTGATTTGAGCAAAACATAGAGCGAATATCCCGCCCACCATTTCGACCTCAACAGTGGGAGTTGTCATTCCGAAATGTAGATATGACCAACATTTCTTGAATGTACAAATGTATATTGTTTATTTGGTCCATTTGTGCTTACTTTTCCTGTACTAATGGTGTTTAGAGCAATTTTTACTGAAAGCGGAAATTCCATCACTTTTATTTCATGAATTTTAGCAAAAGAGTGTATAGGATCATTGTGTGTAGAGTAGTGTATGGAATCCAAAGTAATTTAATTTTGTATAGAATAATGTTTGTAATAAACTTCATATTTTTTTGAGATATTTACAAAAAACTTAAAATAAATTTGTTTTCTATCCTTCTCTCCCTCACCCCATCAAAACCAGATGCGGGAAACTGATCTTTTACCAGTTATTGCGGGAAGGGCAATGAACAATTTATGACCAGTTTCAGCTTTTTACGAGTTGTTTACCTAATGTTACTGAACTATATTAAATGAATAAAGATATTACCTATTTACACGTTTTTTGGAAAAATGTAAAACAAATAAAATTTAAAATAATATTTGTGGTTTATTATCACCTTATATTTAATTATATACATAAATGTCTCTATTAATCAAATAAATTTCTTTTAATACCTATGTTGCATGGCTTATTCGTATAAATTTTCTTCCAAATTCAACATATTTATCTTTTTCGTTCTAGCTCTGCATCATTTTATTTATATTTTAAGTAGACATTTGATTTAGATTTTAACAAACAACGTTAATTAATTTTTGAATCTACAGAGTAAATCACGTCTTCAGGGTTACGTATGCGAGGAACAGAAGCCTCTGGTCGTGGTTATATTCGGCAACAGGTGAGCGGCTGCGGTGAGTGGCGAGGACATCCACTGGACGTCCGTCTTTCAACTCCTCGCAGGTTCAAGGTCTTGTGGTACTTCCGGACCTCCTATACGCACCTACCGTTCTAGAATGTTCTGCGGTATAAGAAATCGTTGTTTCGATTTAGTTAATAATAACTGACTAGCTATACTAAAAAAAAAATACCCGATGAGATATTTATTAATAATAAAAAAAATGTTCTTACCTATCATGTGCATTTCCTTTAACTCCTAGTTTTTGATTCATTTTTATCTTCCTTTTTTAATCTATTTTCTTTTCAAATAAATTTATTGAAATTTTCATAAGCAATTTGAATTATCAAAGAATTTAGACTGAAATCAATCCTTAATACTTAGTATACGTATTACTATAATATTAATAAGCTCATACAATTATATCTTGTATTATAGTAATGTATTAAAACTATTGATTTATAAAAATATTCTTCATACTACTCTGCTTTGTTGGAAGTCAATAGAAATACAAATATATTTTACATGGCTTCTCTGCTCACGCCAGAGATATATATTTGAATATAAACTGTTATCTTAAAACATAAAAACTAATGTATAAATCAAGAAATAATTGGATAAAAAAGAAAATCTTGAAATATATCTAAACTGCAACAAAATGAAAATTACTTAAGAAATTATTGCAATGCATATACAGTAGGCTTTCCCTAATCCTACCTAATTAAAATTAATTAATTAAGTTCGTATTAGCGCAAAATTTGGATTAACGAAAGGGAATAAAAGGTAGCTTCGTTAATAACAAGTCAATTAAAAAATAAAAATTATATATTAAAAATATTTTGACAGTAGTTAATCATTGTCAATAAATATATTTAGAAACGAAAATTAATTAAATGTTAAACATTTTGAAAATGGACAATATGATCCGAAACGTTGACGATAAAAGAAGATAAGAGAAGAAAATAAAATTTATAAGGGTGTTATTTATGATTGAAAATTTACGATTGCTACAGAAATTTATCTTTTAATTATTATTTTGAATTTTCGTTATTTTGGAAGTTGAAAGTTTCTTTTTCGAATCCTCTAGATCATGGCTTCTATCAGAGATAGTGTACTAACCAAAATTAAATTCCTCTGGTAATTTCGTTCTTTCGGGTTCACGTCTTACAAGACGATTTATTATCGTTTTCATTTTTTGTGATGCTTCCATTTTAAAACACATATATGAAATTAAGATAACTGTTCAACACAAATTAAATAGAGGATGTTAATACTTATACATTTTTTTTATAACTTATTGGATGGTAAGTGGGAGTCAGTAAAGACGTAGGCTACTAATAAGTATCCGTGAGGAGGAGTGTGCTGAAAAGTTAAATAATGGATTTTTGGAAAACAATCCTTTTTGTATTTTTTTAAAGCTCGTGATTCATAGTGAATTATATTCTTGAATAGTGCAAACTACTCATTGTACTAACAATTCAATTTTGCATTAAATATTAATTTGATGAAATGATTAATTATTATGCACTGATAAAGGAATTGAGAAAATAGATACGTTTCAAAAATTTTACAGCTTAATTTTTGTTATATATAAACGGAGTTGATACAGATATAGTACATGTGGTTTTATTGAATGGGTGTGTATACTTCAAATCAAATCTATATTTTTTTATTTTTTTTGGATTAGGTTCGCAGTACTGAATGGTTAGGATTAGCGGGATGTCCATTCTATGGAAAATGAGGTTTTGATGAATGAAAGAATATTTATCCAATTGGTACATCTTGAGAGCGAGCCGTAGTTATAATGGTAAAAGGACATATAATGCAGTTCCTAATTGCTCTGCAGAAATTCTCCAATATTCCCAATAAAACATGAACTTATTTAATGAATTTGCTACAACTCTAACTGGCAATTGTGGTATAATTGCCGAGCACCTCCCGCAAAGGGGATCAAATTTAGCCTGCTTTGATTTAATAATAATGATTGTCTTTAGCCGCCACTGGCCTCGTACGAAATTGAACGCACTCCCTGAAGGACTGATATTGACCAAGGATTTTCATTCATTAAAGGTAATTTAGAGCTCCTTCGCATCGGCCTATTTCCGATAACGATTTAAATTAATTTAAATTTGACCAGTTAGTTAAACACTATATCATGAATCATTATAAAGATCTACCTTGAAAAATTGTAACTGCTACAAACTTTATAGTTCATTCCATCTGTCTATAGACATGTGTGCGTGTCTATATATATATATATATATATATATATATATATATATATATATATATATATATATATAAATTTTTGATATCTCAGTACCGCGAATGTATCCGATCTCGTTTTCTAAGTATTATTCAATTCAATTTGTTTAGGCGTTGCCTTCTGAAGACACCGACCGCTACACAGAACAGACCTCAAAAGTATCCTCAGGATGCCTTTGGGAAAAATACTTTGCGTTGGCCACTTTCTTGTAGGTTTCGCTATTATTTTTAATATTTCGGGGTAAAAATAAAAAATCTAATTCACGATTGAGAAATTATAAACAATTCTCAACTCCCGTTAGATAACAGTGTTCAGTTACTGTTTTTCAAAGAGGAACATTGGTTCTAATACAGGAATGATCTCTGTATCTCTGCACCAGCTGCAATTAGCAATGTAAGCACTGTAAGCATATTCATAATGTAAGTAGATATTCAGATAGCTTCAAATTATTTACGAAGGAAACTAAATAAATTAATCAATGTTCGTATTACAGTTTAAGTAATTTATTATTCATTAAATACCCAAATTGATTTTTGATTTTTTATTAATTCTCTTTATCAATCCTCAAATAAAACGATCACGAACTTATTTATGTGCCTAGTATTAGTGGATCAACGAAAGAAGCGCACATTCGGAAAATACAAATATTCCAATCTATACATTCATGGCACTTTTAATAAACTAATAATCCTTATTAATAAATAAACCTTACATACATAAACATATTCCGAAAGTCACAATTCATGTTTACGTTATTTATTGACAGTTTAATGATAAAAAAGATACATAATATGGTTATAATCGAAATTCTAGTCATTAAAAGAAGAAGGTTGGAGAGGATTTGGATGAGAAAACTTCTAACCTGAAAACGTAGTAGATGAGCATGTAACACTGTGCACTGGGCTTCCTCATTCCTCATTATATCATTAATGCACTACAGAATAGTTGCTTTTATTGTTGCAATTATGGATATGATTCATATTCTGAAGTTAAAGAAAACAAATACAAAAACCAGAAGCTTGGCAAAAGGTATTTGCACCAATATCCTCAAAAGTATTGTATTAATACATCGGAATCATTTAATATTTTCGGAACGTTACACATTGTAGCCATCTTAATACCTGGCCAAAACACGAAAAATTCAAATTCAGATATTGAGTGTGAATTAATACAGAGTAGGTTTTATGCACCAGAACTAACAGAGATACGATAATTCCCGCCTTATAAAAACTTGTTGATTAATGTGCTTACTGTTTAGTCTTTTATACTTTTCGGTTTATTTTATTTATTTTCATTTTAGTCCTTTAAATTTAAATTTCATTGTTAACCATTGATACATACTTACAAGTGACCTCTTATTAGTTATATACTATTATGAATAACTCATATCAAGGTTATATTATCTAATAATATTTTTAATCACATTAGCATCTTTTCTATTGATTCCTACTTGAACCAATACACTTTCTATCAAAATTTAATAAAAGTACGTATCAGAGTACTAAAAAAAATTGCACTAACTTGAACCTTTTGCGAAAATTGCATTTCTTGTAATAATGTTGGATGCTCTTGTTCCAAACGACTTCGTATCATTCGATGGAAATTATTTTGGAATCTAACTCTTCTAATTTGGAAGAAAAGTGTAAACATGTGAAGGAGTATGTTTTCAATCGTATTGTTTCATCAATAATTAAAAACCCACCTCGAGATGCTCTGTTTCATCGGTCAGTGTATGTCGAGTTGGTCAGCATGTCATCGGGTAGAAAACAAGTTTTTAAATAAAATACAAAGAATGGTCAGAAGATCATAAGAGGTTGTAGGTTAAAGTTGTTGGCCGTAGTCAGTTGTATTTCTCGGATTATTCTGAACGACCAAAACAAAAAAAAACAAAACAAAAAAGCTTCAGCGACTGAAGAACTAGCGTAAAAATGTCCTTAATTTTTTTTCTTTTACTTGTTAAACAATTAATTATTACAATAATGTAACCCTCTTAGTTTCAATAGTTTTTTCTCTTTTCCTCTTCTAACTGTATTCCATCCTACGAACAAGATAGGATTTTAGCAATACGATTTGAACAATACTACAAAATTCGGAAATAAGTGCTCAAGATATTTTAGTAGATTATTTTAAAAATATTTTTTTCGGATTCAGCATTTCACACACACAAAAATGGTTAGTTTCAGAATTTTGCATTTTAGCTCTACTGTGCGCAGTGGCGCATTGTGGCGCTTTGTTTGTAAAGGGCGCAATGCATAAATATATATATTGGAAAACAATTGAGACAAAATAAAAAAAAAATATTTTTTAAAGAACTACTTATTTATTTGCAGTTAAGACAATAATGCTCTGTTTATTGTGCTTAGGAGAGAGCTTTAAAAACAATTTGAGACAAAGTAGAACCTAGTGGTAGGGATAAAGTTGGTTATTTTTTTCTGGTGGGGGGAGTTGCATAAAAGAATAACGCTTGCAATGGGGCGCCGTTAATTTTAGTAATGCCTCTGACTGAACGTTTGTTTGAATACTAACCACAGGCGGTTAAGCTGCCGTGGGGTATCCAGGAGTTCTGCTATGTTCTCCGAAACCGGAGGTAACAAATTATTGGGAAATATACTAATAAAGACTTAGTTTTCTAAAATAAAGAAATAGAAATATCATAGCACATTTTAATAATAGATTGTGTTTAAAAAAAAAATATTTTTATCAAAAGTCATCTCCTACATTAATTGTGACTGCGTGAGAGATGTATTGTTAAAATATTCCAGACCATGCAAGGATTATAATAATGACATTTTAGTTTTAGTTTAAGGTCGAATGTTTTTTATCTCGCACTGTTTATCGGATAGTAACTAAGGCCAGAATAAAGGACTTTTTATAAAGAGGGCAGTATAACTTTCTAGAAGTGGTCCACCAATCCCAACTAGCATTGACCCACAGACCTTCACGCCTGATGAGTTATAATTTTCTTTTAATAATAAGGGAAACATGTCGGGCGATGAAGAGAGTACAGAAACAGTTTGGTCAGGTACCACCATGCAAAATGGGAGGTACGAAAGTTTAGTTCATTTCTCAATAGCGGCTATCACGATGGTTGAGTAGCGGTATAATTTTAAAAGCAATGTAAGTACTTTCCCACTACTACAATCTCTTGCTCTTACCCATCCAAAGCAAAAATTATAATAGGTGAAAGGTTAAATAACTTTAAGACATGTTATCGCAGATCGAAAATTCCGACGCCATTTAAAGGACAGGTAAAAATCTTAAAGAAATAATGTTGCAGACGTAAGTAAACCATTTCAAATTACAGTTTTTTATAACTCAGAATACATGAAAAAAAAAATCGGAATTATTTGCTCTTGTTCACTTACTGGCAGATTTAGATACAATTAATGCAGGATATAAAAACTAAAAGGGTGGAAAGTAGCCCAAGGGGCGTACGCAGAATTTATTTTCGGGGAAAGGATTTGAAAGGAAGAAGACATGCAATTACCTAATCCTTAATAAATATCTGTAATCCCCAAATGCGTTTTAATGCATTGTTATTTCGATTAATCAATTTATTTGTTTTTCGTATGGTGTTATTTTATTGCTTAAGTATTGACCAAAATACAGACCTTGTGCTGGCGAGTCTAAAAAATTATGAAAGGTGTAGCGATAGATTTTGTCATTTTGGATAAAAGTGTAAAGAGAAACAAGTTGTGTTTTTGAACAAAGAACACGGATCTGTGGAGGAGTTGGGCAGTAATTTATTATATAAGTATTTTATTACTTCTTCAATTGCAGGAGTAAAAGTCGACTATAATTTTAATAAGAAAACGGTTAAATGGTCCAAAACACTAAAATTAACTAGTTGTTTTAAGAACAATTAATCTGGCCGTGTTAAGTAATTGCAATTATTCCTTTCAGTTACTGTAATTGTAATTGAGGTTCTCTATTACAATTACTCCTTGAAGCTTTATAATTACAGTTCTTTCTTGACACTAAATAATTGAAATTGCAATTGCTCCAGCCAACAGTTGAGACTTGAGAAGTTTCAGATTAGCGTTGCTTGCTCTATCGAATAGCGAATATGGCAATACCAACCATTTTTCTGCTGTAAATTTCTTTGCGTAACTTGGTATATATGCTTTGTAAAGTATTCTGCTCATGTTCCAATGGAAACCGGTTCAACTTTGTTTAGTTATTTGATAATTCTATAACATTACATCTACCGGAACATTCTAGATGCTCATTTGAAAGCTAATCTGATTGTCTGAACTCTAAACCAAAGCGATGAGGAAAGCCGCGTGTATGGACACAACAAAAGATATAGGGATTACCTTTCAAGCCCCGTTATTTTTTTAAATCCTACAATAACTGTATCTAAATTTGCCAGAAATTGAACAAGAGCAAATGTTTTTCGACACTTTTTCTCTTTATTATCAATTATAAAAAAGCATAATTTAAATTTTTTTAAGTCTGCAACATTATATCTTGAAGATTATCACCTGTTCTTTCAAATGGCGTTGGGATGCTTTGTTATATAACAACTATTAAACTTTTAACCTACTCCGATTTTTGCTTGGGCTGCGCAAAAGCATGTAAAGCGGAGCGAATATAAGATTCTTGAATAGATGTTGCCTTGGCATTGCAGTATACAGTGAAAATATCAAAGAGACTATTGATCTCTTCAATATACAATATTTTTAAAGGCTTATATTGAAGGGAAAATACCTGTATGCATGATTGTACTGACTGTATGAATTTATAAAGAAACTATTTAGGATCGAGTATTAAACATTTTCTTTATCTATTCTGCTGTTAATCAGCTATCAGGCCAAGCTCCAGATACCACTGTAAGATATTAAATGATTAAGTGGAATACGTGAATCGATATGGTGTATAACAGAGCTGGTACTATATACACCCTGTTATTCAACCTGGTTGAATTATTTCAATAGCTACTTCATAAACATAAAATTAACAGGCAGGCACGTTATGCATAATGCTCATCCTCATGAAGACTATTTTAAACGAAAAAGAAAGGGTAGATGTTGAGAAGATAACTTGGGAAGGCTGGGATGTCCATTAGATGCTCAGCAGACCAGGTCGCGAAGCGTGTAGCTTATAGCAGGCCAAGGCTTCCAGCCTTGTTTGAAGTTAAAACAATTGTCTTCCTATTGAATTTAAAATCAACAGCACAATGTAGAAAATAGAAAACTTTGCAATAACCAAACCGTTCAGTAAAATAATGCTCTAAACTGAACTAAAATAAATAATCCAGTCTAAACTGAACTCGAATGCCTTTGCACATTTCTATTACAGAATGATCTCATTTCTGCTAGGACGATATTTGTTGAGAATTTTTAAATATTTCAAGCAATTCTCCAAATTAAAGCAGAAAATGTTTTTATGGCTCTTCTTAAAAGTTGGAATATGACAGTCACTAGGTTTGGCTTCGTTACCGACGACATGATGTTGATTAGTTATCAATTTCAGCTATTGGCGGTATTTGGGAACATAGTCTCTAATCTTATAATATCTTGTAAGTCCACCCACACGACTTTCCTTACCTCTATAGGTGAAAGTTCTATACTAAAATTGTTTGCTGTATCTTCATTAATATTGGCCCGATAATTATTATTATTTTTTTTTCTTAAGGTTAGTTTTGTAGATAAGGTAATCAATTTTTAAATCTGGAATGTTCCAGGAGATGTATAATTTTCGAGTTATTCAAAATAATTGACAAAAACTAACGGGTTCCCATGGGAAAATGCACAGAATACTTTTAAAACACTTTTTTAAAAATGGGTAAAATGTCCATTCTACACTAATACTGGTAAGATATGTATGATCTTTTTTTTTTTTTTTTGAAGAGAATTTTACTATCTTTCAAATTTCTATTTAGATGACCCATCAAGAAATGACTATTTTCTGAGTTATTCGCAATTATTTTCTTTTCTCGGAGATCTGCTATACATAATTTATTTAAAGGGCCTTGGGAAAATGACTTCAGTTAAGTTTCATCAAAATCGTTAAAGCCGTTTTGGCGCTATTGTCTATAAAACTCATTGTTCGGCTTTGGCAAAGGATGAATAGATTGGGTACACAGGTATCAGATGCCAAAACTTTACCAAAAAAAAAAAAAGTAAAAAAATCAGTCGATCCGTTCAAGAGATAATCGTTGCCGAAGATGACAAATGGCCGAAAATGCGTTTTTTGGATTCGGAGAGGGGAGGAGGAGAGAGGGCTTAATAGGCATGAGCGTTGAAAACTGCACATTGAAAATTTGACCTCAGCGATAGAAAAATACAAAAATATGTTTCATATAATGTGAAGGTATTTTCACGTAGAATATGTTTCTTTGCAATTTGAGCTGTTGTAAATGAAAAATTGTTTTTTAGGTTGTTATCCTACAGGTCGCTATGTATTATGGTCAGACTATAAGGACGTCAGAATTTATAACCTGTGCCCACCAAAATATAAAAATTAATCCTCACATGCCTTATTTCATTATTGACACCGTTTCTGACCCGAGCGCCGAATCTCAGTTCTGTTCCAATACTTTAGGCTACCGGTGCCTCAAAGAAAGCTAATTTTTTTGTTTTTTGTTGAGATATATGGAATAGTTGTTCGATTCGTAATAGATGTAAATGAGTTAATTTGTTTTTTATGGGCCACTCCAGAAATCCACGACCCAATTAATTCTTATCTAAAGGATTAGTGGAACAAACTTGAAAGGCTTGTGATAACTTCTATAAATGGGGTTAAAGCTAGAAACCCTTCAAAATAGACACGTCTAATAATATTTCACGCTGTTTTTGCTTCAAGGTTGCAATGGACTAATCTAAAATTAAATCTGACTATTTAAATAAATATCTTAAGGACATTGAGCTAAATGCTGTGCTTGATAGAAAGTGAAACAACTAGCAAGAGATAAGCGAGCAGTATTGCTGGAGCCTAAGTGTTCTGAATCTCCATACGACTCTCCGACGAGGGAACCGTTCCACACGTCGTTAGGCTGATTAGACAAGATTACTAGGAAGTAGGACTTGGGGAGAAGGGAAGGCCAGTCCTTGTCAATTTAAAATAAACTAATAAGTTGAGTGTTTGGCACCCGATAATCCCACTCAAAATTGCTCATTTCCGATAGTGCTTAATATACGGCATTTCATTTTCAACGGGAGGACAGCTGCTCTGTCTGTTAAGGAGTTTTAGACCGTGTTTTCCGACGGCGATATATTCTAATTGCAAATATCGGGGAAGTCGGCATCATTTTTTAACAGATTTATTACTTTATTAAAATAGCCGATCTAGTTCCTCAGACCTCGGGATTTCAATCCGTCTTCGATTACTATCAAGCTTCTCAACAATCATATTACTTTCTTAAGCAAGAAGGGCCATTTTGTTTCTTTACTAAGGATCCTATCTTTTTTTTTTTTACATCCTAACGAGAAGCTAAACAGGCCAACCTAAACTATATAATTATATAAATATCTGTTGTGGACACCCCATGACTTCCTAGTACGTCTATTAAACTATAAATCGGCGTCTCAAAAAGTGGCCCTGAATTAGGTTACTAGTTTCCGAAGAAGTGTATCTCAAAAACGACACTCCGCGTCTCGACGTCCATCTATTGGACACATAAAGACTTACATACACACATAAGCTCTTTTTATGAAGGCCTATGTTATTAGACAAAGCATTGGAAATCGACGGTTTCAACATTTTGAGCGGAAGAACCCACTTAACGTATATGTTATTTTCCTGCTGCAGACTTGTTCAGCTCACAAATTGGGAGGAAAACAAGTATTTTACACTAAATTTTAACACGTAAAACAGGTAATAAATTTTTTTGATTAGAGTGGAAAAAAATCGCGTTGATAACCTTTATCATAGGACCTCTGTATCAAATGTAGATATAACTTTTGATTTAAGTTTATTATGACCTTCAAGGAAAGTACCCCTTTCAGCTCTTCAATTTCAACCAAAATTTATAATATTACTTATATAGATATAAAAGTATAATTTGCCAAATTTGAGTTGTTTTACATTATATTTTAATCTAATTTTTGATGAAAGTCTAATATGGACTTCAAGTAAAGTACTACTTCCGGTTTTGCAATTTAAAATAAAATTTATTATGTTATTTATATTAGTATGTAAGTCTTGAATACCAAATTTTAGAAGTTTTGCATTATATTTTAATATAATTTTTTATGAAAATCCATAATGACTTTCAAGAAAAGTATTACTTCCGGTATTCATGCAGTGACCAAAAATGGAGGTTCACAACTAGATTTTACAGTAATCCTAAATACAAAATTTTAACTTTCTATGGCTAACCGTTGTTGAGTTATGCGAGATACGTAAGAACGAACGAATGTACGAACGTATGTACAGACGTCACGAAGAAACTTGTCAAAATGGATTCAGGGATGGTCAAAATGCATATTTCCGTTGAAATCTGAAAACTGAAAATTTCCGGGATTACAATACTTCTTTTACTGCTTACAAGGAAGTAAAAATGATGCAACATAACATACAAAATTAAACAAACATCAAATTGCATGAAAAACTAAGCCATAGTAACCTTAACGAAAAAGATGCTACTCGTGAAAAAAATTTACTATCCGGCACAGATAACCAAAAGTAAGCTGTTGATAATTCACTAGTTGTTTTGATACAGCGCCTCAGTGCATCGAGTTATGGAGATGGACAAAACCCAAATCTTACTTTCATATACGTATTTTATTTTTTTATTTAAGAAGATAAAAAAAGCGATGCATTTGCTTCTGAAAGTAATTCATTTATGTAATATGCATTTGTCCAAATAAATTAAGTAATCATTTTTTATGAAAGCAAATATTGTAAAAAATTATTAAGTTGGACCAAATTAAATTAAATTAATTGATAGTAATTATCATTATAATTAATTTTTAAAAATATTTTATTCTAAAATAAAAACGATTCACAATATTATGTTATTCATAATTAAAATTTATCCATGTTGCAAACGATATAAAATTCATATACTAAACATATAAAAAAAAATTTCCATTCTTATACAAAATTTTAATCAGCACACTCAATTGAATACAAATTGATTTTAGTGCGTTCTTAATAATATTAATAAAAAAAAAAAAATCGGTGTCACTAAAGTTGCTAGATTTTCAAAAGAATCATGCATAGAGCAGTACAACGAACTATTTTATTCATAGATCCCAACAATAGTTTTACTTCTTTTGAGAATGCGAAGAAAGCTTTTGGAATATATTTATATTAAAATATTACCTATTAAAAATTATTCTTTTAACTGCAAAAATCAATGCATTATATTAAATTAATAATACTATCATGAAATAATTGTAAAACTGACAGCTGGTTGAAGGATCCATTGTGAATAAAGAAATAATGCCCCATTAAAATGTGCCGTGTTATGAGACTGATAAACTACACTCAAATTATATTGATAATATTGATATTTGTTTACAAAACCTTTGACTGATACCAAACTTGTCTGAGTCATCCAAATGGAATAAACAAATATCCATAGTTCAATGCACGTCATGGTCCAAAATAAATAATATGCGCGCAAAATTAATTATTATCAATCTATGATTGTTCGAACGAGATTATTAATGTTTGTGATTTTTTGCATATTTTAAAAAAAAAATGTCTGCGATTATTATTACGAATAGTGATATATGAAAATAAGAATCACATGAAGAAAAAAAATACTATATTTATTATACAATAATCTTCTTTGAAACTATGATTTTTCGAACGAGATTATTAATGTTTTTGATTTTTTGCATATTTTTTAAAAAAATGTCTGCGAATATTATTACGAATAGTGATATATGAAAACAAGAATCATATGAAGAAAAAAATACTATATTTATTATACAATAATCTTCTTTGAAACTAATATTTATGCTTCATTTTTTTTCCTTTTTTGACAATTGCAGTAATAGTATCTCTTTTCCAGCTAATCCTTTATAATAAGTTCAACAATTCCAAAAATTAATTAATGACAAGTGCAGGAATCAAAACTTTGCTAATTCGCACATTTAATAATATTACATAAATAATAATACAAGTAAAATTTCTAATGAACTACAATGCCACATGACACGATTAATTAAATGAAAATTTAGCTAATGAAACTAAAAAATAATAATAAATACATGCCCACTTCGTTACAATGCTGGTTATGGTAGTTAATGCCCAGAGCACTAAGATTATAATATAAAATGAACCGGAATCCTGAGAAGAAGGCAAATTTATTATTTTAAAATTAACGATTTGTATTTTCACTAGATAATGGAATTGACGGTTATTTTTTTGTTAATGATCCAGTATCAATAATCGAAATATCCACCCTGGTGGTTATATTTCTTCTTGCTAAAAATATTTTAATTACATTGAATTTTGAGAATTTCTCTTTTTGATTAATATTTGTGTATCCAATATTAAGGACAGTGTTCGCTTTTGGTCAATCATTAGCTGACCGAAAAACCCGATTATATAGCTAAAATTTGGAAGAAGAAATAAAGTATGAACAAAGTTTCAAATTTCGTTTTCTTTTATGAAGCATTATTTATTTCTCAAAACGATTAATGATTATTACATCCCTGTTTTGGAAGGGAAAAAAAGGATCCCATAGATCATTTATATTTCGTTTCAGTATTTGATGTCCTACGCCTTATTTACAAGTATGTAAATTTTATACGAATTTATATAAAAGAAAATATTTCAAGAATAAATTAATTTGCTGCTTACAAATGAAATTAAGAAGAAATGCAAACACGTCAGTTAAATCAATTGATTAATTTATAGTGTTATTGAAAGTGCTCAGACGTCAGCTCACAATCTCCTGCCAAGGCGGCGTTGTGATATTTGCGTGTCTGCCATAGGATAAATGCGGAGCAGCATGCATTTAATATTTTATATGCGTTACGGTTAAATTCAGAGATAGGATTTTAAATACCATAAACGCCAATCTTGAAAGGATTTGCAGCGTGACTGCCGGTCAAGAACGCAATAGTGAAAGCAAATTTGGGTCAATGGCACTTGGTCAATGGCGTTCAAGTTCGGAAAATTACTGGGAAGCGACCACTAACCGCCGCTTTGGGAAGGTGGAAAATTGAAAAGTGTGTGAAGGTCTCGTGATCCGGAAGGATATCAGAGGCACTCTCATTGTTGTCGTGTATCATAGTCCCAACCTTACTATGATTAAAATTTCGATGCTATAATAAATCTATTAATTACTACTATAATTAATTATTAATTTATTTATGATAGAATACTGCCATGGTAGATAGATAGGTTTATGAGCAAAAACGAATTGAATGAATCTAAAAAAAACGACTAGCACTTAATTACTCTCTTTTTTTCCATATCTTAAAAACTGAAACTTGGACAGAAACTAAATACATAAACATACTTAAATCCTCATGAACATAAGCACTACAGATACACGGTAGCTCAAAAATAACTCATTTACAAAAACTGAAATATTGCCAATCTAAAATATCAAGAGTAATAATGAAAGCTCTTTCATTCGTCAACAGCAAAAATCTGCAATGACTGACTAACATCAACCAATAATCCACCAACACACATGAACTCTTTATTTCCGCATATATCATAAGCTACAAGGACATATCGATAGACTAATTAAAGATATGGTTGCACCTGACATGCCCAAAAATACTAGGCCGTGCTAAGGACTGGATGAGGGATTTCCGTTCGTGAGAAAATATAACTGAATTCAATCCGGCAATATTAGGGCAGCCATTAGTATTATTTTATGTTGCATTAGGTGGCGTAGAAGCTTTTTATTTAACTTAATCGTATGTGTAAAAACACATGTAACTTATATTTAAAAACATATCGACGTCGTGTTTTTAAAAAGGTTTCAGCGCCAAAAATTCAAAATTTAGGTAGCAATTTATTATGTGATGTAAACACAACATTTCACCTTCACGATATATGAAAAAAAATTGGAAATGATCTAAAAATCAACTATTGATGACGTGAGCACCACATCTGGCGTTAAAAATTGCTAGAAGCCTTAAAAATATATTGTAATTATAACGATTTTTCCACCTTGATAAACTCCTACTGCATACAATAATGAATAAAATTAAAAATTGTTATTTGTGAAAACATCGTTTCATGTGTTTCCTGTTAAGTGTATCGCGCTTACACCTTTTTAAAAAAATGATGTCGATATGTAACTTATATGTACGTATGTGTAAAAACAAATTTGGCACAGAACTTTTGGCATCTAAGAAACGTCGTAATTTCAGGACTTTTTTTAACGGTGCATCCTGACAAAAAAAGTTTTAGTTTAACAAATAAAAACAATTGAAAATATTATACCATACATTTTCGCTAGGACGTACGGTTTAAGAGTTATCATTATCAGTAGCGCGACAATCCAGTTAGTGATTCAGTGCCTCCTCCAGCTGCTTTTGTCATCCCTCTATATTATGCAGCCGCAATACATTTCCGAACACTAAGCAGAAATTTAGAATCATTCACGACTCCGTCTCTCCACCGCAGTTTCGGCCTGTTGTTTGATTGATGTTGTCATTATAGGAATATTCGCCTCCACAGATTGTGCCAGCTAAGAAGAAAAAAAAGAACTTTTTTCAGAAATCGCATGCAATATTGGAAGATATCCCCTCAAGAAAAATAATCTTTTATCTAGGTGATCTGAACAGTAGAGTTGGGAGAAAATCCAACAATTGTCATATTGGAATGTTTGAAGAAAAAGTAATAAACGACAAAGATACCCGGTTGATCGAACTCTATGAAGAGTTGGACATAGTTGTTTAAAAAGGATTTTTCCAACATAGTGAACTACATAAATTAACCTGAAAGCAACCAACCAGGCAGCTGAGGTCAATAATAGATTACATCATCATGAGGAGGAATTATAGTATCTTACCAAACAATGTTGGTGTGATGAGAGGTGCGTAAAGCGGTTCGTATCATTTTCTGTTGTGAGGGAAGTTTTTCTTTAAGTATGGAAGTTGCCGAAGGAAACAATATGATGTAAGTTCTCATGATGACTACAGATTTCATTAGGTATCACATAGGGGGTTTTCAACATGATTCGACAAAATGCCTTTCCGATAAAAGATTTACTAAGAGAAAATGAGGCAGTTTTGGTGCAGTATAAAGAGGTGAACAGGGTGGTTAAAAGGCTAAAGCAAAAATGAATAAACGATTTCTGGGACAAACATTGCCAATAAATTGATATGTCAATACAAGGAGAGTAATTAAAGGTAGCCTGGAGATGCCTAAGGAATATCAAGAAACTGATTACAGCAAAAAATGCTACACGATTAATTCTTTTTCAGAAGTGGACTTAGTATTTTTCTAATCGTTTGAAGGAGGATGGATCCGAATACAAATCCAATCAGCAAAGAAAACGCCAGTTGTGTACAGCTGATACTACAGCTGATCCAGTGTGAGTGGAAGAAATTGGTGTGGCCTTAAAGTCGATGAAAAATAACATATCTCCAGCACCGGGAAATATGCCTATAGAATTGATAAAAGCGAGGCCAATCGAATTAAAGCAAAACATATCCAATATTTTTACTTCATGTATGAAACAAGAAGCACCAGAAGAATGGCTAACAGGGTACATTGCCCCAATATACAAGAAATGAGGTAAAAAGGAAAATTTATCGGTTCATTGCAGTAACAAGTAGTCTGAGCCGACTGTACGGCCGTGTCTTGAAAAGTAGATCGGAGGTCGAGCTAAAGGGGATAATTCCCGAGGAACAGGGAGGTTTCAGGATGGGGCGCTCGTGTACAGATCACGTATTCACTGTTGCCCAACTGTTAGAAAAGCATATAGCACAAAACCAAGTAGTGACCTATAAAAAGCTTATAATATAGTACCTTTGAATAAGCTTTGGGAAGCAATGAACTTGGCAAGTATTAGTGAGGATCTCATACAAGGGATAAAGAACCTCTACGTAGGTGCTAATGCAAGAATAAAGATTGGAAATCGTTTATCCTCAGCATTCCATATCAACAAAGGCAGGAATGCTGCTTATAACCTACACTAGTTAATTTTTTTATTGGACAAGCCCTCAAGAAATGGAAGAAGAAATTTAGAGAATTGTACATGGGTGTAAAGATCGGGGAGGACAATTTTTTACCTTGCAATTTTCAGAAGATCAACTAGTTAGTGACTAGTAAGTTTTAATACCAACTATATTTTGAATTCCTTATTTTTGAATTTTTTGTGTATTTTTAGAACTGAGGATGAATGTATAACATTCGAAACTAGTTTTCAATAAAACAAATTTATAGAAGTGGCAAATAATTTATCAATCCCTAATTAGATTGGTCCTTCTATACCATCATGCGGATGTCAACTAACTAGTAAGTGCGTCAGATTAAGACTATCTGCAATACATGCTCAGAAAACTTATAGAGGAGTACTCTAAATGGGGCTTAGAAATAAACTTCGATTCCTCAATATCGAATTTAGGATCCCAATCATCTTTTCACCTCAAGAAGTTTATTTATTATTGTTTTATCTTTATCCGGGGATCCAACCTCATTTATACACCTAAATATTTGAATTCACTGCTGCGTGGAAGACTCCAATTCCCAACAGTTAATAAGTTAAAAGGCATGTATTCGGTTTTACTCCAGTTTATTTCTAAGCCCCATTTAAATTACTCCTCTATAAGTTTTCTGAGCATGTATTGCAGATAGTCTTAATCTGACGCAATTACTAGTCGATCGTCTACAAATAGTCTTTTATTTAAGTCTCATTTCCATACCATTTATATGCTTCAATCATTGGACCTCTTAGAGGGAGGGGAGGGAGTACCAAAACTTCCAACGAAACAATCGGTTACCAACAAAAATTTTGACTGCAAAATATTCCTAGACCCAAAGGTATTAAAATTGTTCTCGGTAATCGACTCCATTGTTTAGAATTCGTTTTATTTCATTTAGATGTTTTTTAGGAAGATGATAAAAATGATAATAAATTGATCAAAACTGCAAATAAGCTTTATGTTTTTACACTTTTACCAATTTTATTAGCCATTGACACTTAACACAATAATTTCACTCTTGGTAAAATGTTCTCATAGTGAACTTGCTTTAATGTGTATCAGGTTGCCACACAAAGATTACAAAGTTACCTGTTTTTTTTAATAGTTGTCCTCATTTCTCTCCTTAAATGGAGCATTTCGAAAAATTTAATGTAAGCAACTCTTGAAGAAATTATCTTAATAATAGTGAAAATTGAAAATATATATATATATATATATTCTGCACATGTTCCTATGGAAACCGAATCACCTTTGTTTAGTCAGGCATTTGATAACTCTAAAACGTTACATCTCCTGAATCATTTCAAATTTCAAATCTAATCGTCTCAGCTAATGGATAAGGAAAATCCTCTGAATGGATACACCAGATATTGTTGAAATATTACTATTTGGAAATAATTAACTATTGTGTAATAATTTGCGGCGTTCTTCATTTGCATATATTTTTCAAAAAACTTTTTAACTGAATAGATCTTTCTGAATAGATCTAGATTTTTTAGCCAACTCTTATTGAACTCCAACTCTTAGGCCTCAAGAAGCACGAGCCTCGGCGATTTGTCCCTCTGCTTTCCAGAGCCACCTAAGGCTCGAATGTCTGACAAATTATGAGGGACTGTCTTAGTAGGACATGGGGGCCAGGGAGAGGGGATACAAATCACAATTTTATTTTATTTATGATTATTATAAGTCATAATTTGTTTATAATATCGATAGCTACAACTTTTGAAATAAACAAAATTAATATAGATTGGTTAACATCAAAGGTGTTTATTTTTCAACTTAAATTTGTCTCTGTAGTGGTTCTGTATCACTTTTTGAAATAGTTCTTTCGTTTTAACCACAAAAAAATAGCAACTATAGAAAGAGGAGGGCAACTTTACACTTCTTGCAAATATGAAGCTGTAAAACTTTTTTGTTCTTTCCTTGAGGATAATTGTTAAAACTGTTTTGGGATCTACCGAAACTATCAACTATCAACGAAACAACTTACTGACACAAATTTTTTGCCGAAAATTTGATGAAAATATTTCAAAGCCAAAGGGTTGAAAATTTGTCTCGGTAATCGACAACTTCGTTTTGTTGAAAGTTTCGGAAGACACCCTAAGAGTTTATAACACTTATCCTTATTAACCAAAGAGCTGATGTAGGGCTTCAAAGTTGCTAAAGTTGCTTGGTGTGAAGTTAGTCCCCTATACCTTTAGTTGCAATTTGTTGTTGTTTAAGCAAAAGAACTATTTCGAAAGATAATAAAGAACTACAGAACACTTAGGTGGGCTATTAGAAACTTTCAAAAATAACTCAATTTTTAATTATAAATGTTGGGCCAACTTCACAGAGGACTAACTTATTACATAACGTGTCTGGGAGGGGGGCTTCTCAAGGGCCGATTAAATCACTTGGAAAGAAAGAAAATATTTATTTATTGCACTTCGTTGCAGAGAGAAACACTTTATTATTAAAGAGGTGCTGCCCACCTGTGTTGTGTTGTTATACACACAGCATACAATCATATTGACAATTTGTAAGAATTATTTTAAATAATTAAAACGTTCATAAGATATAAAAAGATATACATAAACAAACACAAACACACACAGACACACACACATATATATATATATATATATATATATATATATATATATATATATATATATATATATATATATATATATATATATATTTATATATTATTCTTTTCTCTTTTTTTTAGCGGTTTTAAAATAATGTTGTTATAAACATAAATCTCCTACTGTATTACATCAATATATAATTTATTAATAAATATAATATAAAAACTCTCTAATTTATATTAGTATGCTTATATTATATTTATATAATGTATGCCTATAATAAATGAGTAAAATTTCGCTTATTAGTATAAAATATAATTAAAACTTTACATTTAATAAAAATTTAAACTAAAAAAAAACATATATACATATCCAACCATTCAACCTTTCATGAACTTGTCACTTCATTGGATACCATGCATGTGGTGGTGGATGATTCCTAAAGAGTCAAGAACTATATTTTCGGCCAGTCTTGCTACGTCCTTAATATCGACACTAAAATCCTCCATGAACCTCCTTGTTGTACTTGGTATACTCCTAATTCCGCGGTCTCTGACCTAAAGGAATCTCCCTTTGAAGTCTCTTTCTCCGAAGCTTTCTAGGAATTTTTTCTTAAGGAAAGGAATATACTTATCATAAATGTCTTTCTTTTCACTATCTATCCTACTTTCGTAACACAGTAGGATCCAGAATGATTGCTGACTTACCTGGAAAGCTACGATATCAGCAAATCGCGTGGATCCATCCATACCTATGCAGCAGGCACAATCTCTATATCTTAGGAGCTTCGTCAATTCATACCTCACTTTATGGTGGCGGCATTTTGTGCATTTTGTTGGGGCATTTTCTCGGTACATGTGATGGTGTTCAGGCTCTCTGTTGTGTTTACGACGGCGGGACCCAACTTCTCTAACCTGTCCGCTGAAACCTGGGACTTCAGACTGGGGTGCATGATTGATGTTCAGTTTCAGGGCAATAGACCATTCGGAACCCGAAAGTATTTGCATCTCAAAAATATATCTGTTCGCTTTCTCTCTTTCTGTCTCTTTAAAGTGGCGAAAACCAATGTACTGCCACCTGCAATTGGCCCATTCTTCAAAGGAACCTTCTCGCAGCGACGGTCTTAGAATTCTCATATTCCGATTTCCCTAATCAACGCTCAGTCAGTCGACACAATTTCTCTCACAGCCGAATAATCGAACGTAGATTGGAACAGAGCACCTGGCACATTTGACAGTACCTGAGATACATAATTAAAACTAATGACAATACTTGAAGTAATAAACCGTACTATTTATGGGACAAAATACGAAATAACATTTGAAATGATCACGAGCAAAATATTGTTCAATCTCATTTCTTCTAGACGTATTAATAAATAAATTTGTCAAAACGGTAATAAAGTTTCACGTTTCAACCTTTATTTCCCTCATCTCCGACTTTATTAACAAATGATACTCAATATTTTTACTCTTATTAAAATATTTTTGAATTAAACTTGTTACCACATGTGTGAAGTTGTCATGACAACGGTCACAGAAAAGTCCGAAATGTGGGGAACAAAATCAGGCGAAACGTGTGATAAAAAAAGTATTAATTATTTCTCACACTTTTTTAAGACTTCAAATCTGTTTAAATTAAACACAAGGTACTAAACCAGTTTAAAATTCATGGATATGAAAATTTTCAAGTCACTTAGTTCTGTCGTTTAGGCTGTAATTCCATCAAAAGTGAGCAAGAACAAGAAGAAGAATATAACCGCGAAATTTTGAAATATTATACTGCATCTTCCTTCTGTCCGATTGCAATGAAAATTTTGAAAATTTCTCTGTTTGTTTTAAGATATATCTGTGTTTAAATTATAGGCCCCTTATATTTCCCGATATTCAGATACCCGAAAATCTGTACTTGTTACGTCGTGTAAAACGTCTGGTGACGTTTATCGTTTTTCTATCATTTTGAATGCGGATAGTTTGTTTTTTATTTGGCATGTAACTAATTAATAAAACCATAAATAAAAAGTGAACATCAACAAAATATTTTAAATTTATTGCAAATACGTAACTGCCGATTATGACATAAAAAACTGCAGTGACCTCAGTCGATTCTAGATCTTAAAGTATAATAAGAAATTGAAACAAGGAAATAAAGCAACCCAGAAAACAGGGTAAATTCGCCTTAAGGATATCAACAAGATGCAATAGTGCAGGTCCAGCTCATGCTTATCCAAGAACTGGAAATGCTAACAAATTACTTCTCTGATAATAACAAAGACGTGGTCGAAAGGTCTAGAGGAAAGGAACCTCTTTTTTCCGGGATTCCCGAGCAGGTGGAAATGTTGCTTCTGGTGTGGTTGACCGCTGCACATTGTTTAGGGAAGTTCTCTTACTCATCTGTATCAATTATCGGGAATAATAGAATTAGCTTACACTGCAATTTTTGGAATTCTTTCTCCTGTTTCTTGGAAAGCTCATTCTACTGGCAAAACCACAAGTGTATGTTATTGTTTCTTTTTAGTCCTGGAAATGTATCACTCCTTTCCGTTCATGTATAAATGACTGATGCGTGAGTCGTCATGTTTCACTAATTAACTTAAATTATTTCAAAGATTCTCAATTTATTATTTTTTCCAAAAATTTTATAAAATGGAATTTAGCACATTGCGAAATAAAAAATCTAGGCTAAAACAGTGTTTATATAATGCAAATTAAATGCAGTCTATAGTTTATGAACCATTCAGAAGGAAACTTATGAAAGTTTTGAAAAAATAGTAGCCAAAATGAGAAAACACGAATAGTATATTATTGATTTGTTTTATTTGAATACTGAAGTAATATACTATATAACTTTTAGCAAGCTGAATGAGTATTACAAGGGAATTAGGTATTAATTTATTAATTTAAAAGTCCAAATGTAGCAAGAAAAACAAGTAAAAAGCTTTTAAGTTGCTTACACTAATAATGTAGTGAAATATACAAAAATTTCTCCACTGACTTATTTGAAATAAAACGTATAGAATAACTAAAAATAAGCATTTCTTAACTTAACATGAAACAGTTATGAAATATTTTTGATTCTATATGACCAGCACACACATATATTTATGTAAATATTTAAATAAAAAAAAAAAAATATATATATATATATATATATATATATATATATATATATATATATATATAGCAATGAGATAACTAGTTACAAACAGTATAATTTCTAAAAAATAAAATCTTTGCAATGAAACTCAAAATCATATCTGATTCTTAATATATCTTTAACTACCCAGTATTTTTTGTAAATAAGTCACTATTAAACTTTTTCAAACTAATATCGGGAAAATACCAGAAATTATCAAATGATCGAGACGAAGTGGAAATCCCTCAAGATATTAGGGATCCTCCAGTATTCAAAGAACAGTATTAAGATAATACATAATCAGAATTCTTCCAAATCGTTTCATTTTAAATGATGAGTAGTGGAAAATATCTTAGTATTCTTATTTCAATTCTTTCCATTTAAAAAACTTTATCAATGATATCAATCGATGTATGACCAAACAATACAAAATGTATATTAAAAAAAAATTAATTTTTTACGAAGAAAGACGAAATTAGGAATGCTAGATATTTTGAACAAAATTCATATCTAATAACAATCACCTATCAAATAACCATAATTACAATTTTTATTTATCTGTATCCGTCTATTTATTAATTTTTTCATGTTATTATTTTGGAATGTGAATTTAAAATGTTAATATTTTATTAATTTTTCATTTACATAAAATCTTCGTGTTAGGTTATGAAATTGTGAAGGATCACTGGAAAAGAGAAATACGGGAGGGATGAGAATGTAATAGAAGGATTGAAATAAACAAAAGGGAAATAATTTAGGGATGATAATATTATTGTATTTAGAGAAATAGTTAAATTAAAATGGAAAAAAGGTATATTTATGCGTGATAGATTGATAAAGATTATTGCAACCCAATGTATTCGGTCAACACTGCTTGTAAATATTATATTGTAAACAGGTCTCTCTGGAATAGCTTTGGAGAGATTTGTACCTATTCGTATACATATTTCTTTAACATTATCTGAGAAAAAGTTTGTTAGACTTGAATAAAGCTATTCGCTGCCTTAAATATGGCTGCTATAATTGCAACCATATCTTAGGCAGCATTAGTGGATACTTAAGGAACTTAGCACCATAGATTTTCAATTTTTTTATAATTGATACGAATTTGGAAAGAAGGGAAAATGCTATTTTTATGATAACATCTCTTTTTTAATATTTTCAATTGCTAAAAGGAAGTAAATATGAAAAATTAGCAGATTGATAATTAGTAACGTACTACAATGACTGTTTAGAACATGATGAGTTTTATGTTTCATTTTAAAGTATGATTGGGATTTTTGAGGTAAACATTTTAATGGGCTAGAGAATGGTTGTTGGGTTTATTGAATCTGGAAGGGTATATGTCTATTTATAATTATTAGTGAAATCCTCAGTAGTTTAAAACATTTCCATCCATACGTGTAGATATCATCTTGATGGTTCAAATTATCTTGATGGTTGGTAATGAAAATCTCCTTCCTCTATCTATCTATGAAAACCACGGAACACGAACAGAACAGAAAAATATGATGCGTAATCTTTAGTCATCAAGGATCTCTATTCTATTAATAACTTGGTAGTATGCTCTATGCAGTAAAAACTAAATCTGTATCACTTTATACATTTGTTAAAAACATTTAAGGTTAGTTGGGGTCCGAACATACTCGCGACAAGTGCATAAATGGGGATCGATAGATTTCAAATGGGGATAGATTTCAAATCTATTTTGTTGGAAGAGCTGCCTTCTATGGGAATTTGAAGTAAATAGTAAAATCCCCATAGATGGCAGCTCTCCCAACAAAATACGTTTGAAATAAATTCCCATGAATCCATTTGGCCCGGGTATGCACTAACCCCGACTTATCTTATTAGTTTCTCCTATAAAATACATGAAAATGAGGTTAGGATGTTTTTATTGCCTCCCATCGATTTGTCGTTGTTACTGTGGTTTAACGTTCTGAAAATTTAATTCAATTTAATTTAATTGAATTGAATTTATTTATTAGGTTGTAAGGGAGTAAATAATTGTGAATGTAACTAATTGTTTATTGATTTTCGGTTGCAAAGCGTTTTCTCTGATATCAGACGCCGTTGAATATGGAATCGTTCCTAGCCTTTGCCACAAATATAGTCTATTATTACTTGAATCTTATTATATTTAGTTGCTTTGTAAAACAAACTCACGGTTAAAACTTAATTGGAGATCAAACCAAATTGATACAATATATTTTGAAATAACGTTCGAATAAAATATGACATGGAGCTCTCCCTACCTGAATGATCAGGTAATTCGAATGATTCGAAAATTGGTTACTTTTTAAAATGTTTTAATTTTATTTATTTCCCCGTTTGTATTCATTGTTGGCTAAGAGAGTAGTTATTATTACCTTTTGATTTGGTTTTGCTTATATTTTTTTTAATTGGTATTTTGTATATTTTTCTCTCTGATACCTCACAGAATAATGTAATTATATTGAAATTAGTATTTTTCTAAAATGTCTTGATTGCTTAAAAGAAGTATATCCAAATTCATGCAAGTATGCATAATATTTTTATATTGAAAATGTTTGTTTAAAACGTTTATTGTTATTATTATATTATATTGTCCACCGATGCAGTATTATTAATATATATTTATTTACTTTTTATTATTTCTTAGGGGGGGGTTCTTGTTCAAATAGAATAAAAGGAAATACTTATTTTTGGAGTTTAAATTGGAGACATGAATTGGCTGAACGACAGTTTCATGGCTTGAAACTGGTGATTCAACCTTATACGATATAAATTCTTCAACCATTAATAAATACGTTGGAACTCGCTTCTGAAACTTCTACTAATTGTGTTTGTTGTAATGTGTTTAGTTTGGTATATTGTATATTGGTATGCAGGTTCATGATTTACCTCCAGAAGTTAACCATAAAGTTGTTAGTATTATTTGTATGAATGCACCAACCTTGGATTATCCCCCAGTTTCATCTCTGCGCGCAGTTCCTTTGGAGGACCGAGTGGCGTTCCCTAAGTCGAGTCCGGTTCTTCAAGAAAGTCTTACAGGTTATTTTTTATCGGGGTCGCACTTTGAGGTATACTATACCTGCCGAACTACGTCACTGGGATTGCTCAAGTAATGTTTGGATCACGAGCTATGAAATTGAGGCTGCTATTTATAGTCAACGAAGCAGTTTGGTTTCCTACTGATCGTTCAAAGTCAATATATTAACTAACAATACTACATATGCTGTTATAAATGTTTCAGGAGGAGACTGAAAAAATAAAAAAAAAAGATAGAAAGAATTGCAAGATCATTTAAAAATGTCGATTCGTCTATATATTT
This sequence comes from Rhaphigaster nebulosa, assembly GCA_948150685.1. Lineage (NCBI taxonomy): Eukaryota > Metazoa > Arthropoda > Insecta > Hemiptera > Pentatomidae > Rhaphigaster > Rhaphigaster nebulosa. The sequence goes on from OX411306.1 coordinate 42,365,664, forward strand.
TGAATATCATAGAAATAATATAAACATGTTTATGAATTATTTTCAGTTTTATTAATTTAGGGATTTGCTATTATTTAAATGTTTTTTATACTATGTTGAGATTAAAAATAATATTTCTTAATTACATTTTATACATTTAGAGGTTATCTTGTTATTGCAATACAGCGTAGGTTAGGATTGCAGCCTTGGGTGGGACCATTGCATTTTGAGAATATATAGATATACCATATTCATTTAAATACATATAATTGATTGATTGTATAATCTTTTTACTAATTATCAGAAGAGGGGAAATAACTAAACATTTATAAACTCTTGACATTTTTACACAATTACCACTATATGAAAATTTATACTTTATTTATTTATTTAAGTTCACTTAATAATTATAATAGAAGTTACAATACGACTTCATTTTACTATACACTCAACTGAACTAAGGTCTCTCGTTAAAATGGTAACGGAGTTTAATTTAAAAATACATAATAAGTTACTCCTTATTTTTAAAAGAAAATTCTTATATTGAACGGATAAAATAAATATGGAATTGATAATTAACTAATTGCTCATTAAACTATTTTTTCCAACATTGCCGTTCCCTAGCTGTCAATCAGGGCCTCAGCACTTATGCAACATCCAACATAGAAAGCTATTGTGGGGATGTCACTGGATGTTGCCCAGTTTCTTTACCTCATTAGCAGTAGCCCATGTAATTATCAAAAATCCGACCTTTTAAATAATGTGCCATTCATCTAAACAAACCATAATCTGATGGTGCAATATCTGGGCTATACGCAGGATAAGGCAAAACGTTGAATCCTTACAGTACCGATAATTTTTCGGTGTTAAAGCAAGAACAATGTGCAGGGGTATTGTCGTTTTGCAAAATGAGTTGATTCCTGTTGACCAAAGCGGGGTACTTTGCACACAAAACTACATAAACTATATCTAGCCGTTCACAGGAAAGGTTTAAGTCCCTACTACTGCCAATAAATTACGAGTAGTTGTATGTCCTGGTTCACACATTCAAGAAGAACGTCAACATCAACGACCGATGGGCGATCTGGATCTGGGTTGTGCGGCAGTATTTCGATGGATAATTGACTCTCTTTCTATGGAACAAATTTCTTTGGCGGCTGTCTTTGCGCTTAAATCTTTTTTCCAGTAATGTTTCAAAAGACAGCGAATGACGATTTTTTCTCCTTGCGTTTTAAAAAGGTAAATGACCCAAAAAGCCAACTCAAGTCAAAAGGAACCAAAGTTTAGACAAAGTAATCATTGGCATAAATAATAAGAACAAAAACATTCTTGTAGGATAATTATGAGAGTTGGAATTAAGGGTTGTGTTCATGCTCAAGGATTTTTGTAACAACCTAGTACTGCTGTTTTTTTTTTCGGTCTAGTGCAGACTACAGTCTTTTTATCTGCCGATCGCTTCCCTAAGCACCTTGTCAGTAATGGACTGACTGTTATGCCTCAAACATAGCATGTATTTCAAAAGATACCTAGAACTGCTATTATTGGCTTTATTATAAGAAAAATAATGATGAAGGAAAGGATGAGAAACCGAGTAGGGGATGTGACAGAGAAAGTCTTACACACTGCATACGAAACTACTGAATTAACTAAAAAAGGTTTTTCTCTGTTTATATAATGAGCTAACCAGTTTCATTAATTACATTAATAGAACCATCTTTAGAGAAAAAAAATACGAATTTTGTGATGATTTTAGTTGCTATTTCTTGTTTCTGGGAAATTCAGCTGATTACAATTTTATGTTATAAATAATGCACAATTAAGTTAATTAATACTGCTATTTCTAACATAACATAACATAAAAATATGTATAAAATATATATATAATATACAAATTACAAATTAACAACTGATGCAACCGTCTAAAATATAGGCCGATAACAAGTGTGAAGTCTGCGTATGCCCTTTTTAGAATAAATTGCTAGTATATTGAAATTAAAATTAAGATAAATGTAGGTAGTGGATACAGTGAAGAAAATTTTCCTTGTTTTTTTCTGACCCACGAGATTTAAAACCTATCCAATGCACCGGTTCTGAACCTATCACAAATAAAATTTTAATTGATGGTAGTTAGTATCTTTCATTTTAACGATTCATAAACATAAAATTTGCACCGATAGTGGACACTTGGAAATCACCTCTTTGCGTTAAAGGTGGAGAAACATTTCAACAAATTTTTCTTGGATTAAAGTATTATTTGAAACGCATCAATGTAATATTTTCTTATTCTACAACGCTTGTGGTCTGATAAATGGAAAAAAAAAGGAAGATTACGTTAAATAACCTAAAGTTCCAACTTCAGAACTTAAAAATATATGTTTATAAAACTACTCAAACCATTACCAGATGTGATCATCTACATTTACTCAAAGTTTAAATCTGAAACAAAGCTTAGCCTTATTTTAAAAAATTCTTTAAGCAAGGGCTACTACCGGGGCAGCGTTCACTAGCGGTACATTTAACTTAACTACTAAACTACAGAGTGGTAAAGAGATTGGGCACCATTCAGTGACATCCCCACAATAGCGTTCTATGTTGGATGTTGCATAAGTGCTGAGGCCATGATCGAAATTATCATGTAGATTGAAAGATATAAGAATTTTGCAGAAAATGCTACCACAATAAAACGGAGTTGACCATCAAGTATGTTTTTTAAACAATAATTTCATATTTATTTATATAGCCTATATTTTTTCAGCTATCTGAGTAATTGTCTGACAAAAGTTTTTCTTTTAAATAAAATACAGAGACCATAAGATAATGATAAGCTAGGAGAGATCAGGAAATACTACGAAATACTAACAAAAAAATTTTCATTTACGTGACGTATCCAGGTTAAGCACAAGGCCGTATCTCTGGCACAGGCGAACCCCTCTTTTTTTCCTATTTGATATTTATCATTAAAAAAATTAACATTACAAGCAAATAATTATACATTTTGGCTATCCTTATGCTCATTTCAACATTAATTTCTGAAGATGTTTTTGCGCACATCGTTGTTATTTATATAATTGAAAACTTGTCTCTGGTTGTAAAGCAACTTGAAAGCATAAAATCAAGCAAGAGCATCGCTTAAGCTGCCCATTCTAAGAACTTGTTTGCAGTGTAATCAAAAGTAAATATGCGTAGTGTTGAAAAAACGAATACAGATAAGGACGGTATCAACCGTACTGGATGCACAGATCCTCAAGAGCAGGTCAAGTTGTGCAATGGATATTTTAATACGAACAGTGTACACTAAAATGGTTATTAAAAATATGGTGGATAATGAGCCGATGGAATGTTGATGAAAATGTCAAACATTGCAAATTATACGATCGCTAAATAAACATTAAGCAATAAGAATTCCAGTTCTATAGGGAAACATTTCAGTCACATGTTTTTCAAATAAACTGCATCTAAATATTTAGTAAGCTTGTAGTTTTGCTTTCTGCTGGCCCACTTAAAAACGTAACGCTTCCAGAATCGAAACAATTCCTCTTTTGATATTTATTCCTAGTTGGGATTCCGAACCGAAGTCTGTCATGTGCTGACTATCACAGGTATGGATGCTCCGGCCATGGAGAACAAAGACTTTTGTCACTAATTATGTCTCTCTTATTCATAGCAATGCGACCTTTTATATTAGACCATGAAATCGTCTGATGCCTAGGATTTCAAGGGCGTTGCGGAACCTTCGGCAAGAGATTTCTCTTAATTAATATTTGACCGGTAGTGAGATAAGGATTATTATCTATGTGTTGTTTATCTTAGTGTTGTTTATCTTATTATTTGGAACAATGGTATGAAGTTGCATTGTTCCGATGACTTTGTATATTTGAAATCTCATCGAAAGAGTGAGGGAGAAATGGAACGACGAAGATTCAATCAAATTTACGAACTGATGAAAAAATAATAATAATAATAATAAAAGGCTTAGCGAACCCGGAGGCTCGATGCCGATACCACCAATCGCTGTCTACAAATCTCGGTATACCGACTACCGTCCAAACCCAAACTCATTAGATCACTCTTAATACTATACTCCCACCTACGTTTCGGTCTACCCCTCGGACGTTTACCAGTCGGCTCAGCGTTTATTAACTTTTTAGGAATTCGTTCGTTACTGAGCCCAACAACTTTGCAAGCCCATTTCAACCGTCGCGATGATATCACTTCGATTATATTAACAGGGTGCATGCTCCGCAATTCCGCGTTGTGTAATCTCCTAAATTCTCCAGTTGACTCATCCTTTTTCGGACCAAATATTTTACGCAGTACCTTATTCTCGAATACCTTAAGGCGTTGTTCATCCTTCAAGGTTAGCGGCCACGTTTCACGCCCATACAGAACTGTAGGCAAGATAATAGTTTTGTATATTCTAAGTTTTAAGTTTCTGGACAAAATGCGCGACCTAAGTAATGTTGATACCGAAAAATAGCAAGCATTTCCCGCCTTTGATCGCGCCTTTATTTCCTCTTGAATTTCGTTTTTTCTAGTAATCACAGACCCCAAATACTTAAATTTCTCAACGTGTTCAAACCTATTTTCTTCTATATCTATATCCTCAAAATCGCCCGTTTCTATCGCTAACCATATATTTCGTCTTATCCGTATTTATTTTGAGGCCAACCTCTTTCCCAGCTGTCATCAACATTGTTGTATTCAGTTTTATAGTTTCCGCGTCCTCACTTAATAATACCAAATCATCCGCAAACCCGAGCACGGAAATTTTACCACCCAGATCTAAACCCCTTTCGGTACGCATTGCCTTTCTAATGACATATTATAGTGCTAAATTAAATAGGACAGGTGAAAGGGAATCGCCTTGTTTTAACCCCGAGCGAACTTCAAATTTCTCCGAAAAATAATTATCGATTCTAACTTTATTGAATGTTTCGGTCATACACATCCCTACTAGATTTACTAACTTCTTCGGTATTCCCTGCTCAATAAAAATGTTATACAGTCTCTGGCGATCAATCGAATCATAGGCCTTTTTGAAATCCACAAAAAGCTGATGAACTACACCGTTGAATTCTAATTTTTTTTCTATTATTTGTCGTAAGGAAAATATTTGATCGATAGTTGATCGGTTGCGTCTAAAACCACATTGGTAGTCTCCGATAATTTCGTCGGCATATTCCGTGATTCGACTAGTTAGTATCAACGAGAATATTTTATAACAAACCGAGAGGAGTGATATTTCGCGATAGTTATTACACTCCGTCCTCGGACCTTTTTTGTGAATCGGAATAAGTATAGATTCTTTCCATTCTTCGGGCATTTTTTTCATTTTCCCAGATCTTTTTAACCAAAAAATGTATTTTAGAAACTCCAGCTTCACCGCACGCTTTTATTATTTCACTGGAAATGTTGTCGATTCCCGCTGCTTTATGATATTTTAATTTTCCGATGGCTATTTCGACTTCCTCCTTACTCGGTTCTTCAATTAACGGTTCAGCACTCTGATATTCAGAAGGAGGAGATTAATTATTAATTCACGAATTCAAAATACTTTCAAAGTGTTTTTTAAATTTATTCACAATGTCCCCCGGATCGGCCAAGATATTGTTATTTTCATCTCTAATTCCAACTGTTTGCGCGATCTGTTTATACCCTTGTACATGTCTCTTACGTTGTTTTCAATTCTATTAGTTTCTATCTCTATTATTTTGTTTTTAAGATATTCTCGTTTTTTATTTTTGAGGAATTTGGACGTTTCATTCATCAAGGCTCGGAAGTTAGCAACATTGTTATCGCTTGGATTATTCAAAGCTTTTAATTTCGCGGCTCTTCTTTTTTCACACAGGTTTAGACAATCATTATCGAACCACGGTTTGTTCTTTTTATTGTCCCTTTTTCCAAGACACAAATTACTTACCTCTTTAATATTATCCCTAATTCCGATCCATAGCTTGTCAACATCTTCGCGATCCTCATCTAAAGAATCCAAGGCTTCAAACCTATTCTTGATTTCTACCGCGAATTGATTTCTAATTAAAGGGTTTTTCAATTTATCTAGATCAAAATTTTCGGAACAAATATGGCTTTCTTTTCTTTTTTTTATATTAAGTTTTTGTCGAAGTTTCCGGATTACTAATTCATGATCTGACCCACATTCTGCCCCACGATAACCCTCCAGCAAGCCTGGAGGAGCGCTCTCATTGTTGGTCAGCGAGTCCATCAGACTTAGCCGGGAGGAACTTCCAAGGAATTTCCACGGACCATCCCCACATCCGCCACCCGTGGGACGCTCCCCTACGCGGTAATGAGATCCGCGCGAGGCTGAACGAGGATGAAAAAATAAAGAAAGGTAAATTAATTTTATTAGGTAGGATCTGAATTTGTGTATTTAAGATGGATGAAACAGCTCCTTGCAGAGATCGGATCAGAACCACTGCAAAAGCATCTTTTTACAACTCTGTTTGATGATTCATTGGAATGAGCAACATCTTTATCATAACTCATCTTTATCAACAATCATTATCAACAATCTTTATCAACTCATCTTTATCTTTAATTCGTCTTTATCAGTGTACTTGCATATTGTACTTGCATACTTAAACATGTTGTGTGTGAAGTTGACAAATTATGTTAAGTTAAGTCTATAAATATTGAAACTTGGTATAACAGGCGGGTGCCTTCCACACCCAAACGAAACTCAAGACTTTTCTGACGATACATTAATTTACTTTCTATACGCTTAAACGCACAGATGTAAGGCATTTTATGGATTTTGACATTCACAGATGCATAAGACTCTATTTACTTGCAAATAGCAGTAACGTTCAGTAAAAGCCACCCGACTACTACTCCAGCTTTTGGTATTCATCTTCAATCCCTTTCGTAGTCGAGAATTTATAAATTATTATATTATTTGAGAATACCAATAGCGAAAAGTATTTTGTTTTTAAAAATCACACTTCACTTGTGAATGTTTTTCTCAGCCCGCTGTCCTAACAGCCCACTACAGATACTCCAATTCTAGGAAAGCTTCTACTTTTATTATGCTTTAATTTCGTTTAAATGAAGTTGCTGTTTATTCTGGAATTGGGACAAGGAGCAGAGAAAAACATTTAGAAGTAAAGATTGATTTAAAAAAAAACTTAAACTTTAAACTTTTGTTAAACTTATTGAATTTTTACGAAATAATTCAATAACACTTTCGAAATATAAAAAAAATACAGGAGTTTAAAAGCGATTTTTTTTTTAAATTTAATAAAATTAGTACTAGAAAAATAAGGCCATAAGGACCAAATGTGTGGAATCGGACCATCGGTCAATATGAATTTTTTTGTTGCTCTGTAGGCCAATTCATATTCATAACTTCTTCAAATATTCCCTGCGAATTTCCAGGACACCCGGTGTATAGTTCAGCAACAAAACGTGATTTTCCAGTATTTTAATAGAAAATCAGTAACAACTTCTAATCTATTGGTTAGATTGTTCAGTAAGTGGTCTCACACGATTAAGAAACAAAAAACTATAATAAAAGATACGCTAATCGACTAAATTTGAGCAAGTTATTTTGCAAATATCCCTCCTCCCATTTCGGACGGCTTAGGAAATGTTTTACTCCAGAAATTTCATGGCAGAAGTTTCATGAATCTACAAATTTTGTTGCTTATTTTGTCTATTTTTCTTGTAATAAACATCGGATTGGAATGAATCATCAATGAAGTTTACCAGTTAATGAGAAAGCACGTTCGTAACATGGAACATATTGGTTGGAATGACTTAGTGAACCATGAATGTTTTAGTAAACAAGTATGAAACTGTATAAAATTAATTAAATTATAAATAGTTATTAATTTATAGAGATGGTTTTGATTAATATTAATAAATCACTGGCACGGCCATCAAAGTGGTAATATGTTGACATTTGATTTTGAGACCAAAAAAAAAAAAAAATGATTCATTGCGGTGAATGTAAATTATTTCTTACTTCCCGTCAGTGATCATTATCTCGGCATTGAACGGTTATTTTATTCATTAGTCCCATGTTCAAATGTTACGATCCCAAGCTCATATTGTTACTGAAATGTGAATACGGACTTGAGATTATTATCAGAAACCAAGGTTGTATTTGCGAACAAAGAAAAGACCAGTTAAGTGTTAGATTTTATCGTGAAATATTATAATTTAATCAAGTTCAAAGAAAGATTTTTACAAAGTCCGAATTTTGTTTTTTTTAAATTACAAGCTATCAGAAAATGTTAAAATATATGAACGTATGGTATTAAAACTTCATAAGGTGAACATTTTCATAGAAGATTTTTTAGAAATAAATTTTGTTGGTCATCCACATTAGAAATAAAAGCGTCGAAAGAAAACTTAATAAAATAAAATTCTGATTGTAACACATCCAGAATTACGAGTCAGGGCATCGTCACAAGTAACGGACGCACAGTGGGGCCGATAGCCGATTTAGGTGGACAAAACAGTTTCAAAATATGATTAATTTAATAAAGTATCCTTTCTATAAATAGTTGGTGACCAAAAAGGTGCCCTATTTGGCAGCATCTAAGGTGGTCTGACTGTAGGGTACGGATTAGTCAGATATGAACAAACAGGTCCATAATTATTTATAATTGAAACTATTGACAGTGTTCTCGGTCAAGATAGCTTCTGTTAAATTAGTTAATTATGTTTGTTTCAGATTAGATTAACATAGCTTCAACCAATTTAATATTGATTAAAATTGATTTTCAAAAACGGTTGTGATCAAATCTTTTAAATAGATAAACAATACTTCTAAAATCTGTAAAGTACCCTTAATGGGTATCCAATGGTAAATTTTTATTTTGTAGAATTTTTTGCATTCTTTCAAGAAATGTTCATCAAATTTTGCGCAGTTTTGCTCTAAGTACTGTGTTGGGCTCTGGGCTCACATTTTTTGAATTGTAGGAAAAATTTTCTCCTCATGAAAAGACCTCCGATTTTCAAATAAAATTAAAAATACTCACAAAATTGACATTTAGATTACAAGATTTATTCAGGTTTGAAAGACAACGTAGCCCGATTTACATACAAAATTAATGAGCGCTTGAAAAATACTCAGAGAAAGAAATTGGCTTTAATGAGATAGATGACATCTTGAAGCTAAATTCCTGGGCCTTCCGATAGGGAGCCATCGGTCTTGTGGAGGTTTCGAGAGACCAGAAAGATCGAAAAAAAAAATTTATTGTCAACTAAATATTTAATGTCAATTATTGTCAACTTTCGAGGAAAAGCTGGTGCAGCACAGGTTGTATTTCATAACACCGGTCAACATGATGCTAAAATAGTTAAACCCACAATCATTATTAACAGCGACTAACATTATGAAAATTTTAAGTGATTATAGTTCAAAAAATCGAAGAGAGTACAGTTCTGAAGAAGCCTTGCGGCGATTATTGATTGCAAGTTAAGTAAATGGCTTTAAAAAAGTCAATAAAAGTTAACAGTATTTAAAGCAATATTTTTCGAAATAAATATCATCATTCCATAACATTAATTCATTTCATTGGCTGACCTAAGGCCAAAATAAAATTAAAATAAATCAATAAAAAAGCAGAAACAAATATTTTTTACTTGACATAAAAATAAAATTTCGCTTGAAATTTGACACCATCTAAATTATATCGCACGGGGCAAGTGCTCTGTTTGTCCAACCCTCCTGGCCCCTAAGCGATTATGTCGTACTGTAGTCAGACTGTAACAAAAAAAAATCAAATAAATCAGATTGTTTTTATAATATGGCACAAGTAAAGAAGGACCTTGCCTCGACCACTTTCTTGTATGTTTTGTTATTATTTACTATTTAGAGGAGGAGAAGAGTAAAAAAAAAAAGTATTATAATACAAACTCATGGAGTGTACTCAACTAGCCCACGCCTTTAACAAAAATATTATAAATTTGATACATAAAATAATTATAATTTTGGGCGGGTGCTGAAGATAATTACGAGATGCTTCACTGAAAATTGGTAATTTTTTCCCAAAAGTGAAATTTTTAGCATTGTATCAATGTTTGATCCACTGATCATTGGTGAATAATGATACCACGTGAAAATTCGTATGGAATGAAGTTATAGCATATCTATTTAGATTTAATTCAAGGACAGAACGACACCTCTTTACCCAATGTTGGAGTCGTAATATGAAATAAAACGCTGCAAATTATTACACAATGGTTTATTATTTCCACTTAGTAATATTACAAAAATATCTATTCTGTCCAAGTAAAAAAAATGAAGCAGTAGGCACCAAAGGAAGGATACAGCAGAGAGATAAGATCAGAAGCCCAATAGATAAGTCAAGAGGCCTAGGGCCAGTGACTAGCCGCCCGGAGAATCAGTCTACGAAGTTCATTACGCTCAGCTAATAATGGTCCGATTCAAGTGACTTTTAGTGAATTTTGTAAGGAATTTCATTAGAAAAAATTTTGAGGACGGATTTTTTTTTTTATTCGATATTTGGATTCTACGTATCTTGAAAGGTAAAACCTCAAATTTTGAGGGGGAAGGGGTTACAAAAATGCTTTCCTTGGTCGATTCCAAAGGTCTATTATTGAAAATAATAAACCAAAAGCATTTACAGATAGGGATTTTTTTTATTTTTTCTTATTTTAATGCCTTGAAATGCTGATTCCATATACCTTGTATTTCTCCTCTATATTTATAAATGGCCGAGTTATGGGCATATAAGATCTGTAATCGGCAATTATTATAGATTTTTTTAATTTTTTTTTTTTTTTAATGCCAATAAATCAGCCTTGTTACGCTGATACCAAAACACCTTACATTTCCTCTCTATCTTTATTAATGGCCGAGTTATGGGCTTATGAGATCTTTAATCGGTAATTATACAGATTTTTTTTTTCAATGCCTTGATATGCTGATTCCAAAACACCTTGCATTTTCTCTCTATCTTTATAAATGGCCGAGTTATGGGCTTATTAGATCTCTAATCGGCCCCCATTTTGAAACAAACAGATGAATGGTTATGTCGAGTTCAGAGGATTATCCCGGAGTGACCTGTGACATTGGTACCGAATCTCAAGAAAATCGGTCCAGTAGTCTCGGAGAAAAGCCGCGGACGGCGTACGACGGACGGACGGATTTTTTTTTATTCGATATTTATAATTCTACGTATCTTGAAACGTAAAACCTCAAATTTTGAGGGGAGGGTTACAAATTTTTTTTCCTTTGTCGATTCCAAAAATCTATTATTGAAAATAATAAACCAAAACTTAGAAAAATTTATTTTCGAATGATTTGAACTAAAACCTTTCTATGACTTGAAAACTTCTCAAAAATGTAGACGTTTATTTTACCCAGTTTCACTGGCCAATTATGATAATATTGCATTTAATATGTAGTTGTTAAATTAGGTAATAAGGTTATAATATATCATCATTGGGATTTACTGTACGTGTAAATGGTTAAACACTATTAGAATTAACATTTTAGATTATCTTTAGGTTTATTTTGAGTTTCTATTCATTTTTGGAAAAATATTAATGTTTAAAATTTCAATCATCCCAAAATCATTTTTTTTAAATTTCAAATTGTGTAAAAATTTAGTCGACTTTGAGAAGGATTATAAGACAAATATGAAAATAAAAACCAACAAACAACAAATGCTATTATTTTTTGCGAATATCTAAAAACTAAAGAAATTTTGTTAGGTGCTTCCCATATCCCGGAATCAGCACCCAAAAACATAGGAAACGATAATAAAACCAACCATTTGATTTTTTGCAGCGTGAAGCTGTTTTTTGGCATTGGGTAAAAGGACGTTTAAGCGGAAGTGGTCTGGTGAAAAGAAGGAGGATCTAGCACTGCATATATTACACCTTACTCAGCCAATATCTAATTTCGTCAATATATTGACCGTCTGAAGGGTAATTTATAACAATAATATTGATGCGTGTGATATATATTCCACGTTAAATAATATTGCTTCAATAATATTGATGCGTATGATATACTCGTATATCCCATGTTAAATAATATTGCTTCAATAATATTTACCTAATAATAAATAGGGTCTCGGATATTTGAATTCCTTGACATGCTTCATTTATCTTGTTATTCCTACACAAATACCTTCAGCAATTCCAATAAATATTTAATTGTAATCTTTCCTACATCTCATTTCATCAGTAATTTTATACTATTCACCTTTTATTTTTCGTAAATTTTTATTTTAGTTTATAACTTAATATGATTACCTAGTAGTTATTATTAATTTAATCCATTTTGGAAATTGGATATTTTCTAAATTATTTCAGAAATTTTTATTGAATAAGAAAAGGCAAATATACGTCAGAGCAAGCTTAATTGCCTCCACCGTGTATCCTTACACAACCAAATGGTCCTTCATTATATCACGGTTAGTATTTTAATGAGCCAATGACGCGTTGAGCTTGGACAAGACCAGTATTTTCAAGAATATGGCCTAGATGCGCTTAAATAACATTCAAACTCTTACGAAATTGGTTAGTGCGTCAGTTCTTAGAGAAGAAATTTAATTCTTTATTGATCGGAGTAACATATCGTCGGTGCAATTTGTGCCGAAGTGGAGTATCTGAAAATTTTTGGAATTGAGAAGATTGGGTTTTAAATATGGTTGCAGAAGTAAGGTGGCTAATTTTTTAATTACGTTGTTCGTATGTTTTATCGTTGATTAATGACGTCACATAATCAGTTAGATATTTTTGGCATGCCGAAGAGTATATGAAACCACACGTTAAAATGTAACATCCCCAAAATAGGATAATTTGCAAACACGCCACTTTGGCATAGCACCAAAAATATATTAATTTATCTACAGAAAAACAGAGATTTTCAATACCCAAAATTTTGAGTTACTTCAAGTTATTTTTAAAATTGATAAGCAAACTGAGTTACTTTTAAGCTACTTTAGGTTACTTTTTTAGTTAATTTTAAAGTTGGTAAGCAACTTAATAAGTTTTAACAATTCTTGAAAGGTATAAAACAAGCAAAGTAGTTCTCAAAGTGGATACAGTAATAATGCGACATTTAAATAATAAAATAAAATTACTACATTATGTATTAATCACATTTTTGCTCACATTTTGTAAGAGTCGTCTCTCCCCATATATATACAAAAATATTTATTTTGAAAGCCACATACATATGGTGTATATTTTTTTTTTTGGTTGGATCTTTGGTCGCCTGAACCATCCTTCTCCACCTTTTCTTATCTTGGGCTACTTCTTTCCAATTTGGCAGCATCTTTGTCGATTCTATCGATCCATCTGGTTCTGGGCCTGCCACATGGTCTCTTGCCACGTTGCCAATATTTTGCATTCATTGTTGCGAAAAGGCGTCCTGATGAATCCCTTCGAGCTACATGCCCCACCATAATTACTTTCTTGCCTTCATGTCATGAGACATTAACTGACCTGCTTCTTTACGCAATTCTTTATTGGTCCTTCTCCTCTATGAGTTTAGGCTTGAATCCCATATCGCTCCGGTTATCGTGCGGAGGACTTTCCTTTCAAATATCTCGATTCTGTTTTCTAGGTTGTCGATTAGAACCCAGATCTCGCTGCCGTATATGAGAACTGGCCATATCACGGCATTTTACACCCGTAATTTGAGATTTTTCGAAAATATAGTTACCCCTGAAAGAGAGAAAAAAACTCTGTTTGTGCTTCTTATAAGATAACCTGCTTCTGTTAGATGGTATTTTATGGAGATTATTGTGGAGCCAAGGCCTTTGAAGGTCTCTACTTTCGGGAACGATTTGCCTATTAACGCAGATTCTGTTGTTGGAGTCGGCTTTCGGCTTTCGGCTTTCTATCATATATTCTCTTTTATATTCATTTAATTGTAAGCCAATTTTAGTATCTTTTAGTCTTCTTTCAAGGACTGTAATATCATTCGCGTATGCTATGATTTAATGTTTCGTTCCGACGTACTATTTTGATGATTCGCTTCAGCCTCTGACAGAGCTTGATCCTAGTCAGAGTGTGGTCCGAATGAGATGAGCTTCTTATGTCTCTTATCTATCAACACGTGGCAAATTTGGTTTTACGCACCTTTAGTGTTTACTCTGTACTTTTGGATGTTCTTGTGCGGGAACATCGTACTGCCGACAACTAGGCCCTTACCTGCTGCCATATTAACACACCTCACTCTATTATCATTGCACGCTTCGTGCAGGCTTTGGCCTCTAATAATGGGCCTAAATTGGGGTTGAAGACCTCAATGACTAATTTTATATCATATATTTGAGCCTGATCCTCTGTTATTTTCTAACTGATCGTAGAAATCATTCATTACCTCACCATCTCTATCTTCGGGAGATATGTATAAGTTATTTTTTTTATGGAATTATGTTAAGAACAGGATCTGCGTCAGAGGGTGAAGGTGGCATGCTTGATTGATTCATTGACTTTGATGTGTCAATTTTTTCAACACTGTTAGATCATGTACAGGTGCCTTTGGCAGGTTTGAGGATGCCATTTCAGGGTCAAAATGGGATGATAGGATAGCGGTATCATCGGCAAATGTTGCCAGAAAGGTATAGGATTTGTAGGTATGCCATGATGCTATGATGTAGGATGCTGGCTTGTGGAACAAAAGCCTCGATTGGGTAATATTTGGAAAAATCAGCACCACAGCGAACTCTGTAAGAACGGTTAAAGAGATAGGATCGAATGATTAGGTGTAAGAATTGGGATAATTGGATTTTGACATTTTAAGCGACCTCTGATTCATACACTTTTCCTTTCGTTAATCGGGTTGGATTTTATACTAATTTTTTGGACGAACTGGACGAACTATAAATCCACTGTTCGGTTTTTGGAATTTCTCCTGGCGTAGAACATTGTCTGGTCATCAATAATGGTTTCGCCACCTTTTATCCATCTTTCCTCTTGTAGACTGATAACGGTATTATGGTGTACCATTTGACTTCATCCACTACCGTTTGGGCTGCACCTGGTCTGTATAAGCTCCGAACATTCTATGATCCAATATGGAGTCTATGATCCATTATACAATGCCGAGATCGTTACCATGTTAAGAAATTCAGATTTTCCGAGACTAGTTTTAGTCTTCATAATAAGATGTTTTTTGGCGTGATAAATCAGCCTATGTGGCCCAACACCCAACCTGGAGGGCCAGGAGCTATGTAAGACATAGGGGCACTCACCTTCATTATAGATCTTCATATTATAGTCATCATTCAAGTACTAATTACGCTCGACGTTGTCCCAACTTTGCCAGATAATGACTTTTGAAGGCTTATGATTTCAACTGATTTCACTGATTTAAAAACACCAGAAATCTGGACACAAATAAATGTATACAAAACTCTTGTTGAATTTGGTATTGTATTGCTAAGGCGTAACCTACCTGTTGAAACCAGTTAAACCAATGAAACCAAGTTAAACCAAATCTCTCGACCTGCAACAATTGCTAGGGAAATCCTGGTTATACTGCTTACTGTAGTTTGAACTAAGTTCATCTTATCTTAGTTAAAGCCGAGGCTGGTGCAACTAGCCCTAAAAGTATAATCAGTGCTATCCCGTCGGTTAAGCGCACTAGGAATCGACCGAAACATAGGCGGAAGAATTGTGTTAGGTCCAATATTGAAGATTTAACTTTTAATGAAATTCATCAGAGAGAACTTGGTAGGCAAGGAATGGCGGTGCTATTGGAATAGAGCGCGTTGTTTATTATTTCAATTATACACAGAATATCAAATTTGTCATCATTACATTCATTATATAAAATGCAACTACAAATTCCAAAATAACTTTTCAGTTACATTCTTATGTTGTATTTACGGCTATATCATTATGGAAAAATAAATATTAAGAAATAATTCATCAGTTTCCTCTACGCATGTAAGTAATTTACTTAATTATCAAACGTAAAAATTAATTAGAAATAGACAGAATTTTCTAAACTTTACTGTAGATGTTTGAACATTCATGATGAAAATCTCAATTAATTAGGTAACGATTGATTACACGGACTAAGGATAGTAAAGAAGTTGATTAAATTATGTTTGATAGGATTATTGCTAACAACTGAAGATTATTGCATCACTTTCTTATTTCAAGGCACTAATAGAAATTGTAATATAATGACGTAATGAGTACCAACAGAAAAATGATAATTGAAGCTATCAATGATAAATATAGCAAATCATTGATGTTGAGGTTTTTTTAACCCTCTAGTAGGTACGATTGCCCCAGTAAATCGGATTTTTTTTAAGACCTGCAGATTGATTCCTGATGTAGGGGATCAAGAGTTACCAATCTGTACTGTCTCCTTCTTGTTCTAATGAAACTACAATCCTTTAAGAGCCTACAAGGCCTGAACCCACTTAAGAAATAATTAATTTCACGAATATTAATAATAATTTTATTTTGTTATTAAAAACAGTTTGAAATAACAAGTTATAGTTCATAACTTACATTATTCTCTACTGTCTTGTCATTTTTCTTAGCATGTCTCTTTTCTTTCCTTAACGCTTCAACTTGTTTTTCTTTCGATCCTGCCTAACATAGGCGTGTTTTTTAGAGTCTGTACGAGCCATGGTACCGGGGGAATCGCCGTCCGGGGATATTCATTACTTCCCTGGAAAATTATTTAAATAAAATGCTGTTTAAAATTTTTTTAGCAATTTCTTGGTTAAAATTAAACCAAAAAATTAACACTTTTGGGCTATAATAGATATAAAATTGACTTATTAGCAGGTAAATGCTCAGGCGTTTTAAAAAATAAAATAAATTTTTAATCTCTTGAACGGGTAAATCTATTTAATTTCTTTTTGTAGACAAGTTTTTGTAAATTATTCTGCGCACGTTCTTATGAAAACCGGTTCACCTCTGTTATGTTTTTTTGATAACTCAAAAATTTGCATTTCCCAGCACATTTCAGTTGTTCATTTGAAAGATAATTAAATTGTCTACAATGCTAAAAATAAAAATGATAAGGATAGTCGTGTGAGTGGACACACCACATATTTCTAGTATATGACTTTTTGGAAATAATAAACTATTGTGCAATAATTTGCATCATATTTTAATCATAAAAAACTTCTTTCCATTAATGGGTTTTTAATCTAATTTTCGTTAGAGTAAATAGTATAGATGACCACATGATTTTACAGAACAGACGAAGACGAGACTGGTTTTGTAAGCAGTGTTTGTAAAATATAATTTTATAAATTAATTATAATATCAGGTTAACAACTGTGAAACTATCTATAAAAAGACTGTCTTGGAAGTGTCGCATGTGTGATTTCTAGTGTTAACTGTTGTATATTCGATAAAAACCAATAACAGTAGTTTTCAGTAAAACGTTGTGGAAAAAGATTAATAAATTTGTGGAAGTTGATAAGGGAAATTTTTTGAACATTTATATTTTTGAAAAGTTGAATACCCTCATTAAAATGAATTTAAAAAAATAAAATAAAACTGTTTTAGAAAACTTAATAATAATAGGATTCTTTGATCAATTTAAATCATGTTACGATTTTTAACAAAAGAGTACTTTTTATCACCACATATGAGATCAAATCTTGTTCCTAATTAAATCAAAATCACAAATTCGATTTTTTGTAAAATACGAAATTTCACGGTGGCAACGACGATAAACAATTATAAATGAAATTTTTAGAACAAATGCATATGAATTTTTATGAATAATTTTTCTTTATGAAGCAAACCAAGCAGCTTTTCAAATAAGGCAAACGTTTAATTATTTTCTAGTTCAAAGAATAATTTTACAGCAGTTATTAACTGTAGTTAGGTTACAATTCTTTACAAGCCAAACTATTTCCCAGTAATAAGGCATAAAGATAATTTTTATGAGATGATTTTAAGAACAGTCAAATGTTCTTGTTTTGATTTTTTCTCGGACTGTTGAACCATAGTAGTTATGAACAATGACCGGAGTTTGTAGAAAGAGGAACAAAAATAATCTCAAATCGAACAAGATTGCCGAAAATATTCTTTGCTCTCATTGTGGCATCTTAGCATACCTTAAGACGTTGACCTTCTACAGTGCAAAAAATTCTGAAGGACTTCAGTGTCCGAGAACACGAAATGTCTGCGTCTCATAAAAAGGTATGGAGGGAGATTTAGTAACATTATAACATTATAGTAAGATAATATATTTTCTATAGGCAACAAATATTAAATATGTGCCAGTTTTTTTTTGTTTTTTTAATATTCATTAAAATTAATTATTTGTAATTTTTTCATATTCTATGGTAAAAAAAAACAAATAGAAAAGTTCTAATAAGTCACCATCCACTAAAAATTATTACCTGCTTCAATTTATTTTTTTCAACAAATTTTGATCGCTTTGATTTGATCGCTTTCTGACGTAGTTGCAAAAAAATCAGATGGATCCTGTTAGAATACCTGTAAATATTTCAAGGCTCTAGCGAGTTCCAAAGCACTCTGTTACCGAATGATTTTGACAGTTGGTAATTAGTTAACTATTGATTTATACCATGATACTGGAATTCGTTTATGTTACTTCTGCTCTCAAAGATCAAATTTCTCATATTTCGTATTCACATATCAGTGTAAGATTATCCAAAAATTAAATTAATCAGGTATATCGAAAAAAAAAAAAAAAATTTTTATTGAAGTTTTGGAAATATATACCCAAGGAGTTACATAATATCCTAGTATCTATTATATACATATCGCTTATTTTCTTTAAACCTTCCTGGCTAATTAATTAATTAATTACATTAATTGGGAATATTTCTCATTCTGATTGTACAATGGTTTTCAGTAACTTCCAAATGCATTTTTCTCAGAAAAAAAGCTTGGTGCTTCCAAAAGCGAATTGAAATTCAATCTAGTGACCATTATTGTTTTACTAAACATTCTTCCTACCTAAATTGTCCCTGTTCCTAAATTCCTAAATTTTCTTTAGGAATTTAAAATTAAGTTCCTAAATTTCCTAAGTTCCTATAAACTGTTCCTACCCCTATCCGACACAATTTCGGGATCTCCATTTATTGTTTTAACTTTCACCAGGTGGTAAAGTGTTTGTTTATAAATTCTGTGTGAGCCGAGGAACACCAAATATTCCATGAAAATCTCCGTTATTACGATTTAACAAGAAATGAACTGAATACGACATACTATGCTAAATGCTTTTTTGTTAAAGTAACAAAGAAAATACAACTCCGTTGTCTACATCCTTCATAATTGCCTATTTTTGAAGGAGAAAAGATATTAAGTTGTGTATGGCCGTCACTCTCAGAAAGCAATATTGAAGCCCAGCAGAACTTAGGAGGACTACTGAATTCATTATTATGGATACGGCTTTTTAGAAAAGACCGAAGAAATGAGGACAATTTATTTTTTGGTCGCATACAAGGAAGTATACTTGTTAAGGTTTTGCATTCTCTTAACAGAATAAAAGGCATTTATGTATCGTACAATAAAGATATGATAATTAAAGCTTTTATATGTCCAAATTCAGATTACAGTAGATGTGGCATGCTGTTAGGAAGAAACATTTAATTTGATGATCTTAAGGATTGCTCAATATTAAGGAAAGATGTTGAGGGTTAATCAATTTCCACTAAAAAGGTAGAAACAGCAAATGACAAACTGTTTTTATTGTTTAATTATAAATGGAATACCTACTCAGATGAATACGCTCCTGTGCTTCTGAAACTACCACATGTCACACTATCATTTCTTCTCCTTTGGCAGTAGTTAATTATACCATTCAGGGTTAGCTCAAAGTCACCTTTAGATCATCAACCAATAATTATTAGCCCTTTTTCTTAGTCTATTATTTCTGCTAGTAGATACGTCAATCATTGTCAATCCATCCTCTTGGCTATATCCTTTTGACATCGTCTAGCCACTGAAATTATCCATCTTGATAACGAAGTCAACGGCAGATTCGTTCTATAACATTCTCTGTTCGGTGTCACTTCTTTTTTTAAATATGCTTAGATTTTTTTTTTTTTTTTTTTCTGAACCCCAGTTTATTTTAAATACATTTTAATACATTAATACAAGTACAACGTAAATTGAGAACTGTTAAATACGCAGAAGCACTTGTAATTATTATAGCTATTTCAAGGTCATAAGGTGAACATTCTTAATAAAAAGAGTAGTGGGACCGAGAGAACAACAAATAATTTAAGGGAGATTTTGGTAACTAGATATATCTATTTCCTTCACCTGTTCCTTAATCATACCATCGCATTAACGCAAACGATATGTATTACTGTAATAGCAACGGCAGATAATTAACAGGTACGCATTTATATGCATTAAGTTAGACAAATTTACATAAAGTATGCTACTGTAGTTATTAGTGGAAGACTTTTGTCACAGAATAAAATCATTTTTTCATTTCATTTCATAATCTAATATGTGTTAATTTATATTTCAGTACAACTATATTCCTTGTTCCTATTCCATTTAAAAGAATGTAGTCGTTTAACTTCAAGAGATAATCAAAATATCTTAATAATACGTAGTTTCAAACATAGTCTACAAAGAAATTCCTTCACCTTTGTGGAGCTACTACTGCCGTGATTTATCCCATATCGCATATTAAGTGAGGAAAATGTGTGATTTTGAATTTAACTTCTAATAGAGAACATATTGTTCTCATTTTTATTTGTATTTGTTAATTTTTTTAAAAAATGTTTATCCGGAGTCCTCAAGCCTTTTGTGGATTGCAAAAAGATGTTAGTCCCTGACATTCATTAATCTTCTTGTGCTCATCATGTTTTTTTTTTCTCTTTTTTTAAAAGAAATTTAGAGTATATATACATGTATACATATGCAGATTCACCTGAAGGATGCTGTTTTAATTTTATTTTTTGTTGTTATGGCCGTAATATTTTTTCCAAAAACATTCAAATTGAGGATGTGCGACAGATATTTTTTTTTCCTCTTCACGATTATCTGTTCTTTTCCAATTCTGCCGTTTTATTGCGTCATGTCATCTTTTCTGACAATAAACTTGTAATTTTAACTGCTTAGGTAAAAAACCTGATAAAGTGCATTGATATAAATAAGTAGGTCAGATATGGTGCTAAATAAGCCGTGGTAGCCCAAGGTGCAGTGGTACTTGCATAATGGGCAGCCAGGGTCATGGGCGAGCTTACGTGACTCCGTTCGCATACAAGCTCCAACTCCTTCTACAACTCCCACTCTTCCGCCTCTCTTCAACGGGCTATATTATAATGATTAATATATTTTTCGCTTAGTTAGCCTTAGATTTTCTCTCTGAAAATTCCGTTCCTGTTTGCAATTTAAACTAGGAAAAAAACAGAATTCCTTTGTTTCTACAGCCTTCAATGGTTTCTCGCGTTCCCCATAACAGTAACAAGCATTTATGTTCTCCATAAACGGAAAGGAGGTTATGCAAATCTTATTTTTTCTCTAGAAACGAAAACTTCTATTACGAATAATTATTGGTTTCTCCAATTAGAAAGAGGTAATTTACACCATTTATGACCAATTTAGATGCATGATTGCTTTAGTAAATAATTCACGAAGATATCTTTGTACTCCCCAAATTCCAGTCATAGGCTATGAAGACATTCGTTCTTCTTTGTTATCCTCAATCAATGATAAACATGGCCAACTATCTACAATAGACTATTGTTCATTCGGATTTAACGTCCTTATATACTCGAACTAGGGCAGAAATGATGGTTTATCCAACAGGTAACCTATTTATTCTAGACAG
Organism: Rhaphigaster nebulosa; assembly: GCA_948150685.1. Lineage (NCBI taxonomy): Eukaryota > Metazoa > Arthropoda > Insecta > Hemiptera > Pentatomidae > Rhaphigaster > Rhaphigaster nebulosa. The sequence continues at coordinate 42,387,403 of OX411306.1, forward strand.
AATAAGAGGATAGAGATTCATTCCGAGGTCCGTCAAGAAATAAAAGTCAACGCTTCTAGGCAGAATTTGAACGTGTGTCGGTTCTAATCTTGCCTAGAGGCCTTGAGTATGCATCTAATGAAATGAAATAAAAATGAAATGAAAAGAAACGAAAAATTAATCTTTATTATGGGACACTCAATCCCCTAAGAATAACAAAAATGAACAATTCAAACAGTATTTGTCCGACTAAAATAAAATAAAAATTCAAAATAGACTCACATTTGTACATATTGACATAGACATTCATGATAAATATTTATTATAATAGTTATAACAATCCATTGTTTGCATGATATTATTATTAGGAGGCTTTGCAAAGCGAAGAACTGTTGAAAATTGCACATCGAAAATTTGATCCAATTATAATATTTCACTTATTTATTAATAATATCTTACTTATTAATTAATTAATATTTCTCCTATTAACATTTTTCTTATTATTATAATTTTTCTTCCTAGCAGCGCCGTTATGTTCTGCAGTTCCTCCGACTTGCAGCTGTAAATAAAAATGAATAAAATGTTCAATGTGCTGTATCTTTCCTAATAATAGTCCAATTTCAATGGTTTTTGTTTTAAAGTAAACTTTATTTGTTTACCTACCTCCTATAAAAAAAAATAAAACTTCACAACTTCAAAAAAAACATTCAATCCTTTTTATTAATTATTTCTTTTTCGTTTAAATCATCACTTATTTTTAAATAATCTTCTTCAAATAGGAGGTTATGTTTAGTTGTTAAAGATTGTTGGGATTTAACAACAAAGAACAGCAATTCTGGCAGTTGAGGCTCTGTGTTATTCAATCCAACAAATTATTACTTATTTATTAATTATATATATATATATATATATATATATATATATATATATATATATATATATATATATATAGAGGAGTATTTATTGGACGAGGATATATTAATTTTATTTATGTATATATATATACATAAATAAAATTAATATATCCTCCAATAAATAGTCCAATAAATACTTTCGTGAATACAATTAATGAATAGCGGATACATTTTCTAAATAATATTTTATAATATTGATATTTTCTTTTACTATAATCGTATTTATAAATATTCATGTTTTTCTAAAAAACATAATATTTTTTTTTAATTTATTTATTTTTTTCAAATAATAATTTCATCGTAGTGAACATAAGTCTGATGCACAATATTTGAAATAACAATCTTTGCTATTGTTTTTGCTAATAATAGTATATTGTGTCAATATGAAAATGTTTCATCGTTATTGAAATAGATATAAATAGGAAAATAAGTATACATCTGTTAAATATAATATGATTGCAAGTAAAATATATATATATTCGGGTCCAAAATAACACTTTGAATTCCATTCAAAAAATACAGATTACAGAAATATTGTTAGATTTAAACCAGTACATATATAAGCTTATATATATATATATATATATATATATATATATATATATATATATATATATATATATATATATTACATATATAGGGTTTACATTACAATTGTCCAGTAATCCATCTTGGATTAGTGATGAATATATATAAATTTTTCATATTAACTTAACTCAGTAAGCCTTCAGTTCACTAGAGTTGTTATACTTACCCATGTGCGACAATTTTCATTTATTCATTTGTTGGTATTTTAAATTTCTGAAAATAGTTTTGGATTCCACGGTAGTCGCTCGATCATCGCATTAATCGAGGACGATACAAGACACAGATGCTCTGCCAGAGCCCTCGGGTCACCGCACATCATGGTTAGGAGAGTGGCCCAGTGATACCGCGAGGCAGGCAGCTACTACAGGAGACCGAACCTCAATGATTCCGTTACTCGCGTTAAAGCGTGGTGATGAAGAGGAGAACAGGACAGAAATCCAATCAGACATAGTCCAGGAGGAGAGAAATCTAGAAAAAAAAAAAAAAATAAAATAATAATATATAATTACATTGCATACTTTAAATAACATATTTTTTATGAAGCCAATATGATGAAAATTGAATAAAGTTAGCTTATCTTACACATTTCACTGCTTTATTATCTTTGGTATTTAATTAAATGTTTTTTTAAATATAACTGTAAAAAAAAAATACCGCTGTTGCAGAGGGTTTTTGTTTTAAGTTTATTAGTGATTTTTTTTTTTTTTTAGATGGCCTAATTTAGAATTTAAAACTAGGTTAGGTTAGGATAAATATTTAAAAGCTAAAAAATAATAAAGAAAAAAAAATAGCATCTTTCGTGCTCTTCCAACCATCAAACGTACTTTGTCATTCGATTCAGTACGACAAAGTACTTAGAGTATGATCACCATTAAAATTAATGTAGGGAATATCTGGGTGAGCCATGCCCAGAGAATTTTATGTTTCTTATCGCCGAGTACGCAGTTATACCATATTTAGATAGATATACCTTACATTTAATTATTTTGTTCGTAAAGAGGTTATGATTAAGCTCTTTTTTTTTTATTACTTATTGTCCTTAATTGAAACATATTGTAATATTTCACAATGAAATATTGTTATCTCAATATATTAAGTATAAATTATATATTGTTATTTATTTTAAAATAAATTATCTTAATCCGTAGAATCCAAAACGCTTCGTAAAATCCTCAATGCTCCTTATTTTGTCACAAATGAAATCATCCATAATGACCTTAATGCTCCATACCTAACCATTTGGCTCGAACCAGATTTCTATTCTTCCATAACAAACTCTATACCCACTCAAACGCACCAGTTTCTAACCTTGCTTCTTCTTCTATTCCCGATAATCCTCCTAGGTGCCTAGGAATCTTCTGATATAGAACTGTTATTGGAGTGCTGCCAATGATTAGTTTCTTTGCATGTCCGTGTCATGTCACTTTACCATATTTCACATTTACTTGTTCTATTTTTTAGTTTTAATACAGTTGTGAATTTCAAAAAATAAAATTTTAAAAAATGATATTAAATGCAGAGTAGCACAAATAACCTAACTTCATTCAAGCGACTCTTTCGTAATAAATAAACACCTATGCACAAGCACATGAATCATTATCATACAAGCTTATAACATTCAATTGACAGCAATATACTTAAGTGACTTGACTCCAAACATTATCATTCGAATTGATCCATTATTTTATCCATTAATATTTTCCATGAATTATTCAAAAAAATATCAACCTCATTCTTAAAATAGGACTTAGAAAATATTTTAAATTATAAAAATATTGTAAATAAAAACAACAGCAATAATCTATAATCCTACTTCAGGAGTAATATTTAAAATTTATTTAAAATTGCTGTATCAAAAAATTAAAAACTAAAAATACTTTGATATTAAAAATTATTTTTATATCAACTAATAACTATTAGCATAGCCCACAACCCCGTAAAAATTATTTTGAATATATTCAAAATTATTATTTATATTTCCGATTCATTTAGACGTTTCAACCTGTAGGGGTCGTTTTTGCACTGTTCTAGAAATCATAAAAAATACAAATATTAATAACAAAATTAAATTCAATTACAATAAAAGAAAATTGAAAACTCATAATAATATCGTGCTTATTCTTCGTTCAATTACATTTCGGATAATTTTTCTTTTTTGAGGGGTTTAAAATTGCTTTTAGATTGGAACGTTACTCTTAAAAATTATTTTCCTCAATAATAATTTTTCTTGAGACTATTCTATAATTCAAAAAATAAACCGTGTTCTATGGGTTTTGGAACTGATTTCAAATACACCTCTCTCCACCATTCTCCCACTCCCACTCCGATGACCTTCGATACAGTTCAAAATTTTCTTATTTTGGGGAAAAATATGACTAAAAAAATGGAATCAATAAAACAGACGATGGGTCTTATAGATTCGCGAGCATAAAGAAGTATAATGTAAAAGGTCTCAATGTAAGTTACAAAATTCTTGGTTAGAAAGTTAAAACTTGGTTATTCCCATCAACAGTCCTAAGTTTATACCCATCATAACAAACCATGCTTTTCCATGCTTGGCTATTTCATGGATTTCTATCCTATTTAATATTCTATTGTGTCTCAAAGATATTAAAACCATTAAAAATAATTGTTATGTATTTCAATTTAAATAGATATGGAAATGATAATCTTTTCCTATTCAAAAATTTTAATCCATCTTGTTAATCCAGCGATTGTATTATCTATGACCGCGCATTCAATGCTTTGGTACCAGGAGAAGGATGCCGCTGTTATTGACAGTGTTTCGTAACCTATAAACTAGCTTATGACATAACATTTGTTTAGCATTACCTTTCCAACGCGGAGCCGGACAGACAATTCGCCGCCATGTAGCTGGCACCAAGGTCTCAAATAATGGTAACCTATTTAGAGATAATTGCATTAGGATTACTTCCAGACGTCCGGGGTTGCATCAGGTTCTTTGCTAGAAGAAGGTTGATTAGTCTTATCTTGTTCTGACTCATTTTCATTAGCTCAATGTCGTTTTTTTCCAAGTATTTTTTTTTTAATCTGCAATCTGTAATTGGTATTCATTTATATATATATATATATATTTTTTTTTTTTTTTGGCCGATGAACTTTAAGCAAACCTTAAATTAACAAGTTTTTCTTAATACCTGAGCAATTTATTTTATAAGGTTTGAACTAGGCGCATTATTACGATACACCATCTGGATTTTTGCTTCAAGTTTGATCAATACATTTCAAATTATTTCATCTATGACTTTAAATCCGATATCATCAACATCTCACTCCTACTTTATATCGAAAACAATTGCAAGATCTAAACAAGGGGACTCAGACTTTATTTTACTGCTATCAATTTCCACTTTTCAGATAACAACCCGATCTTATGATATTAAAGGTTAGTATTCACTGATTTACAAAAGTTTATTTAACAAACAAATCAATCTATATTACTGTAAATTTGCTTAAGAAAATAACAAATTGAAAATAAAGTTCAAAAATCAATGGCTATCAATTTCATATTACAACAGCTGAAAACTGGAAATGCACCAAGAATTTTGGAATTATATGTGTATCCCTAAAAATTGGTAGGATGTAATTGTTTACTTACAATCAGAGCATGAGGCTTGATGGAGCTCAACTTTATTTTTAAGTCCTATTCAACAATGCTTTCGTCTTTACTACAAAGTGATCGCAGATTATTTTATGAAATGAAGATAGTGTTTATCCATCCTATAATTGATGCATTCAAAAATAATTTAAAAAATATTATCTCATTGAACGTTGTTGTAGTTAATTCACAATGTACTCTTATTGGGGCTCTGTAAAAAAAGGCGGGTAATTTACCAAATATTCTAGTCAGAGTAAGAAGACATTTTTTCCATGGGTTCTCACAACATAGTGCCTAATCTCAGAGGGCAGAATCGAGGAGGAATCCGTTTCTCTACCTCTCTACTACCGCGGCCTCATAACCTTTTATAATCAGTTTTATTTTCATAGAATCATCCATAAAATAAAAATTGACCTCGGTATAATCTAAAAAAAGTAGAGCAATGTTTTGTGACAAAACGGGCCGATTTAGTCTAAGCTATCAACATAAGTATAGGGTCAGTCCATTCCAAGCGGTCAAAAAAAAAAAAAAGAAAATGGTGGCTTGACCACTTTAGAAAAATTCATACTTCGAAAGTCTATTCATTGATGTTTTGGTTACTTTACACATTTTTATTGTATCCGGTTAGCAAATGGTTGCCATTTTTGCTTTCGTTTTTTAGTCGCAAACATGTGCGTTTTTTAAATTACTCAACAATGAATTATCCTAGTACTTTCAAATAAACTGCATTCTTCTATAGGAAAATCATACCACGGTTTAAATTTCTTATTTCTGGTAACAAGTACTTGTTACAGTTTGGCATCATGTATGTAGATCACACTGACTAAAATCATTCCCGAAGCAGCATCAGCAACATCTATATCTATGCCCTCAAGAAAGTTCGAAATATAAAGTAAAGTAAAGTAAGTAAAGAGTGATAGCATTCATTGGTTATATCATTAAAACAAAACAACAGAATTCCATTAGATAAACGAGCATTAAACAGATAAAATAATAAACTTAAATGAGGAATAATTGATAATGAATTGATATAAATGTAAATATAAGATAATTGATAAGCGCAGTTGTGAAACACGCTCAAGCTGCTGCTCAATGTGTTTTCATAATATGCGATCGCACATAATGGATGTGTATACACTCTTACATTTTGATGCAGAAGCGATTACATCGTCAGCTTGCACAACGGACCCTCGTGGCAGATGCATTCGTATCGTCGTTGGTTGATGTGCTTATACACATTGATTTTTTAGCGTTTTTGGCACATCTTTACCCGATCAAGTGGGGATATCGAATAGCTCGTACCAACGTGATACGGTTTTATATTTCAATTCGACTTTTAGATGAGTATAGCTCAATATTCTGCTATGTTTCTGGCAAACTGCTTTTCTAAGGCAGGTTCCAGAAACCGTTAAATTTACTTATTTAATATACTCTGTATTTGCATCGGTTCCAGAAGCGAACCGATCAATCAAACTACATTTTAACTTAAAACAGACCCCTTCCCTCCTCTGGGTGTCGCGTTTTCCAATTCACTTAATTATCCCATATGATGGCATGAGATGTAAATATAATAATATATTTTGATATTATTTGACTTTATTTAAGATACGTTATTAATTAAACTGCTGGTTAATAATTCACAACCTGAATTAACTTCATTATGAAAACCTATCGAGTAAACTATATGTACTTGAGAGCACTGGGTCTAACTTGCTTATTTAAAATCTTAGCCTGGTGCTACAAAATATTAGACAATAATGTACACATTGAATGAAGGGACTATCACTTATCTTATTGTAGACCCTGAATTACCGGGTGTCCAGGATCACAGACATCATCCGTGACGCCGCTGAGGAATCCCTCCAGCACCGGAAGGCGAAAGCTCGACCTGTCCCATGGTGGACTCCGGCCTTAACCACTATGAAGAGAGAGCTCTACAAGGCCCGGCGGTTGTACCAAAGGTGTAGTTGTGATGAGAGGCGCACTACACTTCGTGCAGAGTACAGGTCTAAAGCCAGGGCATATCGAAACGAGGTGCGCTCACGAAAGCGGAAGTCTTGGGATGAGTTCATTGTTGAGGAGTCATCCAAAAACCCTTGGGGTATCCCATACAGAGTGGCTCTTGGTAAGCTGACATCTCTGCAAGTTATTGCAGCGTTGAAGCGTGATGGTACCCAGGCAAAAACTCTTGAAGAATCGGCGAAGATGTTTATAGCAGAGACTTGCCCTAGGGACGATCCTTCCCAAGATAATGAAGAGGAAGCATTTGTGAGACGCACTACGGTATGCCCACCTGGTACGGACTTGTGCCCACCATGGGACATATGGGATCTCCGTACCGCCGTGGACAAGCAAAAGACTGGTCGTGCCCCTGGTTTAGACACCATTGACGGGGCAATCTTCAAAAATAGTATCCCCTATGTTGAAGGAAGGTTGTTGTCCGTGTTCAATGATTGCCTGGACAGGGAATACTTTCCAAGATGCTGGAAACTTGCTGACGTCAGGCTCCTTTACAAAGGAGGAGACAAGGATAAGCAATTAGCCAAGTCCTATAGGCCTATATGTCTCCTCCCCGTCATGAGCAAGTTTGGAGAACCTGATGTTTGCAAGTCTACGGCCAGTCTTCTCACGAGCGAGCCATGCACGGCAATACGGATCTTGCAAAGGTTGGGGAACCGCAGATGCATTGCTGAGAGTGCGCCGTGATGTCCAGGAGAGGGTAGAGAAGTATGTTATGCTCCTCTTGTTTGACATAACCTCCGCCTTTGATAGCGTTTGGTGGCCGAGCGTGCTCCAGCAGCTGCACAAGTATGAGGCTCCCAGCAACTTGTATGGTCTGGTCAGAAGTTACCTCCAGGACAGAACAATAAAGATTCGTGGTAGCTTCTACGAAGTAGAAGACACTGTGAAGAGGGGATGTCCGCAGGGCTCTGTCCTTGGTCCTGCTCTGTGGAAATTGGTCTTCGACGAGTTGCTGGGAGTGCTAGAGGAGGAGCGGTTCCCCGCTACTGCTTATGTCGATGACCTGGCTGTTGTTGTTGCCTCGAATAGCAGGGCCAGATTGAAAGATGAAGCTGAACGGTGCGCCAGCCTGATAGGAGAATGGTGCGAGCGAAAGAAGTTGAAGATGGCGGGTTCCAAGACTCAGGCCATCGAAGTACCTCTTAAGAGGTACGACTGATAGGGCTCACCCTATAACTATGGTCATCCAAGGATCAAGAATTCGCCCGGGTGAGGTAGTTACCTATCTTGGAGTAAGGATTGGTAGAAACTTCAATGTGACGCCTCACTTGGACTATTTGAGAAGTAGGGTGACCATAGCCCTTAATGGACTCAGTCGTATTGGTGGCGCTTTTTGGGGCCTCAGATACCCAGCAACGATGACCATTTATAAAGGAGTTATAGTGGGTATCCTGAGGTACGCGTCTCCAGCCTGGAATCAGAGCCTCTCGCACAGACAAAAGAGTAGGTTGGCGACCATCCAGCGGATAGCTCTGCTTCGAGTAACCAGGTCATAGAGGACGGTGTCTCATGAGGCGGTGCAGGTCCTAGCAGGAGGAATACCTCTTGACCTCGTGCTGCGAGAAGATTACTTCCGGCACAAGATAAGGAGGGAAGACCCAACGGATCTACCGGCGGATCTTCGGGTGAGGATCAATGCAGACCCTAGCAGTTGGAAGAGAATCCTTCGGGAGTATACAGTAGATGAATGGAACCGGCGGTGGGTGACTACCACTAAAGGGGCTACCTTGAGGAAGTTCTTTCCCACCGTCGGATCGCGACTGGAAACGACATGGGTCCTCCCGGACTACTGGGTCTCACAGATTCTCACGGACAGGGCTCTATGTTCTGACGGAGAGCGAGTTCCCTCAGCTGATGACGGAAATGAATTATCCTCATTTCAAGAACTTTGTGTGTGGTTGGAAGGCGATAGTGGTTCCAACACAATTTTCCTTGGGAAGGAGAGACAGGACCTTGCCAGAGAGGCCGCCGGACAGAAGACCCAGGATGGGAAGAAGATGATGGTGGCCAAACTGAAGTACCGAAGAGCAGGCTGTGTGCACAGCTACTCTGTTTTACTTATTACTACTGTAATCTGTTTTACTTGCAGCAGTGTGTTGTTAAGCAGAAATGCATAACATCCCACTACTGCAAACACCCGTATTGCCTTCTAGGCAGGGTAGGGTGGAAAATAAAATAAAATAAAATAAAATAAAATAAAAAAAAATCTTATTGTAGACTTCGTCGTCTCAGATACTGGCTGCTTCGCCAATCGATGGTCTGGTCTTCTCTCCTCGCAGCGGACTCCGTCTCGGATGGACTGCTCAGCTGGACCCTGTGATTCTACTCTAAGCTTCTCACTGTGTCACCTTCGTGTGTCACCTGTGTATCCCGGCCTTGTAGATATTTCTTTATTCGAAAATGAAAGCTATTTATATTAATATTGGCTGAACCACGTGGCACCATTATTTAATTACTATTATTTAACCGGTAATATTTCCTTCAATCTCTGTATACGTAATACATAGCATTCTTCTAGGCCCGAGGAAAATAAAAATAAATGAACGCATGTTCATTGAATTTTCTTTAAATGTTATTACATTAATTGTTATACATTAAAGATACCTATATTAATCTTATCAGTACCGTTAGACCTAGGTTCTGTACAACAAGAAGACAGATATTTATCTAAAGAAATCATAACAATAAATACAGAAATACACAATTTATCCTATTCCTTGCAAGCCAAGACATTGATGCTACCAGAAAATATCAATTTTTTACTATTGTCTATACCCAATAATTTCTCAACAAAAAAAAAAAAACTTTAGATCAGATTAATGCGGTATATACAAAAATAACGAATATTTCTTAAAATGGATTGCTTCATACGTTACTAAATTCTCATATTTATTATTTACTTCACTGTTTATTTCAACAATAGGCCGGAATTTTTCAAATATTCAAAAGATTTATATATTAAATATCAGGCTAAATTATAATCCACCCAACATATTGTTCTCATTATCAGTCCATTTATGTACACTCGCTTTTCACATTTATCACATACAGAATCCAAAGCAATCTCAAGAATGGCCTTTTTCTTGAGAATTTCATAATTCATGTCTTTAAGGAAACTCATTTTCTTCTATGCCTTCCTGGTAACCTGTTCACACACATTTACCACATAATTCATAGTGTGCTTTTCTATTGTGTGACATACCTTTCAAAAATAAAAATTAATCTACTTCAGATTTCTAAGGTTTTTCTACTTCCAATTACCCTTTTAAATATTAATAGTCTATAAAACAGATGTACCCAGTATTCTCACATAAATTTTAATTCAATTCATATCAGTCCATTTTACGGCCTCATTCTTAACCATAGTTAATGAATTCAAGAGTCTAGTCATGATAATTCAAAATATTTTTGGGAAAGCTAAGTTATGCCAATTATCAGGATGAACTTGTAGTTACACCGTAATGAATCTCAGGCTTTAATTACTCGTAATACTACAAAACATTGTATTACTTCACAGTAGCCTTCGAACAATGGAAATTAAATTAAAACTAGAAAATTTAAAATAAAGCACTACGATCTACCAGTTACAAAAATTAAATAAAAATCAAATTTTCGAGTCTATCTTAAAATAAAAATTGTTGGCTTAAAAAATTTGCTTACGGTTCAAAATTTTTTAAAGTTTGATTAATCGCTCATAAATCAGGAAACCCCTTGAACATTTGAAACCAAATTTGGGGTATCGGTAAATGTTTTTAAATTACCCAATTTTCTTTAACCGTCGTGCATCTGGAAGTAACGTTTTTCACAAAAAATTTCAATTTTGTTTTTATATGGTAATCACCATTTTTTAAACTGACCTAAGATAATTCAATAGTTTTTATATGTATGGAAAGAAGAAACTTTTTTAAAATTTATTAGATCAAAAATCAATTAGTTTTTTATGTTTATATTTTTCTTTTAATATAATCCAAAAAAATGTTTAGCTGGAAAAACCATGTCGACATAATTTTTCAAACACGAGATATAAAGTATAGCATTTTCCGCTATATTGGACCATTGGACAAAATGGTTGGATATGAGTCGAATTTTTTTTCAATGTAGAACGGCCTCAAAAATACTGATCAAGATCGGCGACGGGCACATCGTGCACTCCTCTTGTGAATCAAAAGTTATACTAAGCGAAAATTTTTGAAGTTGGCAAAACCAACTGAAATTGAAACGCGTTTCTCTCCACCGCTCTCGATGCGTAACAATCGTTCTCTTAGAGGATCGAATTCTTTGATCCTTTCGCTACCGCACCAATCGTTGAATATCGGATGTAGACTAAATATTTGGAGCTGAAATGCCAAACTATATTACCCGGTTTTGTTGTCATCGGATTATCTAGATTGCCCATGATTACAACGAATTCATGCTGACTGAGCTGAAAATAATTCTATGTGTGAGTTCATTCGTTAGTAATGTAGTAACAAAATTAAAAATTAACACAATCAATTTATTGTGGTATTTTATCCTTATGAGGCACCTACTACCCAGTTACAAATGAAATTGTTGTCCATTGACAACCTACTTTTACTAAGTAATCTTGTGATATCGAAATTAGATCAAGGCAGGACTTGAATTTACGAGCTTGTAAGTTGTTTCTTCATAGGCGCTGTTAAATAGTTAGGTATTAATGTCGTAATTATGCTATTAATTTTCAACCAATGTTATATTCGATATCTTTAATGTTGTGAAGTCATTGGGCCGCCTTCACTATTATTAGCTTTATACTAATTTTATGGTTCATGATTACTTCTTGTTGCATTTCTATTTAACTTTTTTTATGGTTAAATACAATATCCCATTCCCCAAAATATTAAATGAATATTTTTGAGATTTTGAGATATTTATTGAAGGCAAAAAATAAATGCTTAAAACTATTTTACTACATGTAACTTTCATGCTTCTAGAAATCGTTTAAATAAAATTTAATTTTGAGTATCTATAAAAGTTGATTAATAATTATATTTTATCGTCTGATACCAGATAGTTTCAGGGAAGTGAGGAGGTTATGGTGATGATAATACCTCGTTCTCACGGATTCCTTCTCAATTTATGATTAGCCTAACGAGGAGATATCATTATTCGTTACATTTAGGAAAAGAACCAACGACAGATCATGTATTATATTATTACGTAATATTATTATTATATCATATATGAAACATTATGTATAGTGTGTATGACATCGTAATATGTGTGAGAACTATATCTAAATTAATATAAATAAATACTAAATAAAACGATACTTTCTGTTGGTAATAGAAGGGTTAAACTATTTGTATTGGAGAATGATTCAGAGCTGCTAGCGTCTTTATTGAGCCTTTTCTTGCAGGGGAATCTAAAAATTTTAATGTCTTTGACTTCTTTTTGTCCTGGTATAAGTTTGTTGTTTATTTGAGGAGATCAATGCAGTTCGATACCTTTAGTCCATCCTGGCAGCCATATATTTTATATTTATTTTTCCTTTTGGAGTATACCTTGAGTTCTCCCAAACAGCCATTCCTATATCATTCATTTCAGTCCGGAAGATTCCCGTTCCATTGCAAGGGTTTCACTGCACCGGGGTCCGAATACTCCAGCGTTTGCTTTACATTCCTAGGATTGTCGATAATTAAATCAATCCTGAGCACTACTTTCGAATTCGAGTCCTTCTTTCTTTCATATTCTCTTGTTTGTAATGATTACTTTGAAATTCTTTCCTCTCTCAATAATGAACTGATTCACCCACATTCTTCAACCTCAGAAAGGATTAACGATGCTCTTGATAATTACCTGGTTTATAATTCCGGGTCCCATTTATTGTGAGTGCACAATTTAAATATTTTGCATCTAATCGTACAATAGAATGAGGTTGACCTCCATGACAGATGTGGGCTCCATAAGGTTACTCCTGTTGCGCCAATACATGTCATTCTTCGAAATCTCTCAAGCCTTATTAGTACTTCGTTGTCCATGGTTTTTGGTCATCTCACTGGTCTCATGATATCATGTACTGATATTCCATAGATTTGATTTCCCTTTTCTATCTCAAAAAGCTCTTGCGAGTCTACAGTGAATCATTGGCTTTTACTATGACCGTGTTTATTTGGATATTCCAGTAGAACTTTTATCCAAGTTAAATGAACTCATTCCTACCCTACATTCTAAAATAGAAAATTCAAAGTTAGCCTTGCTTTTCCTTGTGAAAGATACAATAATAGTTTTAATTGAATTAATATTGATTCTTTATTCCAGACAACAAATTGAGGTAATTGCCAAGATATTATTTAATTCATTTCGTCAATATGCTATCATACTTTCTTTCGGCTTACATTTATAGATGCGCCGTCTCCATAACCAATAGCTTCGAATCCTTCATCGGAATGATTTTTTTAAGTTATTGTCAACGATTATTGTCCATAAAACTCCACATTGAGAACCTCCCTACGTTGTTCATAATGTTTCGTATTGTTCCTGCATTGCTTAAGTTTATTAACACATCTTTTATCCAAGAGATCACCACTGGACTGCATTTTTTTATGGACCCATATGATGTATTATCCAAAAAAAGCCTTTCAAAACTACGACACCGCTAAGATAGTTGATTTCTCATCCTTGTATGAAAATTGATATGCATAATGGAAAGATTTACTATTACTTACTGTATCCAACACCTTTTCCATCATCATGAGTACTATTGACGAGAGACTTATTGGTCTGTAACTATGGTATACCATTGATTTCTCTTAAGATTAATTATCATTTTTGGAAATAAATACCAGCAGTCTATCGCTATTTTTTTTAGTATATTTCACAGTATATTTTATATTATAGAGTGGATTGGTATTTGGTTCTGAATTCCCTAGAATCTTCATAGGATTTATGGTCCGTAATTAGTGGCATGCGTTTCCAAGTGGCTAAAGTGCTGAATTTCTGAATATATTCTTTCTGATTCTTCTAAACATCCCGAGTATGTAAGGACATAAAAGACATATTAGAGTACAAAAGGACTTAAAATAGTACTGAATGAAGACAGAAAAGAGGATTTGCGGTGCTCAAACCATTCTGGCTCCTTGTTATCTATTAGCTCCTGTTACACTATACTCTTTATTATGCATTAACTATTTATTATACATTTATATTTCAATACAGACACAACTCATTAATTCACAATTCCCACAAAATATATACCTTGATCACCGTTTATTATTTGTTGTCATTATTACTATTGGAAGGTTAAAAAGTTAACACAGTGTATCATATACCTGTCCAAGGGCACATACGTGGAAGATTATTTACCAGGCTAAATTTCACAAAGTATGGAGCTAAACAAACAGTAATAACCCTCACATTATAAATACTTAAAATCATTAACAATGACTTCATCTCGAAAAAAATTAATAAAGTCTGATGAAACCTCAGTCCGGCAGCTTGACTGCAAGTATTAGAAGACAAATAGAGCAGTGAAACTGAATGACTATGAAAAGTTATCTCATAAACGATCAGAAAAACGCTTAGTGCCTAGTTAGACGCAGAGAAGAAGCTATTGTTATAATTATATCTCAGTTAAGAACCCGGCACACATAAATCGCCTAAGAACATATACATTCCAGAGACTCGGTATTGAAGATATCCACTTCAGCGCATGTCATCTAAGATCTAACATCAAACCACACTCTCTATAATAGAAATGTATATCTCCTATCACACCGATGAATGAATTCCTTTGTAAGCTAAATACCATGAATTTTAAATACAAAACAACAGCCAAATTCGCTCTTTGAATTCCTGATCTAAGAATTTAAGGGAATACGGAGAAGAAGAAATTAGGAAATAAACAAAAATAAAAATTAGTATACTTAATTATTTTCATCACTAGAAATATTTAGGCTAATGATAAAAGATTTATGTCATTTAATTTTTAATTAAGAGAGAATGAAATATATTTCTGTTCAATTAATAGTTTCGGTATGTAAATTTTCTAATTTTTTTCCCCTTTTGAATTCTCAAATATTATGCAATAACTTTAAAAAAGGCATTAAACACATGCTATTCGAAATTCTTAATTTTTTGCCATAATGTCTTCTTGTAAGATTTTTTTTTCAACCTTTTGTGGTTGTGACTGTATCAGATTTAGGTAGAAACAATTGCATGGGACATACGTTTCAGCAGTTTTTGCAATAGATTTATCTTTTCAAAGTTCAGCGTAAGTTCCCTGATCACCTTGAAACCGTATCGCTTCCCTCATGCCTCTTAGGTTACCAACACGTATTTCCATTTAATCAAAGTTTTTTATTCATAATTAATTGTGTTTAAACAATATATCAGGAAAGGGATAATTAATGATAATATAATTATGAAGGAATTCGGGCTCCATATGTAATGCGGAAACATATCTACCAACTAAAAGGAGCCATTATTAATTTTTATCTTTTTATTTATTTATTTACCTTTTTTATTGATACGATTTACGTATCAGAATAAAAAAACCAAGCTCAAGCCGAAAATAAACAAAAGCATGCTTACAAAAATTTTTGGAACTGTAATAAATCAAATATGTTTTGATAATAAAAGTTCTATAAGTTTTTTTTTTTTTTTTTATAAAGATTCATAAATCTTTTTTTTTTTAATAATCTAAATAGAATAAAAGTCATGAGCGTTTAGGAATATTTTATTAAATAGAAGAAATTTTAAGGAAAACGCGCCTTATTCTTTCGTGTTTATTAGTTCGGCTTGAAAAATTTCGTTAGAAAAGGGCTGTTTTGTAACAATGAAACAAAACGGCATAGTGTAGGTGATTTTAAAAAAGAATTTTTAATTGACAAACTATTTAAATACAGCTTATTGACATATTTTTAAATTAAAATTTTTAAACACCTATGTTTTTTAAATATATACCACGGAATAAGTACTGATGATGGGGCAGAATTTCGAAACGTTTGCAATTTGTTGTTGTATCAATAAAAACAAAAATTGAGAAGACTTTCATTTTTACTAGTTTTCTGTCTTTAAATTATTTCTTTGATTCTTCTTCTATTCTTTCTTAAATTCTTCATTCTTATTAATTCAATCGCTTCTTCCACTGTAAGCGGTTAAAATGATTTGGACCCCATAATTTCTTTCCACTCGTACACGAAAGATAAGTAATACGAGTAATTTTCCTTACTGACTAAATGAGGAAAATCATTCTCTGTGATGACGTATAGGCTGGTTTTCCTCTGTAGCTTAGTTCTTATTGCTTC
Organism: Rhaphigaster nebulosa; assembly: GCA_948150685.1. Taxonomy (NCBI): domain Eukaryota; kingdom Metazoa; phylum Arthropoda; class Insecta; order Hemiptera; family Pentatomidae; genus Rhaphigaster; species Rhaphigaster nebulosa. Next base: position 42,403,791 of record OX411306.1, read on the forward strand.
AAACGAGTTACAGGTGGTGACGATGAGCTCAGAAGTTTTCGGAACACTACAACAGGAGCAGAGGTGGTTAATGTTCGTTCCGAAGACATGGATCTTGGCATGAAATCCTCTATGTTCGGTGAGACATTGCGACATCCACTAATCGAAGGTGGGGAAGTATTTTCTCAAGGTTCTTCTGAGTTGTTTCTCACCGTTTATTCCACTCCTCAATGGTATCCTTCTTTATTCTTTTCCATTTGCTTGGATCTTCCGAAATCTACCCTTGGAGATTTTCCGGAAGACCTACTGAGCCATCTTTCTTAAGATCATACTTCGTCTTCTCTTCGAGCAGGAGGAGGTCGAAAGGTACTCCTCCCCCTAAGACTTGAACAGCTTCATGAGCGGTCTTAAGGATTTGGTTACCCGCAGCGGAGCCATTCTCTGAATTGTCGCCACCCTTTTCTTATGTTGTTACGAGAGGTTTCGATTACAGGCTGTAAATAATCGAAGTTGCCGGGAACATGAGGCCCCAGAAAGCGCGCCCGACTTCGTCCATTGAGGGTTATAAAATCCATTCATGTAAATAAAAGAAAATTAACGAACCATAATGAGAAATTGATTATCATAAATTATTGTCGAAGACATGTTTTTTTTTCTCTATGAGGTCCTTTAAGGTTCTCTGAAAGTGTAAATTAATTTTTAAAAACGACTTCCTGATTCATCATGAGAAGATAAATGTAAACAGAGTAACTCTTTAAAAAGTCAGGGTCAGAACTTTTAATAATATTATGTAACTCAAGACATGATTGGATGAAGGTGCTATGTAACACATTTTCGATCATTTTTCTTATGAATAAAGGTGTTATGTACTTATTGTATTGTTATTGGATTGTAGTGGTTATTGAATAAAGGTGATATTGCTTATTGGCTTGTAACATTAACAATTTCTTGATTAATGATGAAGTGAATCTCAATGAATCTCATTAAAAAAAATCTGTATGCAGGTATTTTTATTTTATTTTTTCAGATCTCGTGACCAGTGAATTGGCTTACCTAGAAACTACTTTAAATGACTGTCCCTGAAGAATCAGTCCTATAAAACTCCTTTGAAGCGTACATTCCTAGCGACACACGTATGTATTAGATAACAAATTGCTATTATGCCTGGATTCGTAATTTAACATAACATATTCATGAACTCCATCATTGAGTTAATGAAGTTATTCGTATGTTGAAGTATCTCGAGTTTCCGTGAGCGACTAGAACAATATATTTAAGGAAAACGATCCAGAGGTGACGAATTAAGAGGCAAAACTCGTTCTGATCATGGCCGATCATGAAAGTTGATCTACCTACCTCAATATAAGGAAGGCATCTTTCATGGCTTGAGTTGATTGGCTAATGATGTCGATGTCGTCAGCATAAACTAATAGTTGCTCTGGCTTATTGAAAATTGTACCTGTTGTCTAGATTTGAGCGTCCCTAACTACTCTCTCCATGACTGTTAAAATGTTAAATAGCATACTTGTCAGGCTTGTTCCCTTGTCTTAGGCATTTTGTGGTTAGGAAGTTAGCGCTCAGGTTATTCTTTACTCTCACATGTCAGGTTGAATTCGTCATGGTTACTCTTGTGAGCCTTATAAGCTTAGCTGGTATCTATAGCTTAGCCATGGCCTTATACAGCTGTTCTCTATTCACGCTATCATAAACATCTTTAAAATTAATGAATAGGTGGTGTAGCTTTCCATGTTGAATTCTTGTGTCTTTTCGATAATTATTCATATAGTGGGTAGCTCATCTATTGTTGACTTGACTTTCCTAAATCCGCACTGATAGGGTCCTAATTCTCTCTCAACATAGGGGAGCATTTAATAATATAGAATATTAGAAAATACCTTGTAGGCTGTTGGTAACAGGGTTATACATCTATAGTTTGAGCAATCTAGTAGGCTTCCTTTCTTGTGGATGGGACAGATAATCCCCATTAGCCATTCTTTAGGTGTCACTTCTTTTAGCCACTCTTCCAGAATTAGTTCATGCAAGTACTTCAGACAATTTTCACCAGCTTTCTAATGCAGCTCGAGCCATTTATGGCTGGCGCCTTATAGTTTTTTAGTTTCGTCCTGGCGTCATAGATTTCGTCAATCGCTGGTGTTTCAACATCTACAGATTTTGATGGGCGATAACTTCGTGCTTGGTCTTCTTCATTCCAGTTCAGGCGTCCCTGAAAATGTTCAGTCCATCTATCCAGTATGCCTTTGTGGCTTATAATCTTCTCATCCTCCGCATTGGCTTATCCTTGGCGTATATCCTTTCCTTCCACCATTTACATTTTTGAAGAATTTTCTGCTCTCCTCTTGGTTACGGAGAAGTTGGAATATATATTAGATAATATACATACAAGATAAAATCATATTAATGCAACAAGTAATAAAATCTTTTCTCTAGCAAATAATTTTATTTCAAATAAGAACAATATAAATTCCTCTTTAATCATACAAATATATAAAGATATTTTACATTTTAAACAATTTTTAAAGTTAAATAAAGAAATAGTTGCAAATAAATTTGATAACACTAAGAAACTTGTAATTCTGTATAAGAAAAAATGATCATAGTAAAATTGAATTCCATGATGAAAAAAAATTCATTTATGGGTTCAATCTATGAGCTACCACAAAACTTATTTTTTGACATGATATCATTGAACTATTTTCATACAATTTGGCATGTATTTTCTTATATCAGCAAATTATTGTATAATAAAATGCAATGTTTTATTTTTTAATAATAGAACCCCTAAAAACGTCATCATGGAGTTTTGCACATACATTTTTATAGCCTGTAACATATTGCAGTTTTCATGAGAAAATATCCTATGTGCCTCGCTTTTCAGTAGACTCAAAAAACAATTTAACCATTGATTATTCTCAAGTTTTACAATAGTTATGCTAATGTGTTTGTTCTTTGAGTAGAATTATGTTCTAGTTCATTCTCAATGAATTTTATTTCAGATGAATTTAGTCACTAAAAATTTTTATAGCATTAAATGAAGAAAAATTTATTATAATTTTGATCATATAAGTTATTTTGAAAGTATATTGGATATTTTCTTTCTTTTATTTCGATAGCTACTCTGTCTTTTTTTTTTCTACTTATTTTACTACTTACCAATTAAAATGTATATAGAAATTTGAAAAAAGGATATAGCAATAAATATAAAAAAACTTTTAACATCATATTTTTTGTAAAATATTTTTGTATTTTTATATTTTTTTTAATAAAAAACAATCTTGTCTTCCGATCTGAAGATATCAAGCTCATTTTAAAGCCCAAAAATATCTGTTAAGTAAGCTACTTTGCAAAGCCAATCAAAATCGTTGAGTGGATTTGAAAATTTTGTTTCTAAAAGATACCTGTACCTGAACATCATCTCAGAGCTTGAAAAACTTCTCAATAACCTTTCCTCGGTAAAACCACCAAACCAGCAACAAGAGTTGAATATGATTACTTTGTATGTCTTTGCATCAGGCTGGATTGTAAGGGGAGTAGCATATTATCTTAACACTTTGATCAAAAGTATTTTTAAACTTTACGGGCAATTTTTTTTGTCGCCTGAGCCTCGTTGTGAATTCAACGAACATAGGATATTTTTCATAAAAATTCTTTAAAACCCTGTTGGTGCTGAATTAGATTGAACATAGTGTTCTGAATCGATTTTAATAGAAGCCGGTAGTGCGATTGAACAACATAGAGTCAAAATATAAATATTACCAAAATGGCACATAGGATATTTTTTTGTGACGATCATATATTTCCTTTAGTGGCATTTGTCTTTGTTAAACCCTCTGAGGTAGTCTTTCTAGCGGCTAAATTACGCGAAATTCTGTTTTTCCTAAAATCATGCACTCTTCCCTACTATGTTTTAGAGGATAAGCTGAGAATCGCCTCTAGTTTTTTAAAACAATAATGAGATGGGAATTCTGTCTCCTCGAAGTGCAAAAGTTTTCAGCAAAAATAATAAATTACAAAAATTATTACAAAGTTTTATTTAATTTTTCTGTGACCTGAGATATATTTTAATAAAACAATTACAAAATATACTTTTAAAAAAAAGTTAAACAAAACAATAATGTGGATATAAGAAATGAAATTTTTCATTGAAAAATAATTTATAAATTGACTGAAAATAATAAAATTTAATAAGTGCTTAATATTCCTGGTATTAATAATATAAAATGCATTTCAATGATAATTTTCAATGAGTCTTCCATCTTCGTCCTTTCCTAAACGCACCGTAATATTTATTTCGTTTTATTTTTGAATTATTATTTGAATGAATGCTGCTTTAAAAAAAAAAAAATATATATAGATATTTTAACATTGAATCGCTTCATACTAAAAGTGGTTTTATCTAACTATTATACTCCTTTTAGCATGAAGCGATTCAATTATAACCCGAAGTGATAGTACACTACTGGTTTTTTTAAATAGATCTCAGTTATGGGAATTGATTCTTATCATATTTGGTAGCCAATGTCAAATAATAATAAAATGTTTAAATGTTGTATCTTCTAATACTAGTTCTACCTTAATTTTTTTTTAGATATGGCTTCCTACTCAACAGAAGGCGTAACATACTTTTAAAAAAACAACACAAAATTTAAATTTGCTCTTTTTCTGTGCGGAATCAGACATCATGGTTTCTCCAAACTTATTTGTTGTTCTTGAGATCTACTATCATCTTTTTAAATATTTCCCGTCATTTACGAGGTACTGCATTTCCATGGGCGTGCGTAGGAGGGGGGCTGAGAGGGACCGTGGCCTACCTCTTAAAAGTTATTGCAACAAATAAAAAGTAATTAAAATACATAAGAAAAAAATAAATAGAAGTTAAAGAAAAGAAAGGTGTGATTTGAGACTATTTTTACTTCCATACACGTACTTAATTTTCAAATTAATTAATTAATGTACTTTGTATTAGTTTTTAGTTGATCGACATTGATCTGTTGCAGTAATTTCTACGTCATTTGGCAATCATGTGACTATTTTGTCTATGGTAAGACGTATTCGCGACGAGACCATAACAACGATAAAAGACATTATACTACTTTGTTACTAGGTCTTAGTTACTAATTGTCGCACATTCTGGATCCTTCTGTGTGTTCGAATACATCTAAGAATACGTATAAGGAGTAAAAGCGGCAAGCCATAAAAGACAGGTGGTATCCGCTACTCCCACTCTTGTAGGCTACATGTTGTAACCCCTATCACAGTGTTTTATTACAGTAAATATATGCATAAAACCCCACCTTGCAAACGATGAAGTAGTTCTGACTTTTTTAGCTAGTAGTAAATAAACTAATTTACTACTTCGAAAGACATATGCGAACTGCGTAGCACCCAAAAAACACCGAAATTTTGTCACTATTTTCAGTTATACATCTATGTACACTATCATCAGCTACATCAAAATCCACTTTGGTAGCAACATCTCGGTTGCTTTTGATGGTTATCCAGAGGATACGGTTAATAAGATCACCAAAAGTGCTCAACAAACCCGACAGTGTGCCAATCACTTCTGCTAGTTATATAATTTTCGAGGAATCCACCATCGTCCAACTACTTCAGGAAAAAGTATTGGCCAATGAGAACAACAAGAGGTGCCTCATCATACTTCTTTACGATTCGTTTGAAAATCGAAGCAATCAAGTGAAATTTGCCGAAAAGATGCTGATCGGAACTTCAAGGAACATTTGACTGTGTGATTGTAGTAGGAGGAAGTGTCGATCTCCTCGCTATTTTAATGGTTTCGGTTCTTTTGCTACTAACAAGAGTAGCAGAGGTGAAGTCCGCAATTGTCATTAGATTCAATTAAAACAGACCAATTGCATCATTAAGAAATCAACAAGTTTAATAAAAAAAAAAATTGTTTGCCTTTATTTTTTAAATTCACACCTGTCGAAGAGACAACCAGTGAATGTGCTGGCAATGAACATGCTAACGTGGCATGAAAGGCATAATAAAGAGCAGTACTTAGCGGCACCTCTTACTGTCGTGATGATCGGATATAGTTAGGCTAGGAGATCCCTCCTCCAGCTCCTCTTCAGCCTTCTGCGAGTGTTGTCAGGCATGTTATGGCCATGTCTTGTATGAGTATGTTAGGATGTTCGTGTAAGTTATCGTGAAATCGTTTGTAGTGGGTCCGTTTGTGTTCGTAAACTGTAGGCTTATTGAGGTCTTTATGGAACGTAAAGTTGCTGATGTACCAAGGAGTTTTGATGATAGTCCTAAAAGTTTTGACTGAAATTTTGAAGTTTTGTACTTATGTTTTTTTGGCTATCCCGTATATCTGTGAAGCGTAGGTCCAGATGGGCTTGAGTAAGTAAGTGCAAGTGTTCAATTTATGTCTAAGTTTCAATTTTGAACGACTTGAAAGAAGAGAATATAATAGTTTTAGTCTTTGGTGTAGCGTTTTTTGTTTGTTCTTGATGTGTGGGCCCCATGTCATTCTTCTGTCAAATGTCAGGCCAACGTATCTAATTTTGTCTGTCTGTGAAATTGCTACATTGTCGAGGCATATTGGATGGCAAGTTTCCTGTCGGAGAGTAAAAGTGATTTGTTGAGATTTGGCTTGATTAAGTCGAATTTTCCAAAGTTTGCGCCAATCATGAAGTTTTGTTAGATGATATTGTAAAGTCTGTGAGGCGTGTGCTGGATTTTGATGTTTTGTTAAAATTGCTGTATCATCTGCATGCGTAGCTGTCAGAGTTTCGGTGTTGTTTGGAATATCGTGTGTAAATATGGTGTAGAACAGCGGAGCTAGTACTGATCCCTGAAGTACTCCTTGTAAGGCCGGTCGAATGGTAGACAGGTATGAGTCTTGGCAGACAGAGAAAAATCTTTCAGAAAGAAAGGATTGAAGAATAAGATAATAGGTAGGAGGACGTATCGTCTTTAGTTTGAAGAGAAGCCCTTGGTGCCAGACTCTATGAAACGCTTGAGCGACGTCCAGAAATACTCCTGTTGCATATAATTTCTGTTATAAACCGTCGTAATGTAGTCGTCACCCTGTGTAACTGTTGAATGGTCGAATGTTGGGTTCGAAATCCAAATTGATGGTCAGGCATTATTTTATTGTTCGTCAGTAGATCAAGTAGAGAAGTTTCTCAATAAAATTTGAACGAATTGGGAGCAGGCTGATAGGTCTGTATGATGATGGAGTAGCTGTGCCTTTGTTTGGTTTATGAATCATGGTAATGCGGGAGTATTTCCATTGTAAAGGGAATTTGTTCGTTCTGAGTATTGCATTGTAAATAGACGTTAGGTACACTAGAGTCTTCTTTGGCATTTTCTGGAGCACTGGAGCATTTATCAGGTCATGACCAGGTGCTTTCTTCTTAGGAAAATGTCTAATTTACTCAGCAACTTTTGTCGGAGTGAAGCAAGGAGGAGGTGCTGCTAGTTGTAATGAAATGTCTAAAGTTTTGAGTACAAGTCTTTCGTGTCCAGAATTAGTAGTCAGTATGTGGTGTAAAGCCAGAAGAAAGATGATTCGCAAATAGCTCAGATTTTCAATATCTAACACGGTCCAGGAAGCACCTTCGTTACGAAGAGGTATACTGATAGCAGGAGTGGTGACTGATGGCAGGAAGAAGTGGCATATAAGGACCAGAAAGAAGTACTGACTGATGGCCAAGAAGAAATGTCAACTGAGGGGTAGAAATAAGTGGTGACTGATGGACAAGAAGAAGTGGCAACTGAGGGCTAGGAAGAATTGGCAACTGAGGGCTAGGAAGAATTGGCATGTAAAAGTCAGGAAGAAGTGATGTCAGAATGCCAAGAAGTGACAACTGAAGTGACAACACGATGTTTTAGAAGTTTCTTGGTGTGCCTCCATAAGCTCCCATTGCTAGTCGCAAGATTTCTGATGTAATTGTCGTAAACTGTGCTTTTGAAACTTTTAAATTGTCGTTTGAGTTCGTTGTTAAGTCTATTAAAAGTCCGTTAGTCAGATGGAAGTCGGCCAGTCTGCCATACTTTGCGAGCTCTTCTCTTAGTTCTGCTCAAATCTCTTATGTACTGGAGATAGTTTGGAAGTTGCCCAATACTTCTGGATCTGGGTACAGAAGAAGACGGTGAATGCTGGTAATGCCATGCAATGGTAATAAGGGTAATGCCCTTTCTCATACCCGAAAACTCCGTTTGCTGATGAAATATAGATGCTCCTGTGGCAGCTGTTCGTAGAGGCTGCTGGAAACTCGTCCGTAGCCGGAGGCAAGGTTATTGCAGGTGTGCTAATTTGCACATTTGGGAGAATGTGCTGATATTTTCTGGGATTTCTAACTGCCCTTAATTCTAGGCAATTTAGGGTTAGGCACCCTTTGTAATCGGCAGGATGGGATCTACCACTGTTGGAACAGGTAGCTGCTGATTCTCTTGGCTTTGTGCATATGCCGAGACCGCATCTTACGAATTTCGGAGCGTCATTACAATACGTTTTAATGTGGCCATACTGTTGACATAGTATGCATTGAGGTGTTATTTTCTTTTTCCTCGGTTCTTCTATTTTTATTTTCGTATATAAATACTTACATCAGCCACTGTGCACTCAAGAGGAAGAAACCTGAGGTCTGCTATCCATGAGCTCTTATTATCTCGTCTGGAACACCTACTTAATGGCTAACCTCAAGACAGAAAAAACCAGGCTTACTTGTATTTTTCATTATTGAAGGACTAAGTACCTTGACACATATTGTGAATACGATCTTTGATCTGATCATTCTCTTATCAATTTACTATAGTTTAATAAGTCTTTTACTGCCATAAAAAAACCATCTCTTGTAGAAGGGATTGGGACGCTTATAACAATTGCTTAAACTCAAAGATCTCTATTCCAATGTCGCTAAAGACTGAGGATGAGCAGGAGAAAGCCGTTGAAAACCGGATTTGAAAAGCCGAGAAAACCGGTACCTCCTGCTGTCAGTCATCCACCAACATCTCAGCTGTTCAACCTAATTAGTGGTTTGAATAACCTCATCCAGCCCCTTTTCAGTCTCCTTCAATCACTTTCAGAGGTTACCGATGCCTTATGCTCTGAATATGGCCAATAATCAATCGACTGTGGGCTCCATGTCCGTTCTTCTTTGGAACGCAAATTGCATTAATCGACATAGGACTGAATTCGACATTTACTTACATGACAAACAGACTGATATTGCTCTAACACCTGACTCCACATTCCAAATTTTACATCCCCGGCTACACAACATACAGAACTGATCACCCAGATGATACTTCACATGGCGGTACCGCAATACTAATTAAAACATCACTGCAACACAATTCTTTACATTTACCCATACTACCAGATATACAATCCACAGCTATCACATTGTACACCCAACATCACAATTCGCTGCAGTCTACTGCCCTCCGAGATACGTTCTGACATCCGCTATGTTTTACGATTTCTTCGGACGCATTGGAAGATGTTTTATTGAAGTTTAACAAATAGGAAATTATAACCAGCCGAATTATACTCCTAAACAGCCAACATTTTCGTATGATTTAAAAAAAAAAAGTCGATAAAATTATAATGAGTGGAATTCAGCTTTAAAAAGCCGCAACACACACAAATATGCGTCCGATACTCAAACATTATCATGAACAAAGGTGAAATTACGTAAACTACCTATATTTCGAATATGTCTGCTATATTTTTCTGAACCGCCTCCCCTAAAGAAATTTCAGCTTAGGCCCTTTCTGTTCAATATTCTCTCAATTCTGTAGTATTTTTTTCTTATTTTAATAAAACTGTTTTATCAATATTGCAAAAATATCAATATAATTGGATATTTTTTTATTTATTTTTGTCCCGTTTAAGAGATAGGAATATATAATGTTTTTTTTTTGTTTTTTTCAAATGAGAACAAATCCATGAGTTAAGATTAAAAAGGCACATATCAAAAATAAAGAGGGTCGTATCTCCTAAAGTTTTGAATGAAAAAACATTTATTTATAGGGTTTTATTTTGTATGCCTATTTTATTCAATACTACAATTATATCCAGAAAACGCCCATAATTATTTCACGAGTCCCCTTATTCGTTTTTTCACCTTACTGAAAAATTTTCCAAATTGAATATGTGTCCTTTTGAAAGCAAGCTTCTTAGTTATAATGTAAAATTATAACTAACATAAAACAAATGAAAAATCGGAAATAAAAAATAAAAAAGGTAATAAGGAAAGGAAACTTGATATATAAATCACGTTGAAGGTTTTCCGTTACAGTGATTTTATTTTTATTGTAATCATATCGAAAAGAAACATAAATTTTACCTTGGAAATGCCAATGCACTCGGTAATTGGATGTAATCATGGTGTAGATTTTAATGATTGTCTCGTTTAAAACAAGTTAATAAAAAGAAAATCTTTATATCCATTATTTTTATATTTAATTATTTGATTTTGTCACTTGTTAATTAAGTTGAAACAGGAAAAAGATTATTACCTGAAAATAATCGATTCATAGAAATCACGGAGTACATAATTAATTTTTCGTCATAGACACAAATGTTTATGCGTTGTAAAACAAAGCTATTGCAGTCTAATTTCTGGTGCTACAGAAGTTTGATTATGGTTAAGGAAAGATTTTGTGATCAATTTTTACTTCCTTGTACGCAGAAAACGACATAAAATAACGGAACGAGACAAGAAACAAGGGCTTGTGGGTGTGTGTGTGTGTGTGTATTTCTGTGTGTGTGTGTGAGAGAGGGAGGGAGGAAGAGAGTTTCTGTATGTGTTAATAGATGGACGTCAGGAGGCACATTGTCGTTTTTGAGATACAGCCATCTTCGGAAACTAGTAACCAAAATCAGGGTCACTTTTTGAGCCACCGATTTATACTTTGATAGGCGTACAAGGAAGTCATGAGGTGTCCACATCAGATATATTCTTTTATAAAGTGTAAAATATTAATTTTGATTTAGCTAATCTAAATACAAAACATGAACAGAGATATTTAATAAATACACGTATTAATAATAAGTAGTAGTAATAGTAAGTATAATAATTTACTTATATAACAATATTGATATAAGATGATTTTGTGTAAAGTAGCTAAAATTTTATTTGGAACCATTAAGAATACATTTCAATGCATTTCGTTCGATTTGAGAAGCATTAATCACTGAATCACAGTCATCAATGAACTTAGAGATTATTGGGATTAAGTCAATCTTCCGATCTACGATGATGATGATTTTGGTAAATCGAGAATGGATTGGAGTAATGTCGCATTAGGAATTCTGGAATAAAAAAATACTAACATCAAAATTTTGCAATTATGACTTCTGCAACCTTTGCAGTGACGTTAAACTCAAACTCAGCCTTTAGGTCAGTGCAAGTAGCTCTAAAAAGGGTCTTCGATCGTAATAATTCCGGTAGTTCAAATTTTTTACTATGTTCTATGAACTGGCCCCCTCATGTAAAATCTGAGTTTTCGACCTTGTAGCGCCTGAGCTCATTCCGCCATTTTGAAAAAAAACAGCCATAATCACGGAAAAATCGTTTCTCCCCGATATATCTCCTGTCCAATGCAAATTTCGGTTAAAGTACCTTGAATAAATTTTGTAGAGTATAAAATTTCCTACAAACATATATTTATGATTATCTTCTACCTCAATACAATATCGAGATATTAAGTCTTTAATATGTGGACAACTTCGTAAAAAACAATTTTTTGTGATCACCCTGTTTCTAGTACAGTTTTTAGAAAAATTAACTTACAATAATATAGCAGAGCATACAATTTCATAAAACAGGTGTATGTTCTTATTATGTCTATTGTGCTAACTAACCGAAAACAGCCAGAAAATTGAATAGTATTTTGAACTTTTTATTTCTAGATTTCTTCCTTTTTTAACATATTTTATTTCTACTTTTCAATATTATTGAAACATACACGTCAATAAGGTTTATATTCAACGTAATTGCAACATAAAATTAAGATTAGTGACGGAGGAAGTACTTTGGAATGGTAATAAATTGAAATATTCAGTTTTTTCGAAAAATTGTCATTTATTGACAACAATGAAGTCATGAATATAAATATAAAAATAAAAATTAATAATTCTCAATTATATTAGAGTTAATATTAAACTCATTCACACTTTTGAAAAGATAATAATCAATTAGGGGTGATCCTGACCCTCAATGTTTGTAAAAGCCAATAAAATTCACGACAAGGTTTTTATTATTACTTTCTAATTAAAAATCCTATATGTATTATATTTTTTTAATCAATATTAGGTAGAGGTTTTAGTCCATTGCGTCAAAAATCGAAAAAGCGGTGAAGTGTATTTTTAATTTATTTTTTTACAATTGTTGGTACAGTTATAACATAGACATAAAAATAAGTTGGGATTGATAAATTATAATTTATCAATCCCTAATTAGATTGATCCTTCTATACTATCATACGGACGTTAACTGGTAAACATAAGTGATGTTTTTGTTCGGAGGAGGGATTTAATGTGAAGACAAGTAATCATTAAATGTCTATAATTACCAAATAAGGCGTAAGTTTTAAGGATAGGAATAAAAATTGGATAAAAAACTATTACTTAAAATACAAAACTCATATATAACTTATAGAGGAGGTATATCGCCCTGATCCCTTCCCCCTGCGTACATCACTGGTACATAGGAATGGTAAAAAATTGAAACATTGAAATTTTTGAAAAATTAACGTTTAACGACAACAATTAAGTCATGAATACAACAACAAAAATCTATTTTAATAATTCCTAATATTATATTTAACTCATTTACATTTTTGTAATAATCAATAATCCATCCTGGTCTCTTAATTAAATTTTCAGGCTCTTACGTCTTGGAACATCTTCAATATTTTCTTCATCTGTCTCATGAGCCAATTCCGTGGCAACTGAGTCTCCAAATTCTTTGTCTTCACCATCTAAGCTTTCAGTAGCATTCTTCCACGAGTTGCTGTTGCAGTGAATGCAGAGTAGGGAGCATTTCATCCCCGACTCTGCAGGTGCATTTTTCAGTGCAAACTTTTTTGCTTTGGCAAGATATAAAGTTCAACAAGGCGTGATGTGCAGCTTGAGCATCCTTCTTCCACCCCCATTGGATTTTTATCGTAACAAAGCCAAGTATGCCATTGAAGCGTGATGTCGGACGGCATCTTTGGTAGGTGTTAGTTGAATAAATCTAATTAAGGGGTCAGGTTCACCACAGATTGATTATTGTATTTTTAAAAATGTGAATGAGTTAAATATAATTATTTTATAATATTATGCAAAATTTAAATTTGTTATTGTTGTTATATTCATGATTTAGTTTTTGTCAATAAATATTAATTTTGCGAAAAAGATTTACCATTCCTATGTACAACCTCACTTGTTTTTATGTTTATATTATGACAGTACCAACAATTACAAATAAAATACATTAAAATACTTACACAAAAATTAAAAAAAAAAACAATTCACCGCATTTTCAATTTTTGACATGTTGGAATGAAAAGTTCATAACATTATTCAATGTTCGGACTGTTTTCGGTGGGTAGCACAATAGAAATAATAAGAACATACACATGTTTTATGAAATTGTATGCTCTGCTTCAGTATTGTAAGTTAATTTTTCTCAAAACTGTACTAGAAACAGGGTGATCACAAAAAAATCCTACCTTGTGAATTTTACTGTTTTTTACGAAGTTGAATGCATGTTAAAGACTTTATATCTCGATATTGTATTGAGCTAGAAGATAATCATAAATATAAGCTTGTAATAAATGTTATGCTCTACAAAATTTATTCATGGTACTTTAATCGAAATTTGGATTGGAAAAGATATATGTCTTGGAGAAACGATTTTTCCGTGATTATGGCTGTTTTTTTCAAGATGGCGGCGTGAGCTCAGGCGCTGCAAGGCAAAAAACTTGGATTTTACATGAGGTAGCCAGTTCATAGAGCATATTACAAAATTGGAACTACCGGAATTATTGCGAGCACAGATCACTAATTGCACTCACCTACTTTCAAATTGCTTTTCATCTAAGGTGATTATGCTGAACAAATTAATCCGTAATGACTTGTTAAATGAATTTTCTAGCGTGTAATACACATGGAAAAACGAAGAGTTAATTTACGATATTAACCATCTAAAAATTATATATATATTAAAATATATATATATATATATATATATATATATATATATATATATATATATATATATATATATATATAAGTTAAAGACCGGAGCGTGGCAGTATCAACCTTAATACCATCCTGGAATGTAAACAACATTCCGATTGTATATAAGGAGGATTACTTTTATGAATAAACAGTCTTGTTTCAGAAGTCGTGATAGTTATTTCTCAGTCCTTTTCCTTTTTTTTAATTCAATTTGTTCGCCGTCGCATAACTGGTGCCGAAACCCGGGAACCGTAACGCGAGACCTTTTTCTTTTCTTTTTTTTGCTTTTTTGGAAATTTTTTTATATCCCGTCTTCGTTTTTCTTCTGCTATTTTTCGAACCAGGCGAAGACGAAGAAAAATCGAGATGGCATCAGAAGGCATAGTAAGACCGGCAGTGCTTAATGTACCTGACTTACCTTCACTACCACGAGAAACCATGGCGGAAGCTCATGCCAACGCTCTGGAGTGGATGAAGCTAAGGACAGCGACATCGCAGGACCTCCGGAGGGCGATTTCTGATCTGGAGCGCTTCGGCGGCGAAATTGGCGAGTTAAACCATTTTTTGAAGGGTGGTGATCGCCTTATGGAGAGGATACAAGCCAAGACATCGGAGAATCTGGTTAACGCTGGGGATGCCGAAGCACTGAAGGCAGCTCTGGTGTGCAGAGTAAAAAGGAACGTGCTAAATTTAATCCAAGCAGATGAGGAGACACCGTGGCCGGTAATTAAGGAGAGGCTGAAGAAAGCTTTCGGTGGTGGCAGGTGGACCCCGGAAGAGGACATCTATCAAATGTTTAGAGAGAGGCGTTCTCCTCGACAGACGAGCGGACAGTACGCAGGAGCGCTGCTAGCACGATTCAATCAGATCACGGAAAAAATGCGTGAAACCTTGAGCATAGGCGAGGTACAAGGCAGGATGGCATTCTTGGCGACCATCCTCAAGGTCCAATTGGTGAAAGAGACGGGAAAGAGGGAAGGCTTGCCGAGAGATCGCTCATTCATCGAATGCGCCCAGGAGATGATCGACTCGAGCGCAAGGGAAGAAGAAACCAGGATGGAGGTGGAAGAAACGGGGTGGAGCAGAGTGACCGATAGACGCCCCAGAACCACACCAATGGGCTGGAGGAGGAAAGAACCCGCGTATACGAGCAGAGAAAGACCCTCGGTAGGCGAGAGAAGGTCGGGACAACCGAAAGCGAGGAATGGTCCTCGAAAAGAAGAGAGGAAGTGCCATGGCTGTGGGAGGCCCGGACATCTAGTGGCCCAGTGCCCGCGCACTAGATGCTTCGAGTGCGGCACAGAAGGGCACGTTGCGAGGCAATGCCCATACATTTACCGGAGGAGGGAAACACCACGGGCAGAGCCGATGGAGATCAACACCCAGAAGGTGCGGAGGAAGGCGGGTCCATTCCAGAGGAGTGGAACTTCGGAAGAGGCGACGGAGACGTCGGGAACTTCGGAGACAGATGACGAGGAACCAGGGAGCAGCGGAGGCAGGAGCCGTCAATGGGGTGAGCGACGACGAGCGGTAGCGGAGAGGAGGAAGCCAGCAGGAATCTGAGGAGAGTGCCCGCAGAGAGGCGACCGCACAGCGACATGCAACAACATCAGAGGTAAGTCATGCTGGTTGCCAATTATTAAGTTGAAAGGGGGAGTGAGATGCCTGGTGGACACAGGGAGCTCAAACACCGTTATGACCCGAGATGCACTGGAAAAACTGTGTGGCAGAGAAGGGGCACTCCGTGTTCAGAAATGCGGGTGTAAATTAATCACACTGGGAGGGCCGTGCAAGGTAGAAGGAGAGGCGGTAATCGGTCTAAACCGGTGGGTGGCAAAAAAGGGAAAGATAAAAGTGCACATAGTGGGGGAAATGACTTGGGAGTACCAGGCAATAGCGGGGTGCGATCTATTGGGGCAGGCAGGCGCACGAGTAAAGAATAGTAAAGGGAAGTGGAGTATTAGGTTAGGAGAAACGACATATAAATGCCGGGGGATTGCAAAGGATAAGAAAGCACGAATAGGAGCGGTTAATAGGGTCGAAGACTGGAGAGAAACGGTACAGAAAGAGTTTGGGGATATATTCTTTAAGGAGGGCAGTACGTTAGGAGTGACAGGGAGGACGGTCCATGAGATCCCGTTAAAGCAAGACAGAGTGTCTTATGTGAAAGAAAGGAGGTATCCGCAGGCTCTGAGACAGCATATTAGAGAAGAACTAGAGAGCCTGAAGAAACAGGGAATTATCGTTAATAGCACGTCACCGTACAATAGTCCACTGTGGGCAGTAAGGAAAAAGAGCGCGCCAGGAGAAAATAAAGAGAAATATAGGGTAGTCATAGACTATAGACGATTAAACGAAAATACAGTGGACGAAAAATACCCTATCCCCAGGTTTGAGGACATTTTGGACAGGCTTAGTGGGGCGATGATCTTTAGCACTCTAGATCTCAAAGCGGGATACCACCAAATAAGGATGCACCCACAGGACCAACACAAAACAGCGTTTACTTTTGAAAGGGGGCATTACGAATTTACCCGAATGCCGTTCGGATTAAAAAACGCCCCAATCACCTTCCAGAGATTTATGGATGAATTCTTGAGAGGCATAGATGAGGGGGTGTGTCAAGTCTATATGGACGATTTACTGGTTTTCAGCAAAACCGAGGCCGAGCACATACAACATTTGAGAAGTGTATTCGAGAGGGTGCGGCAATTCGGGTTAAAACTGTCCAGGGAAAAATCGACGTTGGGACAGGGACAGATTAATTTTTTAGGCCATACCATTTCCGGGGAAGGGGTAAAGCCCGACGCGGCGAAGGTAGAAGCGATTAGGAGGATGGCGGTGCCGCGAGATGTGAAAGGGATCCGCAGACTCCTGGGAACGCTAAATTACTATAGGAGATTTGTACCCGAAATGGCGGAATATTTGGTGCCGCTTAATAATTTACTAAAGAAAGGGGCCAAATTAACCGTGACACCAGTGATGGAGGATAATATCCGAAAATGCATGGAGAAATTGCAAGAGCAGCCGGTATTGGCGTTTCCGGATTTCACCAAACAATTCACCGTTACCACGGACGCCAGCGAATATGCGCTAGGAGCCGTTTTATCTCAGGAGGGTGTGGGAGGAGAGCGTCCCATAGCATACGCTAGCAGGCGTCTAACCGACGCGGAGACAAGGTATAGCGCCTTGGAGAGAGAGCTACTAGGGATAGTATGGGCTATTGACCATTTTAGACCATACGTTTTTGGAAGAAAGTTCCGCGTCCACACCGACCACAGACCGCTTCAATGGGTAGGAAGGCTAAAGGAATCCTCGGCGAGAGTCGCGAGATGGAAGGAGTTCCTGGGACAATACAACATGGAAATTAGTTATAAGCCGGGGAAGGAAAATATAGTGGCAGACTGGTTGTCAAGAGCCATCATGGTCAACGCCATCGAAGAAGATAGCGGCGAAACATAAAGAAACGTACGGCAATTTCTGAGAGAATGGACGCCAGGCGAAGAGGGTGACCACGGCACGGCAGAGACGGAGGGAGGAGAGGAGTCCCCAGAAGAAGAGAGCCCTGCGGAAGAGAGGCCGGTAGAAATGGAAGAAGTCGAGGAAATCATTAACGACAAACGGCGTCAGGTGATCTGGAAGACGAGGACCTCGGGCATGATGAAAATAGCATATAGCAAATATGGGAGGAATAAAATTAATACGATCTGGTCACAACTAGGGGCGCTAGAAGACGAAATTTGTAGGGCACTAAGGGACGCGTCAGAACCGGGAAAAACCCATCATCTCTATGTAGGAAATGCCACGATATGGGAAAAAATTAAAAGAATTTGGAGAGCCGAACGAATTGGCGTGGATAGAACGTTTATCCGATGCAAATACATGGTAGAAACGATAATGGACGTAGAGCAACAAAAGGAAGTGACGTTAGCGTATCATCAGGGAAAAACAAACCATCGGGGGGTGCACGAGACGCTACAAGCATTGCGGAGGAAATATTTTTGGCATGGAATGAAGAAGACCATCAAAGAAACTATAGGGGCGTGTGAAGTTTGTATGCGCACGAAGTACGACCGGCATCCTCCAAGAGGGAGACAAGAAGAGACACCCACAGGACACACGCCATTAAAAGAGCTGCAGGTCGACACGTTCACGTGAAGGGGATTCAAATGGGTCACCATGATAGATCTCTTCAGCAAAGTAGCAATGGCGTATAAGGTATGCGACAGATCTTCGGAAGCAGTGTTGGAGGCCCTACAAACATGGGTTCAGTTTTACGGGGTGCCCGACAGAATTTCATCCGACGGAGGTAGGGAATTTGATAGCGTCGCTATTAGAGAGGAAGCGAAAAGATTGGATATAGCGTGGCATCTCAACACTCCGGGCCATCCCAAGAGCAGGGGAAATATCGAGCGATTGCATAGTACCCTGAGTGACCATCTACGTGTGTATCAGGGAGAACAGGGAGATGAAGCAGATATAGCTATGAGAAAAGCCGTAGCTGCATATAACCATTCAATACACTCGATCACAGGGTATTCACCCATCGAAGTTTTGTTCGGAGTGCGAGGGTGGAGACGTGATTGCGGGAATACGGCCGCGGATGAAGAAACGGCGGAGGCAATCGTTAGTAATAGGCTAGAGATAGCGAAGGTTTGGGAGAAAGTACGGGGGAAAATAGAACGGGAGAAACGGAAGAGGGTAGAGAGAGAGAACCTAAAGGTACGAGACAGGATGGGAGAGATACGGATAGGGACAATCGTATACCGGAGAATGGGGTCTAACAGAGGGAAAGAATTGACGCGGTATGAGGGCCCGTTTAGGGTTATAGTTATAAGGGAACACAACATAGTAACCATTGAGAGCGTCAAAGAACCCAGAAAGAGACGAACGGTTCACATTGAACAATTGAAACTCCCTTTGGTAGAACCCGAAAAACCAGTGTGAACGGGAGCACCCCCGTCTCTGCACACGGATTTTTTTTTTTTTTTGTAACCATAACATAATTGTAATTGTACCAGAGCATAAGAAAGTTTTTTTTTAGTGCAAGTGTAGCTGTAAGAACCCTTTGTTTTAATTTCTGTGAATAAGTAGTGTGTAAATAGAAGAAGTTGCTTTTTTTTGTTTTTTTTTTGTTGTTTTGTTTTTGTAATAATAAATAGGAAGAATTGTGAGCCTTACGTATAAGATAGTGATAATTGATAACAGTGATAGTGATTTTCTTTTTGTTTATTGTATATGCTGCAGAAGGACTTTTGAGTTGTTTTCTTTTTGTTGGTTGTTTTATTAAAAGATCAGATGTAAGGTATTAAGATTGACTGGCCGCTCCGCTCTGTGAGGTGAGGAGATTAACAAGTTAGGGTTGAATATAGAGTTTACGGAGATCCCCGTAAACTGGTGGGGGGGAGTTAAAGACCGGAGCGTGGCAGTATCAACCTTAATACCATCCTGGAATGTAAACAACATTCCGATTGTATATAAGGAGGATTACTTTTATGAATAAACAGTCTTGTTTCAGAAGTCGTGATAGTTATTTCTCAGTCCTTTTCCTTTTTTTTAATTCAATTTGTTCGCCGTCGCATAACTTATATATATATATATATATATATATATATATATATATATATATATATATATATATATATATATATATATATATATACACATCATAACAAATAATAATAGTAAAATAAGTAACTATCATGATTACTTATAATAAAAATTGTAAACTAAATTATCATAAAAAAATAAATAGAGCAAATAAAACTATCACCGTCAAATAGAAACTAACTGAAAGAAAATAAAGAATAAAAATTATATATTTGTTCCTTTGTTTTTTATGAATCACATTTACACGAAAATGAGCAAGATTTGATACATTATGAATAATAAATTACTATCATAAATAATAAACAAGCATAGCTGTATGTATATATTTACATTTACTCAGAATATAGGAAATGGATAAGAGAAAGATAAATAACTGATGTGTAATCCCAGCAAGAGAGAAATTCACGAATGTCATTTCATAAGTAATTCCGAAACGTAACGGTTTACGAAGGATTTTTCAAAGAAAGTTATCTGAAGTTATTGTCCACTGGAGTGTAACTCTTCGAGTCCGCGACTCCTGTTTCTGGCACTCTCAGAGTTGTATCCACTAGCGAGTGCAGCTCTCTCAAGAGAAAAACTCTCAAGTTGGCACGTAGTCTGAAGGCCTAGGCATGGTGAAAGAGGAATACTCGGAGGAACGGAAGGAAAAAAGGAAATAGTGAATATAAGGAGGATTTTGGATTTAAAGGATCGATATAGAAAGAAATAGAGTTAAATATTTCCTGGTGGTGAGCCGCCCTTAAATTGGTATAACAAGTCAAACTGGGAAAATGTTAGAAAGGAAAGCGTTGGAATATCCTCAAGTTCTTTCTTACGCATGGTGACGAGTTCGGTTCGGAGTTATACTTAGGAGTGAATGATTCTTTTTATTGTATTTTTATTTTTATTTTAACATGTGTTATAATTTATTTATTACCTACTGTTTTACAATTAGTTTTTGGTTTTATTTGTTTGTACAATATACAAACACATAACATTCACACCAAATATCATATCGTCTGAATGTGTATAGCAACTTTATCAATATTATATGTCGCACTCAAATTTAGATTTCAGCATTCGACAATAATTTATAAATTCCCGCTTGTTTTTATACAATCATTGAAGAATACATTGTCTGAATTAGGATCTTGCCAAATACTGTATCACAATTCAAAGTATGGAATTCAAATAATTGGAAGTTCCTTGGCTCCCTCGATTCAGCTTAAAATGGTAAAATCCTTATACCATAAGTAACCCCCGTAATTATTGGAATAAATAAACGTATTATTATTCAATAGGACATGACATATTGAGGCTATGTATGCCACGCCTTTGTGATTCATGGCATTATTGAAAGTAGAGCAAAATGGATTAGCACTAACGACAGGGTATTTCTAGGGATTCGAACTTCCTACTGAGCCAATAACGGACCCGGATTCGGTCCGAAGGCTGAGCCGAACATGGGCGCGCGTGCCTAATGGACTGCAGCCCACCGATCCGGCAACCAAGGCTTCCACCATTCACCGGATCTACTCCTGTTTGCTGAATGTTTCTGTGTGCATGTGTGAGTGAGTGCTAGTGCGTATGCAATGCACTGCATTCCCCCAACACTGTTAGCCGCTGATTTATGTTTTCTCTTGACATGTTCAATCAATGTATCGTATCGACGTTCTATTAACGATGATATGGCGTGATAAATTATCCCAGTTAGTTTTATTTCTATCAACTGATCGTTATGAAATAGTATTGAGTATTGAAAATCCACGGCTAAAAATTTGACCAAATTTAAATTGTATATCAAAATGTGCCTTGAACTATGTTAACTGATTTTTTTAAGAAAACTTACTTTTTTAAGTTTATTTAGGCTGTGCTCAAAATAGACTATAACGCATAAAATCGTACGAACTAGTGGCACCAAGGATTATAATGGCCAGAAGTAGGTAAAAATCTTAACAACTTCAATTGTTGCCATTAAATACAAAAACTTAGAATATACTTCTTGTAAGATTTGAAATAGTGAGAGATGATTTTTACTTCATGGCGGGCCCACAGAAAAAAGAAAAAAACTTGATTAGGTGAGCACAGAATGACGTCCTTTTTGTATTTTTGTTATTTTCTTTTCCAATGTGTCGAAATTTCGCGGTCGCGTCCTAATTGTCAAAACATACTTTAAAATCAGAAAACTTAATAATATTTTTAATTTATTAAGTTATAGTAATTGATATAAATAATTACCTTACACATTGCATTAATAAAACTGTAATATCATTAATAAATTATATCTTGTGTGTGAACTCAAACGACATTCCTTGCCGCTTTGGGTGATAGTCTAAAATAAAAATTGTTTGCTATTTTAATCCTTCTAAGATTTTTATTTTTTATGTTTAGCTTTGAAGACATTTAAATTATCTTTCAAATGAGCATCTAGATTGTTCCGAAAGATGTATAATTATCAAGTTTAAAAAAAATTAAACAAAGGGAACTGGTTTACAAAGGAACATGTACAGTACTACTTTATTAAACATGTCTATAAAGTTCAATACGCTATGTCTATGCTAAAATTAGTCTGATTAAGATGGTTCTTTTCTTGTTTTGGTTATTTTAGTTGTTTTGTTTTGTTTAGTTCTTTTTTATTATTATTATTATTTTGAATCTATTTTAGTACTTTTTAAGCAATAAACATCACTAAAAACAAAAAAGCATAAAAAAAAATAGCAGTTAACTATAAAACTGATACTAAGAATGAAGACAACAAGATAATAAGAACGCAATATGAAGACATTATAAATAAAATAATACCTTTCTGATCCAAACTACATTAGTAATTCCAACAAAAATAATTGGTTAAGAAATAAATAGTAATAAAAAAAAATGTTTACAACAATAAATACTTGCATTGATGCAAAATACTACTAATAAAAAAAAATTGGAGTGCATGTTTCATAGGTAGTCTATTGTTGTGGTGTTTGGTACTGTGGAGCTCTCCTGAAGCATTCAGATCCATATTAATAAGCCTGCTTTTTTGCAGAGCACTTAGACAGTGGTTCAAAGGCGGGAAAAAATCTTTCATTCTTCGAGGTATTGGAAAAATCATTCTTTCACTTTTTGATAAATAGTTACTTCTATTGATAAATAGAAGTTGTTTTATAAAATATTTTATAAATTTAATTGGAGATTTTTCAATGTTTGGACTTTTTTCCTTGGTGCTATTTTCCTTTGTAATTTACAACAGTTATTTCAGACAATACACACCAGACAATACAATGAAATAAAAAAAAACACAATAACAATAAAACAAAATTTGATAGTATACTCGTATATCTTCCGAACCCATTTTCTTGCGAATACTGAACGAATTAACAGCGGAAGGTACCGTTTGAAAGAGATTTTTACTCAGAGTGTGAACGTGCACCTAAAATCGTTATAGGTACTATTAGTCAGTGGCTTAGCCAGAGTGGGGTCCGACGGTCCGGACCTACTCCGAAATTACAAAATACTTTCACTTATTTCTTATCTGTAAACAAAAATTGTATAAGCCTATTTGAATGTTATTTAATAAGTTATATACCTAGGCATAGAAAATATTATATTTAGAGAGGGCTCCCTTACACACCCGATGGGGGATGTAATGGGGAGCCTTCTCCTCTCCCAACGAGGCTAGGCCACTGCTACTATTATTTGTTTATGGAACCGCCATCTTCTTTCTTGGTTTACCAGCGGGCAAGGTTGTTTACGTTGGGGCGAAGGTTTGCTATATTTTAAGTTTGGTATATTTTATTTATATACCAACAGGCTAGATACTAAATGGATGAATTAAATCTTGGTGAGCACAAATAAAATGTATATAAATAATTAAACTTTAAGTTTAGGTATTTTTGAGATGTAGTGTGCACTGTGATAATAAAAATGAGTTATAACTTTTTATAAGTTATAATGAAAGAAAAAGTTAAAGTTAAAATTAAGAAAAAATAATAGCAATTACGGATTTGATTATAAAAATAAGAGTTTATAGTGCTAAAAGACATGAATTATATAAGAGATTTGTCCTGAATATGGGGAAATAAAAATGTTGTCAATAATAATGTAAAGAAAATTCTAATAGAAGAATAAAGAAACTAGAAGAAATTATTTCACAGAAAGTCTATCTTTATTATAACTTTTTAGAGTTATAGGAATGGACCGATACTATCCATTTCTCATCCCGACTTCAATGCCGTGATTGAAAAGCTATGGAATCTCTAAGGAAATCCTTGTATAAAACAACTAATAAGAAGTTACAACGTAGAAAACAAC
The DNA here is from genome assembly GCA_948150685.1 of Rhaphigaster nebulosa. Lineage (NCBI taxonomy): Eukaryota > Metazoa > Arthropoda > Insecta > Hemiptera > Pentatomidae > Rhaphigaster > Rhaphigaster nebulosa. Next base: position 42,427,879 of record OX411306.1, read on the forward strand.
AGTAGCCAAGCGCTATTTATAACCCACTTATTCGTAATGTTGGGTAGATTGTGTTAGACCATAGACGTAACAACTTCTGAAGGGAAAACAACTAATCGCTGAAAGCGAGAGGTCAATGAAGTTAAGCTTTGGCACATTTCTCAGACTAAGTTCTTAGGTGCTCATTATGAAAAGACCTTGAAATTAAATAATAGACTCACTAAGGTTTGTTATATTAGGTATGTTAAAAACACTTCTAAATACTGTGATTCTAAAAATAAATATAAATAAAATATAAAATAAAATAAAACATAAGTATGAAATAAAATGCCAAAACTAGTAATTATATAACGTTACGCGATAATATTATTTTTCATAATAGAATCGGGAGGGATCGAGTTTCAAAATGGTGACCAAAAACTCATAGTTTCAGGACTTTTTTGGTTTTCACCTATAATTCCTAAACGGTGCAGTCTATATTAAAAAGTTATAGTATATTAAATTAAAGAGCGTCAAATTATGCGTCTAATGAGTACCACAATGTAATTATGAGGTCGAAAACAACGTTTACTGATGAGGTCGAAAACCAGCATCAAATACGAATATTTAGTGAAAAACAGAAACAGAATACAATATAAGACGTTGTATAACAACTTCTGCGTTAATTGAGCCCAAAAAATTTAAATTCGGTCGAAAATAGCAATTTCTCGATCTTCGGCAACTGGCGTTTTAGCCTAGTTGGGTTTGCATTTTACTTTGCCAAAAATGGAGTAACTTTAATTTTCAGGTATGCTGTATGTATTGTATATTTTGTAAAAAATTCAAGTTTTTGACCTCCTACTTCTTGTGTGTTTTTCGCCATCTTGAAAAACCGCTAAGAATAATCTTATTTTTCATTTTTTCAAAAATAGCTCGCTTCCGGGGCATTGAAGGTAAAAATTTATACGTACCAATTTTAAACAAGGCTAAATTTTCTGCTAGCATGAAAATAATATTTTTGAATATTCGAAATAGCTACTGAATAAAATTTATATCGCGGCAAACGTGATATTCTCGAGGAAAAAACAGTTGTAACTGGAACTTCTACATTATTGACGAATATGTGCTGAGATTACGATAATTAAAAACGTAGCATGATATCGTGAAAGTAGAACCACATAAATTATACTCCAGATAGCACAAAAACGCTCGAATTCGCATCAAAATTTCAAAAATTCTCTTAGGAAGGGTGACATTAGATGTAACTCTCCTGCTCTAAAAATCCTTATAACACCTTTGTCTCATAAATCTTCGTCCGTTTTTCATCGATTTTCTTGTAAAGGCTAAAATTTTACTCTACAATTTCATCTCACTACCTTCAAACGAGAAATTTACCAAAATTTTCAAAAATCGTTTTTTCTCAAAATATCTACTAAAGTGTGTATTTGCATTAAGAACTAGCTGAGGAACCCATATTAAAATGATACTACATTGATAACACGTTGATAATCGTGAATTTTTTAAAAAGCTTAGCCCAAAATAATCCATAATTTTGAAATGACTCGTATATTTATTAAATTGTTTTAAATTCAGTTTCAACATGAAAACTATTACAAACATATCAAATATGTGTTGGAAGATTAGTATCCAGAAAAATCATGGAAATTGAACCCTTAATAATTTTGTCCCTTCAAATTGTAGTTTTAGACCACTGCGAGAAAGGAATTTTCCGGCCGTGTTTAGCCGTTCAATGAGACAAAATTAGTAAGTTCATTTCTTAATTAGTAAGTTATATTCATACACACATTAATTTAAGGTTAACATCTAGATCAGAAGTGAAAAATAGTTTTATTGCACAAGTTTCAACTTTGCTAACCAACTTTTTTTTAGTGTCACCCGAGACATGTTAATGAAGAGATTTTAGCATTTTTGAATAATATTTATTAGATATAATCATAATTCACCATTTATTATTTCATCTCGATGATACCGTACCAGAAAATTTTTAAATATTGACACTTGAAAGATTAACTTGTGATTAAAATAACAACTTTCTTAATTATACACATAAACTTTTTTGGGGGAAGGAGGGGAGAGGGATTCGGATATAAATAAAACAAAACTATCGATTCCACAGGTTTAAAATGCCTTCGTCCACCATTGATTTGCAAGTAAATTTAGTAATGATCATATGAACTTTTTTTCATCTTCAAATTGACTTTTACATCAGTAATATTTCATCTTTGTCGCTATTGTTTGAAAATAGAATTGTAGGAATCTTCTAATAATTTGTTTAATCATCTAATTTTAGAAAAAAATATTTTTTAAAATCATAAAACAATATTTTCAATTGCATCTGCAATTCCTGTACTATATTTTACTTTAATGTTTTTAGTTTTTCAAGTATTAGCCATTTATAATTTGTTATCATAAGAACCTGAACTTACAAATGATATAATACGATATAACATCAACAAAAACCCGAAAATATTTAAAATATAATGAAAATGTTTGAAAAAAATCAAGAAATCACGATGGGTAATTTGAGCCATGAAATTTTAAAATCAGTCGTGCGGTTCGCTTGAAACATCTTTATCAATGTTAAAACATATCAATAATATCAATGATAATTAATAGTTATATATTATAATAATTTCAATTATAAATTTATATTGAAATTCTGTAATAAATAGTAAATATTTTTATTAGTTTTGGAAGAGCCCATATAATGGAGCTGAGTATGCACACATATATATATATATATATATATATATATATATATATATATATATACAAATACATGCATATATTCATGCACACATTAATTTAAGGTTAACATCTAGATCAGAAGTGAAAAATAGTTTTATTGCACATGTTTCAACTTTGCTAATCAACTGATTATTAATGTATCTTTCTTTTCTTTTTTAATTTTTTTTTGTTCACATTACATTTTTTGGGACAAGAATTTAATTTTATATTATATTTATATAATAATTTCTATTTATGTTTATTGAAAATATTTTAAACATTAGTGGATTTTTATATTGTAGTCTGATGGCCAGATGTTGTTTCAGTTTTATTTGTTCAATTGCGTTATTCTTGAGGAACCCTGTCACAGAATAAAGTTGTGTTTCTATACTAAGCTAATTTATACACACCTCTCTCCCCCACACTCACATATACATATATATATATATATATATGGACATATATATTTGTTTACATACACACATATTCCTATATTAAAAATTATGCATACATGTTTCATACGTCATTAGTTATTAGTAGTTAAGTAACATGATAAACCTTCTGAACCATATTAAGAATAAATACTATTATACTTAAAGCTTAAAATAAAACATTCAAATTTTAAATAAAGCTTTTCTTGGGCAGAGAAAAAAAATTAATTTTCAATTGTAAATTTAAATTGAAATTCTATAATCATTTCAATTGCTATGTAATATTTTCAATTGCACAAGTCCTCCACATCCATTTCGATGGGTTTTTTAATAAACCCGTGGCACGAGGCACACTCCTGAAATCATGTAGTGACCAGAAAGGGAGGTTCACAACTACATTTTTCAGCAATCCTAAATACAAAATTTTAACTTTCTAAGGCTAGCCAGTTTTGAGTTATGCGAGATACTCACGTACGAATCTACGTACAGACGTCACGACGAAACTAGTCAAAATGGATTCAGGGATGGCCAAAATGGATATTTCCTATGAAATCTGAAAACCGAAAATTTTATCGATTACAATACTTCCTTCACTTCGTACAAGGAAGTAAAAAGAGCCGATGCCTAATTTCTGTAGGTCGTCTTAAATGGTATTGTATCTGTTTGATTGCTTGGGTAAACAGCTATTAAATTTCACAAAAACTTGGGATAGATTTGTAAATAATGTTTTTGCAGTTGAATAAAAATTGAAATGATAACAAAAATACAAATTTTAAAATGTTATAACGTTCTCGGAGCTTCTGAGAACTTCAGATTTTACATATTTCCCGTATATATCAGTCATTTATTTTACATATTTAACAAATTCAACTGCATCACTTGCAATTATATAGTTTTGTTCATTTTAGTTGCGAAATTTGTGTTTAAAAGGAGTGAACTCTGTATTTATTTAAAGGATCAAAAATCAATTAATAGGCCAGATCAGGAGTGCCATGATATCTCTTATAAATATTTAAAAAATAAATTCAACCTTCAAGATGCCTAAAAGAAGAACTTTTTTTTTTAACGCGGAACTGGATTCAGCGCAGTAGTAGATTTACCATATTACGGTGGAAGCATAAAAACTGGTTGGATCAATAAATCGAACTTTCAAAACTGGCTTTATCCAATCTCAATTTGCCTTCAACGTCTTTTGGCAGGCCTCCAAAAAGTTTCGATGAATGTGATCCCAAGCCAAAACGAAAAAAATGGGGCCTTTAAACAGACAGTTTAACAGACCGTCAGCAAGGTAACTCTGTTATGCAACCGAAGAAAAATTTAAAAAGTCTGGGAAGAGGGATGCTGCATTGATGATTAAGGCAAGTATCGACAGGAATTTTCTAGAAAAATATCTAGGACTCATTCAAATGAAGATATTTTTCGCTATTTGTTAATATCCTCTGATCCAGTTATCTAAAAAAAAATTTAGCTCTTCTGAAAAGTATTAAAACTTATTCATACGTGGGATATACAAGATAATAAATAGCAACATTGTAAGTAGTAGCAGTGATAACGAAGCGACCTGGACATATTAAGTGATATGCCATTATAATTTTTGTGCACATCTTCGGTTTCCGTAATGTAATTTATTACTTAAGTTAATTTTTAATGCATTTTCCTGAATTGTTCAGTTTCCGGAGTGATATTCTGATATTCATATTTTAATTGCGTATAAAAAGAATTTTGAAATAAAATGATCTTTTTTCCAAACATGTAAAAAAAAATTTGATCTAAAAAACACAATTAATTCTTTTACATTGACTTTTGCCCCTCTTGATTGCTATGACAGCCCGCTATGGACCGGTTGAAATCGATTCTAGTGGACGCTCAGGCTTATGTTTTCCGATGCCCTAAAATTCAGAATTGCGAAATCCCATTTATTTAATTTTTAATAAATTTAAATACAATAATGACCCTTATTTTCTTAATTGGCAATATTATAGGTTCAGAGTCAATGACATTTTAATGTTTTGGGTTGCATTTTAATTGCTTTGGCCTTGACTGTTTTTTGTTGTTTTCCAAAAAATTGATCTTAATGACCTATGGGATTTCTCAAATCCCCGATTCAATTGTTAATGTTGGAAAAAAAATGGAAATTGTAAATAAACAGTCTGTTATCTCTGACACATTCTGATTTCTTTAGAGAATAATAAGTCTATGTCACTCTCCTATCGCTTTATATTGACTAAGATATTCATCGAAAAACAACCTTGAAGTGTGCCTCAATGGAGTATTTTTTTTGTTCTATTGTGAGATGATCACTATTGTCTATAGTATAGGCCTATCTTTGTCATTGTTAAGTGCAAAAAACGCATTGAAAATAAAGAATTAAAAAATAAATGAATAAACATACATTATATTGCCAATGAGTCATCCAATATAGTTAAAATTAGTTTCATGTGTCATTGTATTTACAAATCTAATTTAGGTATTCAATATAATTCGAAATTCCTTTACCCCAAAAAAGAACATAGACATAACATAGATTTTTGGAATTTTCTTTTCATTATCCTCCCGAACATCCACAACTATTGCTCAACCTGCGATAATAACTTTATGATTATTATTATGTTTTGACTTTATATTAACTATTATTTGAGTATCCACTAAACACATCTAATTGATTTAATATTTAAATTAAACATTGATTAAGCACGCTTAATAATATTTAATTTAAAAGTATATAATAAAAGTTAAGATTCTTAGCTGGGTGAGGTTCTCTAATCATATGATTTTTTCATAATTTGCATTAAGAAAATATCTTAGTGCAAATTATGAAAGATTAAAGATTAAAAAGAAAGAAAAATGAAAGATTAAAAAGAAAAAAAATGTTTAAAAAAAGTGTCATTCTGCAAAATTGTCATATAATATTTTCGTGTTTCCATCCATATTTTTTGGGGCACTTCTTGCCAAAGTTTTCTGAGGATAGGAAAAATAGTCTCGAAACTACATAATTACCAAACTGAATTTGATTAAATTCTTTAATAATTTAAAAAACAAAATAAGTAAGAATATCAATGGCATAACTAATTTGTAGACAAAAATATAACTTAAAAAACTTAATAAGAAAATATTTTTTTATTATTAACAAAAAAACTTTACAATATCTCACATGAATAATAATTTTAATAAAGTATTATACAATTCAATATTAAACAATTTAAACTATATAGGGAAGTTAATATATATATATATATATATATATATATATATATATATATATATATATATATATATATATAATAAATTAATTAGTGAACAGTACACTTCCCATTAAATATATAACTTATATTATTAAAACCACATTTGTAACGACGTTTCGAATGTGGTTTTAATAATTTAAGTTATATATTTAATGGGAAGTGTACTATTCACTAATTAATTTATTATATATAAAATTCAAGTTTCAAACGAGGTCATTTTTATTTTATTTAGAATTATTGTAAAGGTAATTTTTACGAGGCAGGACTGCTTTGGAATGAAAAATAAAAACGGTTATGTTTATATTATTTATAATATGGTCATTTGTAAGTTGAAAATATAAGCCTTATAACTATTTTCAATTTTATTGAATGTATTAAAAGTTTTTAATATATTTTTTAATATATCAAGTCTCCCCTATTGAGGGTCACAGTAAAGAGCTAAAATTTGGTTTTTCATTTTTAATTGAAGCAAACCAACAACGAACTTTACCAACAATGCCGGCTCTGATTTAATACTCAGACAGAGAAATGATTTGTATTAAGTGATACTGATTGTGCCTAAGCACAGACGGAACATAAACAAACGGACTGCAGTAAGTGGGGGATCCTAACGCTACCGGTTCAGAGCAGCCCAATGTGGTTCAAAACGCACTTATTTAGTACAAAATACCTCTCTGGTCGTTCTATTTATGATAAAGTAACCATCTCAACGTCATTATACTCCTAAGAAAATTAAATTTCAGTGTTGAGATTATCCAATTTTTAGCTAACTTTTATTTCATAAAAATCTATAATTTTTTTAGATTATTTTAGTTATCTGCTAAATAATAATTAGATGCTAGATAAATAATTAGTTATCTGCTAACTAATTATTCTGTTTACCAGTATTTTCTGTATTTTCCTTTGTTTTTTTATTGATATTAGATAAGTTTAAGAACATAATACAACTTGAAGATTTCATACGATTTTTGAAAAAATTTCGTATAAATGTTAAGGTTTTCAGTAGGAAAACTATAGTGAAGTTCCGCCTCCGAGCGAAATATATCTACAAAAGTGTTTGTGTGGAATGTTTTTGTTTTCACCCAAATTTTGGTTCACCCCAGTTTCTTGGGTCGCTAAACACTTATCTGAGCTGTACTGACTGATAATTTGGCCGTAACATTGTTTTAGTTGCAACAGATTTTAGAATTTTGGATTTTTTTCCCGCCAATATATTTTAAAGTAATAGTTTTTTTTAAATGACTACCCTATACGAAATTAAATTAGACAAAATTTCTAAATTTGTCCATAAATAATTTGTTTACGATTAACCGTTGAGCCAATAGAGCACGCTGTAGATCTATAATCAAAGTGCAGTTTCAAATATATTATGAGAGAATAAAGAATAAATATAAACATTTCATAAGCTAATTTATTATTTACTTTATCAGTAATTTTCCATAAACATTGTGCTGTCCTGATTATTAAGATTGGATAAACAGCGAATTCCTATTTCCTATATCTCGGTCAAGTCATTATTATCATTAGCATATTGATTCTTCCTAATACAACTACATCTACATTGAAACTACATAGGATTCCATAAATTAGCTTCTTTAGCTACTTATTTTATTAGCTAGGTACTAGTTTTTACAACAATATACCATTTACCTAGCTTATCTAATGTTAAAGCATTTTCATGTATATGTAGATCAACCGGTATTATAAATAATAAAAATTATGGTTTGTGAAACTTATGATTTTAATTAATAATAATTAACTTATGATATTAATACTTATGATTTTATTAAAATGCCTTTCACTACAAATAAGATATATATCATCCGTACGCATTCCATCCCAAACCCATCACTACTAATTTACACCTGTTTTCAACATGTCTTTCTTGCTCCTATTTTCTACGTTTGACATTTTCTAAATATATAGGAACTATAAGTTAAGTATATGTTTATTTTCTTAGATTAAAAATTTCTAAAATGACGGATCGAAGATTCATGACAGATGCAGAAATAAGGAACATCATGGATATATTAATCCTCTATATAACAAACTGTTTACTTTTGAGGGATTATTCTTTTGCATGGGTTTCAACGCTTATTAATCATCTTCCAAACAAAAATGTTATCTTCTGCAACAATTCAATAGTTGGAAATAATTCGGTCTTAGGGTTTGATGCAGAAGTAGCCTCTACTTCTAATCTCTATCTATAATACTTAACTCTTTTTTTTTTATTTGAAAAATAATACAAGCTGCCACACTCAACGGCAATAGATATTAGAGCTATAAGGGTCCATTCATACCATACATACAAGATAAACGAAAAATAAAATAAAAACAGGATAACCATAAAAGACAGGAGATAAACATAAAAAAACAGGAGGCGATAAAATAAAAATAATTAATATCATATAATAAGAAAAAAAATGTACATTACTAGTAAAAATGAATATATAGACAATTTGAATAATAGAAAAATAAGTAAACAACCAAGAAAAGAAAAATTAAGTTAAGTAAAAATAAAATAAGCCATATTAAACACATTCATACCTATAAACAATATTTACAATCTGCCCAGGAAACTTTGAATCAAGCTCTGCCTACACATATGAAGGCAAAGCCGAGCTTCAGGGGATCCCAGCGTTCCTCAACTAGTCGCGCCAGTGATAATTATTAACTCTAAACTTGACAATGTGTCATACATAACACAGTTCTTTTATTCACTTATTCTCAGGATACAGTACAATTATTCAAATTTTCTCCCAAGTTCAGGAATATATTCTTTAAAAATAAATTTTATGTTAAAAATATTTAATTTAAAAAAACATGTTAGAAAGATTTTTTTTAATTCACTATATTATTGGAGTTCAGCTACTTCTGCTGTGAGGCGTTAATATGTTAAATATTAGACATAAATATATTTTGATATCATTCATTCAAAACTAGTGCACCATAAAGTGGAAAAAAGCCCCATAACATGTTGCAAGTACATATCATAATTTTCTGAATTTTTATGTGACAGTGCCACTAAAACAATTGTGACTTTAACTATAACTATGCACATTAATATATATTACAATTTTTTATTGGATGTAGAATTTGAAAATCGAATGCTTTTAATTGTGACATAATGCGACTAGCATTTCAAATTGAAAATTAATAATAATGGAACAAATACATATATTGCAGGGGTATGCCGGCGATGGTATTATAGGGGAATCAATCAAGTCAGTTTTTACCTTAGTTATATCAATTATTGGGGGCCATGTGCTTCTTTTATATGGTGACGTAGCAGTTCAAAAAGTGAGCATCTATGCAACCTGACCAGTCTCCCTGTAACTGGCTCTCGGTGAGGATGGGACCTCTCTGACCCAGCCCCCGAGATTTTACTATCAATTGCAACCGTTTCACCGTGAAATTTATTGATTTTAGTACGCAAAAATGTCACTTCGCAAAGAACCCAACATGATATGATAATTATCTATATATTAATACGATGGAATCTCACTGGCGGATTGAGATAAATTTTAGTGAGATAGTGAATGTTGTGAGAGCTTACCTTGTAATTTGTGAGGATTTTTGAAGTCTATTAATGAAAGTGCTTTCGGAGTTAGTGTTAATTTAATTTTAATATATGACAGATAAGTATCTGAGCTGCATTATTATAATTTATTAATTATGTTATTTCAAAATAATTCAATGTATTTTTCTGAAACGAAATAATAAAAATTGCATTTTTTTATGACATGTATTATGATTATGCCAGTAGTGCTGGGTAAAGAGGTACAAATCATTTTTTTTTTTTTTTGACACTTGGTTTAAGTTTTTTTTGTTTGCTTATAATTTGGTTATAACCTTAAAAGGATATAAGTCAAGAAACAGTATAGGAATATACGCATAAGGAAACACATAGAAAGTAGACACTGTTTCATTGACATATGTCTTTTTCCCAAAGGTAAAGTTCCTTATATTTAAACAAAATAAGGCTTAAACCCAGTGTCAAAAAAACAAATAAAAAACACTTACTTTTTTATCCAAACACCATGGATTTGATTTTATTACACTAATTTGGTAATTTTTTCAATGGACATAAAAGCTTCTTTTCTTTTTACCTTACTATTAATAATGATAGAATATCTTTAATAATGCCCTGGATTGAAATTTCAATCATAGCATTACAAAAAAATCATTTTTATTTTTAAATGTGGTTACAATTCGATTGGTGGTAAGATTATAACATCCGATAAAAAGGTTATCTTATGCATCCTATTTAAGGATCGTCTTTTTCTTAACACACTAAATAAATATATAATTTATTGTTTAATATTAAATATAATTATTAATTGTTAAAATAAATGTTACTGATACCTACCGATCAAAAAAAAAAAAAATAGAAGTTTTCTATACGAATGTGGAATGTAAATTAACTGCATTAATATTGAATGATTAAGAGTTATAAGAAAAATAAAAAAATAATAAAAATTTGTAATGCATATTAATATGTATAGTTATAGTTAAAGTAACAATTGTTTGTGGCACTGTCACATAGCAATGCAGAAAATTGTGATATGAACTTTTGTAAATATGTTATGGCGCTTATTTCCACTTTTTTTTTTATATGGCCACTAGCTTTGAATGAATGTTATGAAATTATAAAATATATTTATGTCTAACATTTAACATTTCACCGCTTCACAGCAGAAGTAGCTTAACTCCAATAATTAAATTTTACAGGACGTTTTTTTTGTTTGTTTTTTTAACTTTTTGGTAATTGAAATAAAATCTTTCTAACATTTTTTTTTAAATTTAATATTGTTTATAAAATTTATTTTAAAAAAATATATCCCTGAACTTGGCAGACAATTTGAATAATAGCACTGTTTCATGAGAATAATTGAATAAAAGAAATATGATATGTATGACAATTTGCCATAGATAACTCAAGTTTAGAGTTAACCAGTGAAGCCGTGATTGTTTTGAAACATTTTGAACTCAAAATAGTAAAGAAATGTTTTATTAAATGTGGTAAATCTGTCCGTTTGAAGCTATGTAACTATTTTTTGAAAGAATGGCACAACCGATTTTTCAGGTTGGATAGGTCAAACTACTCGTTTTGATTCCGTAAATGTAATTTTTTTATTTTAAAATGCTAAAGAAATATTGTATTAAATGTGTTTAATCAGTCCGTTTGAGGGTATATAACGATTGAGCGAACTGCACGATCGATTTTAAAGTTTGATGGCTCAAATTACTCAGTGAATTCCCGTGAATGTTTTCAAACATTGTGAACTCAAAATACTGAAAAAAATATTTCATTATATTTTAAATATTATCGGATATTTGTTGATGTTTCTTATTATATCATTTGTAAGTTCATATTGTAAGATGATATGGTAATTAATTATTAATATCCAATACATGAAAAACTAAAAACTTTAAAATAAAATTTAATTTAATTAAAAATAAAAATCCCCACTACGGAAATAGCTTTTATACCTCACAGCGCCATTCGTCGAATGTATTTTCATTTCTACTTAAGCTCATTGGTGGTTTGACGAATAGGATTGTAAGATATAAAAGTTATTCAAAAGAGTTATTTTTATTTTTATTAATCATATTAAATAATTATATGCAGGTATTAAGATTTCGTTATATAATTATAAGCATACATTTATTTTAAGCTGTGAGATGACGATGAAGAAAAATGTGAATAAAAGAAAAAATATTCCAGCATCAGTGATCTAATTAAGGTGGCAGTTAATTGGTAGCTAAGCTTTTAAGGAAATTATCATAGAATAAAACCAAATCGACGATGTGAATAGCTGACCAATAACCTTCAGGACACCATGATGGAAAATTTCTCAACGATAACATATTGTACGGAATTTTAGGCGGAGTTTGTTTGAATTTTGGGAGGTCGATATAAAGTTCCTGGGCAAAGAATGCGCAAACTATGGCAATCCGTTTTTTATGCAGAAGGTGTGGTCTTGAACTCCATTACTTAAGGGACAGGTAAGCTATAATTAGCAGCATACTATAAGAGTTGCCAAGAACGAGCGCATATCCACTTAATTGATTTGATTCCCCATGCTGGTGGTGTATCACTCCACATTTCTTGTACCAGTTTTTACAAAATGTGCCTCATAAGGATGCACTATCAAAGTGAATGATCGCTGTAAGGTAATGAATACTCTTCCTTATATTTATGGTTTAACAGAAAAACGATGAAATTAGCTCTCACGACATACCAAGCAACTAAGGTCTTATTGCTCATTAGCGATTAGTATTTTAACTTATTAATATTCTCAACTGATCTGTAATATGTAAATGTCATAAGGTTTGAGAAAAGGGATAGGCTTAAAAAAAAATACATTTTTTTTTCTATCCCTGTTTTCCTTACTTCTTGATTTAATATTTCATTTATTTCTTATTAATTACCTTTCTTCTGTAGTATTTTGGTGAGATACCTAAATATTGTTGGCATTATCTATAAATGTTATAATATCAGTGACGGGGCTCTGACCGTGAAATTTCCTTGTAATTATAACTTTTCTCTAACTTAAATCAATTTTATCCATGATTTATACAGCGTATTGCCACCGTTTCGGGTCTGATTGAGGTATTGTACTATCAAATAGCGGATTGCTAACATGTTATAAAGAATCTTACAAATAATCAATGTAGAAAGCTTGAAGTGGCATCGACTGATGAGTTGTTCCACTATTGGTAGTTCTAGAATGATATGAAAATTAGGTTCTTTTCCTTTCCAGGGCGAAGTACGAGTACGTCGACATATTTTTCTCTTTAGCTCGTTCTGAAATTGTTCTAGTACTTTTGCTTTATAAGGGGTAATGTTAGTGAACATTGAATCACCATATAATAAAGCTGGCCGAGTGATACTTTTTGTAAATTAATATCTCAAGTCGTAGGCTTAAGTGAGGTGAACCAATTAACATGATTTTGTTTTGACAGCAACCAGATTTTTCCTAAACTGATCTGCAAAAATCAAATATATGTCAAAGTTCTATAAATACTACTTTCTAAAATTCGATTATTTTTCTATTTTCTGATACGAAAAAATTATTCCATCTGTTTTCTCTAGATTTACCATTATCCCGCTTGCTTCATTGTTTCGGATGAGTTCGAACTTAACTATAAATAGCAATGTCTTCAGCAAATGCCAGTATTTTTTAATGGCTGTAGTTTTCTCCTACGATGCGAGCTGTTCAAACGTTGAATGACATGGGAATGAGAACTGAATCTTGGAGACACAACGGAACACATATATCAGCTTTGATAAATGGTTTTCCATCTTTATTAGAATTTTTCTAAGCATGTGGACTGTATGATTGGTATGATTGAGTAATGTTGTTCCAGACATTCTGAGATCATGAGCTGTTGGCATTACTATCCATGCGACACAAAGTTGAAAGCTTTGGAGCAATCGATGGATATTGGCGTAGTCAGATTCTGTCTGAGATTTCTAGTTATATCAGTTTGTAACTTTATCAGGAGGAGCTCATTGCTTAACTGAGACTGGAAACCAGTTTTCTCAGGAAGCATAATGTCGTTATTTGAACAGAAATCACTTTGAAAAGTAAGAATTGGTCGCATATATGGCATATGACATAAAGCTGAGTATACGAACTAAATTGTAATGATTGTGCAGCAAATAGACGGGAAAAACTGGAAGATTGCTAAATCAGAGATTAAAGGACCAAATGAATATCTCCAACAGTCCAATCTTAAATTTATTCCCATCTATAACAGAAAAAACAATCACTCACCGGCATTACTGGGAAAACCCTGCTCTCATAATAATACCGTTACCTAAAAACATCCTGCCTATTTCTCGGTCATTGTTAGTAGAATGCGAGAAGGAACCAGTAGCAACATTTCTGTTTGATATAATCCTTGGTGAGTACCAACATGTATTTAATTTCTTGTCTTAATTAAATTCATAATTCATAAATTTTTTATAATACTGATTTATTTAATTTAACATGTATAATAATACCAATTATATTTTGAATTGCTTATTTTTGAATTTTTTGTTTTTTTAGAAGTGAGGATGAATGTATAACATTCGAAACTAGTTTTCAATAAAACAAATTTATAGAAGTGGCAAATAATTTATCTATCCCTAATCAGCAATTTTATGTGGTTTCAGACTGAGAAATACAATAGTTGAGGTCATGGTTGAAGGTTGTATCAAGTAAAGGGAATTTTGAGAATGAATTGACCCGTCTTATTGTTTTTGGTATTTTGTCATTTTGTTAACAATTGCATTAGATTTACAATTGCAGTAACCTCGAATCTGAAAAAGGTACAATGAGAATTCCCTACATCATACCAGGCTGGTCTGTTTTCAGAGAAGAACGGATATCATTCATTGATCGTAAAAAACATTTTCATACACTGACTACAATAATAAATTAAAAATGAACCCGATACACATCATGAAATAGAAATACATTTATTTATATTTCTTTTAATGAATACGTTAATATTAAACCCTAACGATAAGCTACTAACAATAAATTTCATATTATTAAAACTGGCTCTAGTAAGCAATGGTAAAATATATAAGGAATATTTTAATATCAAAATGAACTTAGGACAAAGGTACAACTATTGGAATATATGAAAATTATAACTAAAATATAGTGCGATGAGAAATACTAAAAAAATAGATAAAATGCATAAGCCAAAATATTCTCTTTACATTCTTTAGCATAAACTGTCAATATACAAAGGCCTTGATGCAAGAACCTGGTAAATCCAAATTTTCCAATTTTCTTTTTAATGGATTTTTGGGTGTGGGTAATGTGGCTGCTTCGACTGGTGAAAGACCCGCGCACAAATTTAAGCCCTCTCCTGTGTCGTGAATAATGTGGATGGATGCAAATACCAGGTATGTCCGGAATCACATTGTTTTTGACACCCATGTTAATGAATACATATTCTTTTAAAACTTTAATTCAGATGTTTACTGATTTACTCAATGCCTAATGGTGGACTTGTCAGATGTTTTATTTAATTCCATGAGGCTCTCCCCAAAAATTTGTGTCTCTTGACTTGCCTAGTTCTTGCACCAATGCCTTCAATAAATCTTCTAATATATGTCACATGAATTGTTTTTTGAGAAGACACATAATAAATTTAATAATGTCTTGCATTAGAAGTTTGTAATTAAAGACGATCCTGTGCAGTAATTGAATATTAGCTGAACGTCCAAGGTTAACGATTTTAAATATCTTAGCAACTCTCCAAGCAATCAACTATCGATACGTTTTTTGAAGACTTTTTGGACTGATGTTTGGGGTGAATACAGCTGACGTTAAAATACAAACTCCTTTCCAGGAATTAATTTCTTTTCGTAATCGTCTTGAAGTCGTTTAGCTTTTATATAAAAAGAAGATCAAACAATTTGCCCATTGGAATAATTCGATACAAGTAAGATACTTATTTTGATTAACGTTTAAGGTAGATTACATTCATTCATGTTATACTAACGTTGTTCCTGATTAAATGTATTACGATGGAGCAGCTGCATTGCTTCATAGACTAAGTCTTAAGTAAATTTAATAATAACTATAGAATATAATAATTAAGCCCTGCTCTTGTACAATAGAAAGGCTTAATAAGAGAATCACGTTTCTGTTTTGTTAACTTTTAGAGACTTTAGATAATATATAACCTTTAGATAATATTTATTCCTTGAGTAAAGTTCTTGCTACCAGCCTCTAGTTAGATAAACCTTAATAATTCTTCACACGTAGTGGTCATTAACCTATTTATGTCGCCATTTTTTATTGGATATTCGCTATTATTGAATGTAGTTTTGGCTGTCTATTAGAGCTCAATAAGAGCCGCGGCTAAGACAGTGACAACTAATTAGCCCGAGAACGCTAGCTACGGACCGCGAAGGATACACGAAAGAGGACAAGGTGCCAATCCTATCGTCGAGCCATCTCACCTCCTAGCTTAGTCGCCCGGAACATCATGTCCTTTGTATTATGGATCCTTCCCACTTTGCACTCTATCTCTTCCATATTTGCCATGTTTCATCACAGTCCACAGATAGAAATCTTGATGATTAAATTTATTTGTTTTACTTTGTGAAGGGTCTTTCATTGCTCGATGATTTATAAAATACTGAGCTAGGAACTATTTACGATATTTTTTTCCAGTTTAATCCGTAAAAGTATTTAGCAATAAAAAATAAATGTGTTTATTAAATATTTTTTATATCTTATGAAATACATACACACACACACACATATTTTTATATATATATATATATATATATATATATATATATATATATATATATATGTATATACATATATTTCTTTTTTTGTTAATTCACAACTGTCAGAACCATCGAATGGAATTATAAGAGGAAGAGAATCCTTCGGTTTTACTTCTTTTTTTTTTTTTTTTTTCAACGTTTCTTGTAATTCAAGTGGCCTCCCATGATCAATATTTACTAACGGAAAAGTACTGATGAAAATGCCGGACAGCCTTCAATATTTTTCCCCTCACACGATAACTAATGCTGGGATCGTGGCGCGTTAGCTATTGCATTACATTTATTTTTAAAGAAGAAGGATAGTAAGAAAAAAAATGTGGTGCGCGCATCACACAACTTTAAATCCATTATATTCCATCGCTCGTGATGACAAAAACAATTTATTTTGATATAAATGCAAAGTAATATATCACGGTAGGTGCTGTAGTCTGAACGATTAAGAAATTGACGCCCAAAAATTATCCAAAAAACCATGGGTGTGATCGAGATGTGACCAGGCCAAAAAGATGACTATAATTAGCGAAAAATGTGATCAAAATCAAAGCAACGAGCCGAAACCGTCAAAAATACTGGCGGCAGTAAATCGTCTTGACATTCATGTCAATGAAGATATAAAAATATTAAATATTAGTTCTACTTTTCATCTAAAGCCACTCACTCCAGAATTTAATATCCCCTACCTCTTGGAAAAAAAAACCATTGTTCACCCTTTAAATAAAAATCCTAAGCCTTCTTCTCTTGACGATTTCCGCCTAACTTCAATCCTCTCCAACCTTTAAAAACTCCTAGAAAGACTAGAGAAATCACAAGCTACCAATGTTCTAGAAGATTGTAGAAATCAACTTGATTCTCTCAAATCTGAAATCCAACCCGGCTATTCCACACAATCTGCCCTAATTAAAATTACCAGCGATGTTCAGATCGCTATAGATGATAAAAAACTGACTCCTTGTACTCCTTTACTTCTCCAAAGCTTTTGACTCCATAAACCATTCCATCATTTTTTTCCAAAATTATATCATTATCCTTCTCTAACAACTCTATCTGTTGGTTTCAATCTTTCCTCTCTCAACGTGCCCAAGCAGTTCCCATTCCAAATCAACCTTTATCTTCCTTTCTTACTCTAGCCTCAGAAATTGCCCAGAGCTCCAACATATCTCCTCTTCTTTTCAGCTCCTAAATTAACGACCTTCACAAATCAATTTTTCATTGTTCCCATCAGCTTTGTGCCGACGACTCCCAAATCTATTTATCTTCTTTTTCTTCTGAGCAATTGGTAAACTTGGCGTTTACCAAGATTCAAGAAGACCTAGATCGAATCAGCGTATAGTCAAACGTAAATGGATTAAGAATAAACGCTGCTATGACTCAGGCCATTGTCAATGGTTCCAAACCCCTTCTCAAATCCAATACCAAATATCCTATGAAAGTGATGGGTTGGTCATTTGGGTAAATGACCAACCCATCACTTTCTGCTAATCTGTTAAAAACTTATTTATAATTATTGACCAATCCCTCTCCTGGAACCACCGCATCGCCCATATTTCCCGATGTTCAATTTTTACCCTAAAACTGTTACATCGCTTCCTCTTTCTCTTACCTAAATCCACACGTAGACTCAGAGTATCCCCCCTCATATTTCCCCATTTTGACTAGGGTCTCACGGGAAGTCTAGGAGATTGGCTGAAGAGAATTATGAATAAATTTGTAAGGTTTGTTGAAGGTACTCCGAGGCGTTCTCCCGTTTCACAGGATGGCTCTTCCCCTCCTTCCGTAGACAGTATTTTCTTGGTATATTCCTTTACATTACTAACCAGTGACCTTCCTATATCTACAATCTCCTCCAATTCAAGTCCTCTATCCATTCCCGGTTCACAAGATCTCGACCTTCTGATTTTTATACACCTTTCCATAGATCTGCATCGTTCCAACATTCCTTTATTGCCCGTTCCGCTACTTTCTGGAATTCTCTCCCTCCTAAAATTCGACATGCCTCATGCGTTGGCTAACCTGTAATGCATCAGATTTCATTTTATTGTTCATGTAGTTCGTTGTTTGATTTGTAAATTTCAAGGATTCTTTTATTTTTATTTATAAATTATTTTCTTTATAATGGCATAAACAATTTGATTGTTAAGAAATTCAATTATGCTTTTTATGTTATTAAGTTTGTTTAAATGTTTTTTTAGATATTGATTCTCTTTCTTTATTTTTTCTGTATGCTTGTCTTATTTTATTTTATGTTTTTTTTCTGTTTCATATTGCAATTTATATTTGTGTATATATAATTTTTTTCTCACTATGGGATGTATATAATTATTTGTACGATAAGGTTTTCTTAAATGGGTAAATGTTTTTTTTCTCTCTCTCCTTGTTATTTTTTATTAGTACTGGTCTATATTGCTTCACAAGAATTCTTATTTATTTTATTGTTTATGATTCTTATTTGTTTATTTCAATATGTGAGCCAGAATTGTTATTTTTTTGTTTGTATAATATATTCATTCTTAGGGATCTTCGTCCCAGAATAAAGTTTTCTTTCTATTCTATGCATATATACATCGTTGAATATGTAATTGTATTCGATGCCCGACCATTCCGGTATAGACAATATGAGATCTTAATTCACGAGTAACTCAAAATGCCAGAATTTTTTTCTGCATACTGATACTTACAGATAGAATGACAAAAACTAGCTAAATGTAAATTTTCAGAGCCTTTGATTAAAACCACTTTTCCTCTGAAATACTGCGGGGTCCATTAATTATCTCTAACCGTTTTTTATTTATTTATTCACTTCCAGAAGCTATTCTAGTTCTTTGAATAGGTAATTGACCTTCTGGGAAATACCTGACAGATTGAATGGAAAAATCCACTACAGTTCATCAGCTGCCTAGGTTATTTCCACCCAAATATTGTAGAAAACTGGATGCTTCGGCGTTATTGTCATTTCTTATAACATTAAATTCCTTAAATATTTAATTACTTAAGAAATAAATCATATATGAACTGATTCAAGTATAATTTATCCAAAATATCAAATCTACATACATGTCTTTTATCAACTATTATTTTTTATTTTTTGAATTCGTCATTTTTTTTCTTTAGAGAATCTAATTTATCTCCATTTTATTTCATCCTAATATTTATTATTATTAGTTTGTATAATTTTGTTTTTACTTATGCAACATTATTAAAAATTAAATATGAAACAAACATGGGATTGTTGTTATTGATAACACAGGCCAACAAGTTTTGGAGCCGGGGTATTTGAAGCTGAATTCATGTGAATTTGGTGCCCTGAATTCAAATACGGCATTAGTTTTTGGCAAGGATGTCAAATTTCTAAGATATAACGTTTTAGTGAAATATACGTTATAGAGCTACTATTAGAACTACTATTTTTCCTAATCCTCATGGCATGTTCTAGGCTCAATAAGGCACTGTTAGTGAATCCAAAGACAGCTATAAACGCCGTTTTTACTTCCTTGTACGAAGTTAAGGAAGTATTGTAATCGCGAAAATTTTCGGTTTTCAGATTTCAACGGAAATATCCATTTTGACCATTCCTGAATCCATTTTGACTAGTTTTGTCGTGGCCTCTGTACTTTCTTACGTTCATACGTACGTTCGTACGTTCGTATCTCGCATAACTCAAAAACGGTTTGCCGTAGAAAGTTGAAATTTTGTATTTAGGATTGTGGTAAACCTGTGAACCTCCCTTTTTGTTCACTGCTTGATCACCGGAAGTGGTACTTTACTCGAAGGTCATAATTGATTTCCATCAAAAAGTATATTAAAATACTATGCAAAACTTCTCAAATTTAGTATTTACAACTTATATATTGATTTAAATAATATAATAAATTTCGGTTAACATTGGGAGAACTGAAGTGGTACTTTACTTGAAGGTCATATTAGAATTTCATCAGAAATTATATTAAAATATAATGTAAAATATCTTAAATTTGGTAAATAGGACTTTTATATCGATATGAATGTATTTACTAGATTTGCTTAAAATTGGTGAGCCGAAAAGGGTACTTTAATTGAAGGTCATAATAAGCTTACATCAAAAATTATATTTAAATTAAAAATCATATGTTTCGGTAATAAAGGTCACAAACGTGATTTCGTTTTCAATCTAGTTAAACATTTTTATTACTTGTTTTAAATGTTAAAATTGAGTGTCAAATATTCGTTTTCCTCCCCATTTGTGAGATCAACAAGTCTGCAGCATGAGAATAAGATATTAGTTAAGTGGGTTTTTCCGCTCAAAATGTCGAAATTGTCGATTTCCAATGCTTTATCTTGTGATATTGACAGTTTTAATGTTGTCACGGAACATGAAGAAATCTCTTGGAAACTAGGAACTGAAGGAAAACGACATATAATAACGGAATGAGACCTCCAGTAACAAGAGTGTGTGTTTTTGTGTGTGTGTGTGTGTCAATAGATGAATGTCGGGACGGCGGGTGTTGTTTTTAAGACACTGCAAATAATCTTCCGAAACTAGTAACCAAATTGATGATCACTTTTTGAGCCACCGATTTATAGTTTAATAGGCGTACAAGGAAGTCATGTGTTGTCCACATCAGATATTTTTTTTTAATTTGTTGTTTTTTAATTTGGAATTGTTAATAGCATAACCCGAATGAGTTGGTCATTGATCAAATTAACCTTTTTCCTCTGTAGAGAGTCTCCTTAGCATTGCAATACCCCTTCGTAAAAAGGCGGGAAGTCTGACCTAACCCTACACCAGCGTTCCAACTGAGAAGGATCCGTCGGTTTGAGGATTTAATTGCGCATGCACAGTGGGTAAAAGAATAGTCTGGTCTGAAAATCTTGACCTCTTAACGGTCGTTAGTAGCAATTCCAAAGTCTAACATGTAGTAGCGCTGTTTGCTTTCAGAAAGCGAATCGGAGAGTTCAGTTCAGAATTAATTTTATGTAATGGTCCTAAAAAACATAAACAAAAATAAAATAAAATTTAAAAAAAAAAGTTATTTTATTAAAAAGTTATTTTATTCCAAATTATAATTATTTTAAACTAGAAGATTATAGTGCTTCAGCAATGAGCAGCATTCTAATGTACTAGCTCTCTGCAAAGTTTCAGAGCACTTGATTGAAACCACTTTTCCTTTGAAACACTAGAGAATCCTTTGAGGGCCATCATGCAAAAGTAAAAAAATTGGTTTGACAATCTATGGCAATTTTTATTAATTATCTTCGACATAGTTTCCAAGTAATCATTATTACTATTAGTCATAACATCTCAATAATTTGTTTAATATTTGTTTAAGTATTTTATTGTTAAGTATTGTATTTCTTTAATTCAATGTATAGTATATATATATATATATATATATATATATATATATATATATATATATATATATATATATATATATATATATATATATATATATATATTACCACGTTTCGTGTGCAGATAAATGGCACACTTGAATTGAATTGGAGTTATGCGCAATGTTGAGGATAATGTTTTTATACACGGGTGTAATACTAAATTAAATCCTTCCTACGTGCTAAATGATTTTGGATGTTCTAAAAGTCGTATTTAAATACATAAGGAATAAAAATTATGAAATCAATTTTATCTAGAACAGACCAGTTGAATGAATGTAATATTTGCGTAATGTTCAACATTTTATTCTTATAGTAAAAGAAATGTATAGTGTCCAGATGAAGTAATAATCTTCTATCAGTTTAATGTGTTGCTGAAGATATTTAAGCGAGCTTTAACGTCCGGGCTTAAAAAAAATAAAATAAAATAACAAATTAGCAGCACTTAACTGCATATATGTTGTTGTATAATTAATTATCCTCCTCTCCCGCTTTTATGTTTATTTTTCCAAAATAATATTTCTTTGTACTGTTATTATTTTTTTAATAAACCACAAAAATCATGACATATAATCATGGCCCATTTTGGTGAACAAAAAGAAATCACAAAGGTGATCAACTTTCAAATTACATGATTCCTTGTCCTCCACGTTACCGAGACAAACCTCAACGTTTTAGATAAATTATTATAATTAGTGGTTGCAAAAAACGGATCCCGATCACTTCTCACTATTTCATTTATAAAACTGTCACTATTATATGTTTTATCGTGCAATTAAATAAAATATAAAATAAAATAATATATTCGATCTTAAATTGGTATAAATAAATTTAAAAATTTATAATGAAGTCAATACTCTAAATTTCTATTAATATTATTTTCTGAATATTCAAAAATGCTAATTCCGTGAAAAGTTATCTATTCCTTAATTATTATGCAGTTTTATTAAATATCGTCGGCTTGTATGAAAATCTCTTTATTTCTTTATATTTATAAAACTTTATAAGATTTTGAGTGACATCCAGATAATATATAAAGCACGGTGTTTTTTAGATAGGAACGAGTAGTAGCCCACCAAAAGTTTTAGTATTAGTGAAAATATTTCTTCCATTATATAACAAATATTTATTCATTGTTATTTGCTCATATGACATATATCTTTCTATGTTGTTATGCTCTGAATTCTGTATTTTCTGATATATAAGAAAGGTTAAAAAATATTAAATTGAGATTTTTTAATTGTTTCCTGTCTTTAACAATGTATATTTATTTTGAAGAAAATTATTATTTTAAATTTAGTTTATTATTGATCACAGTATAGTGAAAATTTTTAATCAGTCTTAAAATTGACTGTATTTTCTGTATGGTTATATAGATTGCTTCCGTTGTTCTTTTGTTTTTAACAAAAAATTTTCTTTTCTAATTTTTTATTTTTAAATCAAAACTAACTATTTTCTATGTGTTTTTCTAGATCAGTCATGTTTTTGTTTTTATTCATTTTACAGTTCCTTATGTGTTGTATAATTCAGGTTTGCAGTTTTTTAGAGGTTTAACCTATATTCTATCTTATATAGATTATTATCCTTGCAATCCAACCTATATGCCTCACCAAGCATGTTCATCCCACTCACTCAATCCTTCGTGTTGTTTAAGTATTTTTCTAATTTATATAAAATTTAATATTTTTTCTGAATGAAAATGTAGACATAGTAGCTTTTTTTTTCTCACATTAAATTTAATTTTTAATTCTTAATTATACCACAACAAGAAAAGTAGTAAATTATTATTAATGTTACATAAATATAACACTTAATATGAATTATTGTTTTAAATTGGACCTTTTAGAAATAGCTAATTTAAAAATTACCTACTTCTACTTCTCAGAGCTCTGCTTACTCATAGCTTTTTGGAAATAGAATGAATTTTCTTATTGAAGAAACCTTGGTCCTTGTTATTCACATGCTTCCTTGATTACCCCTGAGTCAGTTTGAGGATTCATTACATATTTTTTTTTTATTTATGATATTTTTTACTGTGGTCAGATAAATACTAGTATATATATATATATATATATATATATATATATATATATATATATATATATATATATATACAAAAAGGATTCAGCCCAAAAATATCAATAAAATCAGTATCGCACCAAAGTTCTGCTAAATACGGTTACTTTTTTCAACATTCTATTCTTTTACATCTTAAAATATAGTTTAATTATTTATATTTATTTATTTTATTGAAATCTCTATTTAGGTGTGTATTATCTTTCTTTTTTCACTAGATTATTATTTATTTTCTTAAAAGTAAACTATAAATATTTAGCCAATGGAGCCAACTGTAAATATCCGGTGTGTCCACTGGCTTTCCTTACCGCTCTGAATTAAAGTCCGATGCAAAAAGTGATTGCTTTTTTTTATAATGTTTAGTTTTGTAAACAACCAAGTTATCTTTCAAATACGCATCTGGAATATTCCAGGAAAAGTATAATTTTAGAATTAATAAATAAAATAAACTAAAGTTCAAAGTCCAGGTGAAGAATCTTCAAAATGCTATATTTCTGCCAATACTTATCCAATTTGGAGGATTTTTTTTTGTTTTTTTTGTTTGGTAGGAAAATTAAAATGATTTTTTAGTGATGATTACCGTATAGATAAATTACCGTAAAATGCATACTTTTTAAGCTATGCGCAAATAAAGTTTTATTTTCTTCATAATTTTTATCCCAGCTTTTTCTCTCTGATTTATGAATATTTAAAGAGCTTTGAGGAGATTTTAGGCAAGTTTTATCAAAATCGTTAGAGCCGTTTTGGCGCTAGACTGTGCAGAAACTATTAAGAAAGAAACTATTCTTACCTCATAGTGGTGGGAAAATATGACTCCAATAAATTTGGATACAGCATACATATGCTTAACTGGATAGTTTACGTCTTTATATGTCAAAATTTCAAAGATTAATCAGTAATTGAAGAAAACATATTTTTCCTGAATGACTAAAGGTCTCCAGTTAAAAAAACATCAACAAATAATTTATAATATCTGCTATAGATATTTTTATTTACGGTTAATAAAATCATTGGCAAAAAGACAAATTTAAAAAAAAAAAAATTAAATTGTATAAATGTTTATAGTAAAAATGCTGAAACCGCATTTTTACCTGTTTTTTCTTTCTTTTTTTTGGAGGTGGACTACTACGACTCCTTACTTCTGATTCCAAAACGTTTCTAAGCTATTAGAAGCTCTTAGGTTATGAAAAAAAAAATTCAAAACCTCGAATTTGAAATATCTTCTTGGAAATTAGGTCTAAGTTTATCTAATATTTTTTTGATAATCATTAGGAGTAGAATTGATGTCAGACATCTCATTGTCACGAACCTTATAGTACACACACATTTTACGTCCATGAGCCTCAACAGATATACAGATTTGTATGTAGTTCTAGAACACTTCAAGGTGGTGAATATCACAATTCTGAGAACAATATCGAATTAGCTAAAGATTTGGGTTGCCCCACAAGGTTTGTGAACCTTGAAACAGAAGGCCTACTGGCAACTGGGTCTCGAATACCACTAGTCTTTGGGCAATAAGATTCGAATTCATGGAGGGGAGAATCTCTTCCATTTCTGAATGAATAAACCGTTTATTTATCATAATCGTACTTTTTTTTTCAAGTTTCTATTTTCAGCCTCTAAGATTAATCGCGTTTGAGAACAGTTCTGGCAGATTATGAATGTACTTTAAATTTAAAGAGTCCGTTAACTGGCATAGGTGTCGTTATCGAAGCCGGTTCGCTTCGACTTGTTCTGAAACAAGAGCAAATAGAAAACGATTTAGAGCTAAACGGAAAGAAGTAGCGTGCCCTTGAGGAAGGCGTGGTCTGCACGTGCACCTGGACAGGACATTTCAGGTGATTGTAAGAAGGCTTCCGGCTCATTTCTATAACTCGAGAAAAGATAGCTGATACAGTTTTCGTAAAAAAGGTTCTTGAACGTTTTACTTCAAATAGATTTGAAATAAGTTTCATTTGATGTGCCAATCAGTTCCATGTAATAAATAAGTTTATTCAAGGAAATGATCCTGTGGACTTTTTTCCGCTTCAACTAATCTTTGAACGTTCGTCCAAAGATTTCCTTACTAAGGTCTAGTTAAATAGATAAATCTAAGTTTGTTTGAAGATGTATTTATAGATTCCTATATATCCTGGGTGGTTGAACAAAAGTCACCAAGTCCTAAATTGTATAAAAGGGCAAACCATATATTTTGTCTGGCAAACATCACAAATAAAAGTCAATCAATGCCTTATTTGGCTGTAATTTGGTATTGAAATTGGTTTAGTTTATGAACGTTTTTTTTCAACGGATATAGATATTAGACTTTTTTAAGCTATCGAAGATATTTCAAAAGCATTCTATAATTTTTAAATTTATAATTTGTAAGTTGAAGAGCATATTAACGTTAAGTCACTAAATAAACAAATGAAACATGAAAATTCTTGTTTTTATTTGGTCTGACTCCGAATGTTTATTTCAACCTGAAAAGAAAGAAGTACTCCACTAAACAAACTCTGTACTGATTAACTGGTTAAAATTATAAAAATAGATATTATCTAATTAATTTATTATATTATTTACATTAAATTTAATCGGTGACAATTGAGTGGAGTTGGTCCAGTTTTGATGTATTGAGTGTTTGATGTATGTCATTAGACAAATTTTATTGTAAATAATATTTTTACTCTTGTTTTATCACCAGGTACTGCATAGAAGTGAATTTATTGTTTACCCGAATATTTCCCCTGACAGTTATCTTTAAGTGAAAGTTTATTATTGACTAAAACCGATGTCATTCTAATTAGATTTAGAATGCGCCAAGTAAAATTAAAAATATTAGTTGAACTAAGGACTTCCATTACTTACATTCCAATTAACATATAAAGAATGTGAATAATAATAATAGACGGTGAATAATAGAAAAGTTAAATTGTTTAATTCCATGTCCATTAAAATAAAAAAAATAATTGAACAAAATATAGCATACATTTTTTAAATATTGAAAAAGATTTAAAAATTCTAGCGAAACTTAATTATATCAGTCCCTTGACTTTTTATTGATTTTTTGGATGACATACAGGAAGATTCCTTAAGATTTCTGAAATAAAATTATTAAACCATTAAAAAATAAAATAAATAATTTACGATTATAACGATATCAGTCTATGGTGTGGTTAAACACTTAAGTTACAAACAATAACAATTCCATTAATTTGCATATGGTTTCGCTTAACTTTAAGTTAGCATACCTACTATGCATCCTTCATAAAGCATTCAGCGCTATACTGAAATATGACTACCGGAGCATTCAATCGACCATATTATTAGAAATTTAGATTATCTTTTTATTGATGCTACTAGATCGACTGTGATATTATTATAATGAAATAAATGATCGGGATGCAGTCAACAAAGTATATCTTTTATTTTACAAGCCGTTGATATGTGTACAATAAAAAAAATATACTTTGTTGACAGATTCCTGATCATTTATTTCATCATTAGATTACTATTTTTAGCTGACATCTGCAACTATTATGTTCAATCGATAATCATTTCAATTTCATAAAAATTACTTGCCTTGATTTTTAATTACCCAAACGTGTTGCATAACCGGTTAACCTTATGTTATTTATAAAGTAAACAGGAACAGATGACTGCATGTCAATTCATATAGAATGGCCATGGTATTAAGCAGGTAGCCGTGGAATTCCAACTTGATTAGACATCAAGTTAAGGTGGGTGACTTCTTTTTGTTTACAAAGCAACGAACCCGCGCTCATTCCTCGTTAGAAGTTGGTAGTCACGGATTCGTTCGACGGTCAATGGTCCGACCTACTTTATATATCCTGGCAATGCATGTATCTGATGAAAGGTTGTCTAAGTGATACTAAAACAACAGTAAAAAGTTTCTATGACAATATATATCCTATAAATAAAGAAGAAAGTATAGAAAAAATGAAAGGAAAAGAACCCGAAAGATAAATAATATCACCGTCGGGGAGAATCGATAAATAAATGATGTCTATAAAGTTAAATGCATAGGGTAGAGGACATATTCAGCTTTCTGAGAATAATAGTCGCAATAGTAAACAATATCTTCGGACCCTCCGCTCGACTGGAGAGTATGGAAGGATAGCCCGGTATTATATGCACCTTCTAATAATACTGGTCAACAAAAAGAACTATTTTTCTATCACAAGAATAAAACTAACAGATTCTACAAGTATTTTTCATGTTAAATTTAAATATTTCAGTTTTTCTCCACCGGTCAGGAGGTTTGTGTGATTTTCATTTAATTTTTTTATAAACTACTCTCTTCTTGGTCCAACAGTAGTCAGCCAGCATTTTAGAATTCGACTTGGCTCGGTACCTCTTTTCTATTGTAGAACTTTGCTGATGAAAACGCTCACCTTGCTCATCGCTAGTAGCCCCAAGATTTCCCGGGAAGAAATCTAAGTGAGAGAACAAGGAGTTAATTTTTAAAGATATGCTGCATCCCATAGCTTTTTAAGAATGCAGATCAGCCACTATATCACAATAGTTTTCTGCCTTTATGGTTTCCAAGAAAATTGCAGCATTCATTTTTGAAAGACTCCTCGACTGCTTTTTCTAGTGGATTTAACAGTCCTTCAAAATGTTCATCATCCATTATTGACTGTATTTGTGATCCATTAAAAATTCCTTCTTTCAGTATAATATCACTGACGGATGAATTTCGATTTCAAGAACAATAATCCATCAGAAAGTTTATCAATAGCTTAGACGAAATTTGTCATTACTCCTAATTTAAGATGCAATGGAGGTAAATATATTTTGTCAGGATTCACTAAACAGACATATGACACATATTTCTGCCCAGGGGCAAGAGATTCACGTTTAGGCCGTGATTTCCTAATGTAGTGAGACTTCCTATATCTACTGTCCCATTCGCACAAAAAAATAGCAAAATTTGGTGAACCCAATTTTTCATATTGACTTTTCTCTAAAACTATTTTCATATGAGCGGCGTGCGCTACAATTATTATGGAATTTCATTGTCAATATGTAGTTTCATGCACAACCTTCAAACTAACTTTAGAGGAGTCTATGAACAATCGCCACTCATCTGACCCGTTCTGATGCACAAGATTTTCCATAACAGAACAAATATCAAAAAACAATATCATTTTTTTTCAGAGAAACAGTCTTTTAAATGACTATGGCGCCTATGGTAACTACATATTCTTACATCTTACTGGAGTTGATTCCAGCCTTTGAGCCTGGAAGTTAAAACTTCGGCTTGCTGTTTAGACAGATTTAAATACCGAAACAGCCGGTAAGGTATTGTTGATTGGGAAATAATGTTTATCATGAACAGCTACTGGCTTTATATGAAGAATCATTTGTATTTTCGTCTGAAGCATTTTCAGTTTGAACTAGGTCAGAATCAGAGTCATCGCTTAAGGTCATACCTGCATATACTGGTGCAAAGAACTCTTCATTGTGTAAGGCCGGTTTCATTGCAGATGCCAAGTTCGGATACTTAACTGTATATTTTGTTTTAGATGTGATTCCTTTAATATTTGATAAACAAAAATAACAATCAGTTAAATGATCCTTTGGTTTCCTCCAAATCATAGGAATAGCAAAATTTTATTTCTAAACAGAAAGAAAGGTTATATAAAAAGATTCCTATAAGGTCGAAGGGATCACTAAAATCAGATTTTAAAAAGTGGCCGTCACAGGAAAAGTATACCTAGTTAAAGAGCTGCTCAAATAGAGAACTTAAAAAAAACTTTATTGTCTGAAATATGTTACAAGCAATGGTTCATACTACCTCAGATCTACAGACAGAATGAATATCTTATTCCAACAAAAGTACATCGAAAGGGACAAGACTAGGAGGGGGTTTCCTAGTATGCCAACATAGAGGAACTGAGTAAGAGATTAGGTTCAAGTCTTAGGAAAGGTTACTGTCCTTTAACTCCTCCCTCTTTTAGTGTGACGTCCTCGGAACATATTAATTTTGGGAAGTATTGTGGATATGGGTATGCCAGGCTCTAGCCCTGCCATCAAACTCTGGAGGATATCCCATAGGTGTTGAGGATTGTGAAGGCTGCAAAGGATTATGGCTTACAATAATTTTTTGATTTTTACAAATATAAAATATTAATTTAACATTGGTATAAACATGAATAAATAATAAATAACATGAAATAAAAGTTATTACCTATATCCAAATATCATTATTGTTTATTGCATAATCTTCTAATTGTTCTATTTCTATAGGAACTAACTTAATAACGTCTAAATCATCTAAGGAAAATTAGTTCCAACTTGTTGTTGAGGTAAATATTCAGAAATAAAAGATAAATGCACAACATCATTAAAGCTATAGGCAAGTTGGTATTATTTACAAATTGTTCCTTATTCTCTAGATTGATTAATGAGGTAGAATACAAATGGGCATTACGAACTAAATTATCTTTTTTCGTTTCAATATACTTAATTATAGATGGGTTACATATTTTTGTGTATCTAGAATATACATTATCATTGGATTTGACTTTACAATCAGCAACATGCAACCATTAAGGGGTTCATTATAAGCTAATTCTTTTATACATTTATTATTTAATAATGCTAGGTTCTTAAAATATAATTCATTATTATAATTAATACAATTTGTAGGTTGATATTCATTGCTATTGTTTTTGATAATAGTAGTTTTTTCAATATGAATGATATAAGTTATATTGTTATTTACATAAGGGTATGGCATAGCGAGATACGACATAACTCCACTTGCATTTAATGGGAGTTGTATGAAATAGTAAATGATGCCAGTGTTAGAAATTGTGCTTTTTCCAATAAACCAATTTAACCCAGTGTCTCTAGTTAATAGATTTCTTTGAGAATTATAAACATTTGCAAACTGATCAGGTTTAATAATGCTTGGATGGAGTTGTCCTTTTCGGCTTTAAGGTTCTTTATATTATTATCTATTTATTAGTTATTATTAGTTATTATTTATTATTATCTATGTATCTATATTATTATCAGGTTTTATTAACTGGAAGAATCATTGCACCTGGTCCAGTCGATAGCTTAGCGTCAGCAGCGATAAGGTCATTGAAATCCGGAGGACTACCTACATTCGTAACAAGAGACTGATATGAACGTTCTCTTTGTACATATTTTATTTTGTTATTTAACTCGCGCATTACTTCATTGATTTCCGATTGTAGTTTTTCATCGCGTTTTTGCTTTTTAATATTTTTCGCGTGTACCTTTTTCGTTGTTTTTTCTAGCTTTAATTCGTTTGCCTTCAATTTTGCTAATTTGGTATTTTTTATCAATTTTTGAAACCTGCCGGGGAGGTTTGACTACTATTTCTCCTGAGGATTTGACACTAATGGCATCGCGTTTTTCATTTTCTTTATCAATATATTTCTGCTTATTTGTTTCAATTTTTTCTTTTATAGCTCTATGAATTAATTCTAAGTTTTTATGATAGTCGTTAACTAATTGCTCTTGTATAATTGGATGGTTATTTATTATATTTGTATTTACTCCGAAAGTGATTTCATCAGGTGTTAATTTTAATTTATTAATCATCGAGTTGTTATAAACGATAGTAGCTAATTGTAATATTTCTTTGAACTGTTTATCAGGGGATGTTCTAAATGAATCACACGCATTTGTTCAAAAAGGGTGGAACTTGCTCTGTTTAAAGTTTCTAGTGAATTAGAATTTTGAGGAGTCGTTTCATGTTTTTCAATGTTTAAATATTTTAATAAATCTTTAAATACTAAATTATCAAATTCGCGACCGTTGTCCGTTGTTATTATTTTCGGTTTTGGAAAAATATTCAAATAAGCTATGAGAGCATTTTTTGTATCTCTTTGGTTGTTGGTTTCAGAAAGACACGTGAATATTATTTTTGAGAAAACGTCGAGGATGCAATGAACATACTTTCCATGGATATGTATGGTATCCATTTGTATTTCTTCGAACGGTTTAACAGGTGTAGGGGTTAATTTAAATTTAGGTTTTGGTGGGTGCCTATCATATTTTGTTTGCAAGCAAATTTCACATTTAGAAATCCAAGTCTTTATGTTTCTCAACATATTGGCCCAGGAATATTGTGTTTTTAATCTTTCTTAGGTTTCTTCTGCTGCCCTATGGTGAGTTTTACCAATATGATAGTCAGAGATCAATTCGTCTCGTTGACCTATGTCAGTTATATCGGTAACAAAATTAAAGTATTTTTTTAAACGATTAGTTTGGAATTTTGTTCTAAATATTTCGCTAATTTCAAAATACATTTTGAATAATAATTCTGTTTCTGATCGTATATTGCTATTTATCGAGCAGTAGATTCCATATATTACGTTAGGCTTTATTCTTTCTAATAGTAATTTTTCTAGATCCGTTTTGTTTTCATATCCTAAAATGAATATCTCACTTCTGGTTTTTGTGTCGAACGGTTGGGTATTTATAGTTTCTGAAAAACCCTTTTTTACTATTATTTGGTGTTTTTCTATATTAATTGGTTTTTGTTTATCCTCGTTTATCATAATTCTATTTTCAGAGGAAGATTCATCAGAATGGATGGTTGCGAAGCTTTCTTCATCCGTTTCGCTAATATGTAAAGGTCTTGATATTCAATAGGGGACTGTGATAAATAATCCGCTACTTTATTTGCTTTACCCTCGATATGTTTGATATCGAAATCGAAATCCTCCAACATTATCTGAGCCAACACGGCGCCAATAGCAAGATTGCTTGCGTCGGTAGTTAAATAGTAGTCCTGAGAAAAGTCCAGGGACTTGTAAGACTGGGCTACTACAAATTAACTCTATTAATTTATTAAACGCATTTATATAAGATTCTGGGTTGTTATTCCCTTTTTTAAAGATTTGGAGAGAGGGGATGCTATTTTTGCATAATTAGGGATCATTTTGCGATAGAAGCCGGTCAAACCTAGAAAGGTTTTTATTTCTTTTTCGGTTTTGGGGAGTTTTGAATCCATTACGGCTGATATTTTGGCAGGATTACGTTGTATACCCTTTTCCGAAATAATGTGACCTAGAAACAGTAACTCGCGTTTACAAAACTCAGTTTTATCCAACTGGATTTTTAAATTATGTTTTTCGAATTTTTGAAGCACGGTTTCTATGTGTTTCATGTGGTCCGCCATATTTTCTGAGAAAACTATAATGTCATCCATGTAGGTAAGAGTACTGGGGACATCCGCAAAAATAATATTCATGACTCTCATGAAGGTAGCGGGTGAGTTGGAAAGTCCAAATGGTAGTCTTAGAAATTCAAAATGCCCTTGGTCCGTAGAAAACGCGGTTTTAGGGATTGAGTCTTTTTCGATTCTGACCTGGTGGAAGCCGGAACATAAGTCCTTAGCCGTGAAAATAGAAGCACGACCAAGCTTTCCGAGCAAATATTCTATGTTATTGATTATCGAAAGTTAAATCAACAGACCTCTCCCGGTCTGTTGATTTAACTTTCGATAATCAATAAACCTTCGAATTTTTTTCTTTCCCGATGCATCTAATTTTTTGGATACAATCCTTACCGGAGAATTGTACAGAGAGTTACTTGGCTGGATTATTTTATTTTCTAATAATTTAGTTACCTCTTCCTTAATATCTTCGCGAAATTGGTGTGGATATCGGTTCTTCGGTTTTTGTTTTAATTTTATGCTCTAATATGTCAGTTGCGGATAATTCATCTCTATCAGTTTTGAAAATTGAGGGGTATTTTCTTAACAAAAATATAAGAGTTTCCCGATGCTTTGTACTTAAATGGTCACCGCGAATTAAATTTGGAATTTCTTCGGTTTGCCCTGTTGTACCGTTGTAGGGTCTTTGTTAGTTATTTGGATGATTTTGTCTATATTGCCCTGAATTGGGTTTATTAAAAAACTTTTGTTGATCGTGAGGATTCCATTCGCGATTATGGATCTCTCTTGGTTGATTATAATTATTTTGAACCTCTCTTGGTTGGTTATAATTATTTTCCGGATAATTATTGTAACGATTATTATTATAATGATTATTATTATAATGTTTTGTTTGATTTTTATGCTGATCATTAAATTTCTTTTTATTTTGAAAATTATTATCTGATTTATCACCTGCCTTATTCATAGATCCTGATGAGATCAGATCGTCGAATAGTAGGTGTTTCTCATTTTGAATTAGATTCCTTAAATCGTCGAGGTTCTTGAGTTTATCCGGTTTTGTCATTAAATACGTTCTAAAATGCAAAGGCATGTTAGTGAAAAAATGATATAACAGCTGACATTCAAGATGTGCGATCACGTTTCTTTATTATGTGTTTTATCTATTCGGTGTCTTGATTGTTCAATTGAACGAGAATCACGAAATGTTCTTTCTAAATATGTTAAAAGTTCTACAGTTTCGAATTCACACGTAGTGTTAATGTAATCCGCTTCCGCCGTTAGCCTTGCTAATACTTTACTTAAAAGTCTTTTTTCGTT
Organism: Rhaphigaster nebulosa; assembly: GCA_948150685.1. Lineage (NCBI taxonomy): Eukaryota > Metazoa > Arthropoda > Insecta > Hemiptera > Pentatomidae > Rhaphigaster > Rhaphigaster nebulosa. Next base: position 42,462,499 of record OX411306.1, read on the forward strand.
TAATTCTTTGAAATTATTGTTAGAAGCACAAACTATATTTCTAAGCTGTCTTACCACATTCACAAATTTCAATGAATTGTGGGGATTTCCATCAAAGTGTGGGATATGATCGTAATCCGTGCTTTTTATCTGTAATGAAGTGTCTACCATTTTTACCTTTTTTTAATTGTTCGATTTGTTCACTAATACGACGTAATGCCGGATCAGTAGGCATAAAGTTATTCTAAATTCTTACTATAAGAGTCTCGAAGTTCTGCTGGATACCTGCAACCAGTGAACTGCAACGAAGGATACCTCGGTAGAGTGATGTCCTAAGTTGAATGGCTCTAAAATCGTCGGAGTCTTCTGGTACCTCGGAGAGTGGGCCAAAAGCAGTGATATTAAAGATACCTTGGAGAGTGAGTCTTTAATATCAAAGTTCTTCAGAGTTCAGGCTGCGAAGGTGATTCAAGATACTTGGGAAGAGCGATTTCTTGATGCTTGCAGTCCCGGTGTTCGGGCGCCAGTTAAAGACCTGCTCAAATAGAGAACTTAAAAAAACTTTATTGTCTAAAATATGTTAGAAGTAATGGTTCTTACTACCTCAGATCTACAGACAGAATGAATATCTTATTATAACAAAAGTACATCGAAAGGGACAAGACTAGGAGGGGGTTTCCTAATATGCCAACACAGAGGAACTGAGTAAGGGATTAGGTTCAAGTCTTAGGAAAGGTTACTGGCCTTTAACTCTTGATGGAAAAATTACAAAGGAAGAGCACTATTTGTCTGTCACCGATTTTGATCAAAATTTTTTGGGTGATTCTACATTGAAAAAAGTCGATCCATATCCAACCGTTTCCTCAAATGAGTTCTAGGAGCTGAGAAAAATAAATGAAGCACACTGGAACTGCATTATTTTATATCTGAGGTTTGAAATATGATATCGACATGTTTTTCCCACCAAAACATCTGTTTTTTCAGGTTGTATAAAAGTAAAAATATAAGCATAAAAGAATAATTGAGGTGTGGTCAAACAAATAAAAAAAGTGTTTACATTTTTAAGTCAACTAGCCTTATAAATCAGGAACCCTTTGAACGATTCAAACCAAATTTGGGGCATCGGTAAAGGTTCTTAAACTTCGCGATTCGCTTTGACGGTGGTGTTCCTGCAAGCTTTATAACCAACGGTATCCGAAAAAAAAACCTTAATTTTGTAATCATTTGGTAAAAATAATTTTTCAATAGACCTTCTTAGATAATGCAATGGTTGTTTATATGTATGGAAAAAAGAAAGTTCCCTCTTTCTAATGAATCCAAGAACGTCGATATCGGATACATTGAAAACGAGGTACAGAGCTTCAAACCCAAACCCAAGCAATTTTGGGGCTTTAAAATATTGAGAATCCTCGAACCGGAATTTTTTTTCCCTTGATTTGTTCAACATTAAGATATTTTGGTGAGCTGAATCAAAATCTGCCATCGTTGTGAAAAATAATATAAGGCAAGATAATTTGACGATTTAAGAACTTTTTAAAATTAATTTGACCAAAAATCAGTTATTTTCATGTTTATATTTTTACTTGTATATACTCTGAAAAACAGATGTTTTGCTGGAACATGTCGATATCGTATTTCAAACCTGAGATATAAAATAATTTTTATTAATTTTTTCTCAGCTCCTAGGTCCCATTGGATGAAACGGTTGGATATGTTCCGATTTTTCAAACATTATTTGTGTGTTATCTTTTTTAGCTAGTAATAAATATATTGAAGGTAATATAATTCATTCGTAATCTCCCTAATCCAAAAATAGTGGAAGGATAAAATTACTCCTGTACAATAGTCAATCGAAATAGAAATAAATGGTTTATATTATAGCCACGAAAAAAAAACAAAAAAATTCTTGGTATTTTCATCATTTGCATTCTCATCTATTATCTACTTAGCGTCAATATCCCTTCGATCTCAATCATTATAGTTAAGTATTAATATTAACCTCCAATTGATTCCGTATATACTTTTCCATATATTAATCTGAAATGAAATTCTTTTCGAAATCTATTAACGAATTGACAAAATGGATGTAAGCTATAAACAAATTTAGGCAGTTATCGTTTTTAAATGGTTATTTCATTCTTAATAATTAGATGTTTGAATGGCGAAATCATACTACATACAATACCTCAACAAGAGCTATTCCTGCTGAACTTCGCCCTTAAAAAGATGTTCGGTATTATTGTACGTTTTTCTAGAAGCTGGTTGCTAAGAGTAATGAGATATTTTTTTCCAAGTTGACAAATAAGATTCTTGTGAAAAGAAGAAGAATATGCATTGTGTCTAATATATTTACTGTGACCTAAACTTATTTTATTTTAAATGAAATGAAGGATTGAAGGTTAGCCTTTTCTTTAATTTCATAAAAAAAAAATAATTCCAAACAAACAAAACAAAATGTATGTTGATCACATTTTATTTTAGCTCCTGCTTCTATTTTATCTAAAATAGAAAATTCTTCTTAATATTTTTCAAAAATTAAAATATAGAAAAATACTAAGCATAATAATCCTGGTGAAATTATTAATTTTTATTATGGTGTGCCGAAATGCCAATTTGGTTGGTTGTTCACAGCCTACAGCAATGTGAAATCTGGTACGATCCGCGCATTACCATCTTTTAATAATAATCCATTTTTTAAAATAATTTTTTAGAGTTCACATAAATGTGACTTGAAATATTTTCAGCTATAACTTTTTCAAGTAATCTAACACAATAGTAAAATAAAAGATTTTTTTTTTTAACCACTGCGATACTGCAATTCTGTTCTATATATATTTTTGGATATAAAGCAGAAAATAAATTAGAAAGTTTCCATTTTGTTTTCTTAGAGACATATAGTTTCGATTAAGTAATATAAAAGTCGAGATTATTAATTACAATAACGCGAATTTAACTATAGAGTTGGTCAGAGCATTATTGAGAACAGTAAGGAGACGTGGAGTCCAGCGGTACGGTCGCATCCGTCTGCTTTCGGACATACTCCGTATTTTCTTTAGGGTCGTCTTGTAGTTCTTATAAAATCCGCTATATCTTTGCTAATACTGTTACCAGTCTCCCCAGGCGCTCTCACACCTCGCACTGGTATTCTGAACAAGGGCAGCTTTATCCAAATTTCTGAGAAAAATACCTTCTCATTCGAATCATAAAGAGCCAGAAAAACTTCTTATATTCTTTGCCTCCTCACTCTGTGTTCTTCTATTCAACTTCTACCGATTTGTATATCGGTACAACCTTCCGGTAAAACCTTTCACCTAGAACTGCTTTCTTTGAAAAATCCTTTTATCATTCCTGTTACCTTCTTTTGGAATTCCTAACCCATCTCTATTCGTCAAGCTTCCTTCCTAATCTTGTTTAAACTTTATCAGGGATATACTTACTTATCTTAAACACATTTATTCAGTTTCGTACAACTTTGTTTTTGCTAGACTTACCACACACACAATATTTTAAGAAACTTGATTATTTGGATTCTTAAAAATTCTTTGGGATTTTAAAACTTGTATTTGCCATAAGTATACAATTCACATATTTCATATAAAGGGTATCCTCCAAAAAAGGATAATCCTTGGAAATCTTTAGCAAATTTAACCCTGAGTAAAAATCTTTCCATGGTCATGGTGAAGTTTCATGAAGTGAAGTCTCGATCAGTTTGTAGGCCAAAACATCGAAAAACACGTTTTTCGATATTTGTTGGCAAATAAGGAAGAAACGACCATATATATCAAAAACGGATCAAAACTCATGGAGAATTAGACATGGGGTCGAATGAGATCAATAGCAGCTCGATAGATAAATACACGGGCTTTGGTGAATTGTCGTCGTTTACATAATTGGTTTAGGTTGTTTTGCAAAAAAAGAAAAACATTCTAAAAACCAACAGAGTTCAAACCAAAATTGTTCGATAGGGAAAACGGGGATTTAATACCAACGAAGAATTTGATTTTTAAAATCATGTAAACGCAATCATGGAAATTCACCAAATAGTCGAGGCGCGATAGTTTATTTTTTTAAATAAATAGGCACGGGATTTTCTCAAAGTGATAATTAGGATAAAAATAATAGAAACAAATTGTATATGTTTTAGATAAACTCGGTATGTAACAGTATGGTGAAAAAAATTTATAAAGGTGCCGAAAAGTGTTTTTTCCTCTTTAAACATTTAAAAAAATTTTTTTTAAGAAAAATAAAAAATAGTTCGTGACAGTACTTAAAAATAAGAAAAAATTAGTTTTAAAAAATTGAAGTAAACAAAAAATTAAAAACCGTGAAATATAGCCATTTTTGGGCATTTTATTCCCGAGGAGTTTCTCTGCAATCCTATTTTCAAGAAATATATGAAGGTTCGATTAAATGCCTAAAAAACATAGATATTTTTAAATAAACGGAGGATAAGAAAAAAAAACCTAAAAAACGTATATGAGCAAAGGACTGTTTCTCGCTAGGGCCACTGGAATGAACATCGGGTTTTAGAGAAACTCCTCGGAAATAAATAGCGCTTTGAAAAATGGCTCGAGAACGATTTTGACCCTTTTTCAAGATATCCTATTTTTACATTTTCTCAATTTCCGAGAAAGCTACTTTTATCATGTTTTTGGCCTGAAACTTGTCTAGACTTCATTTGCTGACCCATTTCACCAGAACTACTTTGGTGTCTTTTCTGTTTCCAGCCCTCCGGTTACTATTATGATATCGGTTACGCAATTCAGATAACCGTTGTTATTAATGATAAAACACATGTTATTTTATATGCAAATATTCGGTTCATATGAGTTCAGTCAAAAATTCAAAACAGAAGAGGACTGCCTTGTTTTTCTGCAGGAGTCGGAATCCAATCCGGGGGAATTAATCTGCCGTAATGGTCACAACATGAAATTGCAAGCTAGAGGAGCAGCATCACGGTAGCATTATTTTTATTTTTTAATCAAATATATTTTGTTTTAGTTATTATAGTTACTTTCGGCATGATTATACCTTGCACAGCTTCTGCTTTTTAACAGTTTCATTTTAATGAGTAACCGATATCATAAGAGTAACCGGAGGTCTGAAAACAGAAAAAACCCTAATTTGTTCAACGTTAAATTTTCTGTAGAACCCTTATGGTTAATCATTTTTTAAGCCACAGCCTATTTATTGAAAAATCTAATAATGAAATAGCAAAAAAACAATAAAATTAGTAATAATATAATTAGGTAAAGCTAAGATTTAATCTGAACATTGCGGTTTTAAACAAATTCATTAAGATTTATCCAAGGTAATAAATAGTATAATGAGTCATTTTACCTTGTCATATATTAAGATCATTACTCAACTGCTGAACGATAGTAGGTCTTCGGTTTTGAAATTAATTTAATTGACTTTACATAATCGCATTTGTTTCCAATTGCTGAAGAGATACAATAGTAATTATTTCCTGTAAATAAACACAATGACACACAACATAAAAATATCAATACTAATTAGTAATCAGGCCTATATGTAGATGACACGCTGGGTTATTAAAGGGTCACTAAGAAAGAATATGGAATCAGTGTATTAAAAATAGAATTGATAAATTCTTTGGTGTCTGAGGGTCTCTGTCTTTTTTACCTCTGAAATAGAATTGGAGTGTACATCCAACACTATAGATGACCGTGGACAATTTTCATGAAAATCGAAAGAAACTAATGTTTCTCATCGGCCGAATATCATTATACATAATTACACATTAATTGATCATCTGGTATGAATGTGAGGTAATCATCGCTTGTTCTGAACGAATTAGAGAAATTTGGTGTCTTTATTTCTTGCTAGCTCTCGCTTAAAATATAAACTAGTGGATTTCGGGAATGGAGTGCATAATGGCAAGATCTTTATAACATTAAGAAGATGCTGGAGGACACAAAGCCCTAGAGATATAACGAAATGGCGCATCCCACACCGTCCCTGAGGGATAGTTGCGACGGCCGTGGACCCACCCCTCATGTTATATAAAGCCGTGACACGCCCCCGCCGTAGCTATCTAAGGTGAACCAGTGGTCACTCTACGATCACGGGACCGCAAGGTCGCCTTTACACACTGGGGGTGTGTCTAGCTCTAGTCCATAAGAGGGGCCCGGCATACCGTCTGCCAGGGTAAAAGAGATATAGGGTATTGCAATGTTTTCATTTAGGGGTAGTTCATTGAGTTTGGGCATTGACTGAAAAACAACACCCATTCAAGTGAACTTTTCAAGGAGAGGAATATTAGCCTCACTAGCGTAAAAAATCCTGTAATATTCCTTGAAATATCGACTACTGAAGTTAAAATCGTAATCCATTTGCAAGTGCATTAAAATGTTTTCTCATGCATAAAATCTCCTCAGGAAAAAAATACCTCCATCATTCTCTATATTAGCATTATGTTTTCAACCGACTCTTGAAGACTGTAAATGATCATCGCATTTTGGAAAGGGCTCGATTCTCGTTCTAAGAAAGGGTTCGTTTGCCATCTGAAAAGTTTATTTTTCGGTGACTAATAGCATTTGCAATCACTTTTTAAAAAATGCCAACGTGAAGTAGGTACACCTCTAAACCACTTTATTTTCAGGCAATGACGGATCAAAAAATTCATTAAACCTAAGTTGGTTTCAATTTTTTTTTTACTCTATATAATATTTCTATTATCAAACAAGTGTTCAAACTTATAATATGAATTTTGGGATTCATTCGACTTTAGACTCGAAGCAAGTGATAAAACTGCCAAGGTTATCTACAATTTTACCTTTCAATCTTTTTTTTTAACCTTCTAAAGCTCCAATTATGTCGCTGGATTTAAGATATTGACGCGTTTTATTTGGCTGCCTCTGATATTCAGGGGATGTGAAACCATATGTTCTGTTTCTTAGTTCAGTGCGTCTCGCAAATGTATTCGTTTTTTCCGCATGATGCATATATTGTTTTTACATTTTGATTTTTACCTTTACATCGAAAACATTGTACTACATTTAAATATTCAACTTACTCTTCGAAATATAGTCTACCTTTTTCTTACAATTGAACCTATCTTTGACTTCACAATTCCAGGCTTGTCCCTGTCTCATCCAATTTTAGGAATTGTAGAATTATAGGTCTAACATAATCAATGACTTTATCTATGGGTATTTTTTTAAAGCATATCAAAAATCAATTATGTCATTTAGTCTAGTGAAATCTTCTTCTTCTGGGTTCTTTTACAATGAGCTGAAATATATTCCTTTCCATATCCTTGTAAGATAAAGCTGAATTGATTTTGTTTAAATAGGGCGAGGTTTAGCTACATTTGGAGCTGCATGTTAATACTTTATAGGCCGTGCCACGTTCATAAAAATTATGTCAATCGTATTCCAAGTCATTAATATATGGTTTTGAAATACTTGATCATATAATTCTTGCTTGGCAGGGGCAATTGCTATATATAAAAACTTCTGAACAATGACACCCTTTCAGATAGAATAACCACATGCATTTGAATTATAGATGCTAATCAAATGTGCATCTAGTCTGGTGCGAAAATCCTTGGCCTGATCTTTGCTTTCTCAGTCTGTAGGAACTGAAAACATTCTTTGCCTTGACATAGACAGAGCCTTGGTCAAGTCAGAATCCAGCCTAATTTCTCTCTCGCTATTGGCATATAACTGATGACTGTACCATTTGTTGATGGTTCGTCCATTCACTAAATTTTTACTTTCAGCTGCTTAATAATTATATTAACCTAGTTGTGCCCCGCGGTTTTACTCACATCAAATTCGGATAAACACCTAAAATACAAAATAACCCTAAAATCAATATTAAGTTTCTTCTTGTTATATTTGTTATATGTATTCGCAAAGAATTGTGCAAAAACGACAACAATTTTTTTTTTAAAACGGCGATGAATTTTCACTTATATAAATTTCAGGTTTTTACACTCTTCCACCCCTCCCATTAACCACCCTCTTACTCTCCCATTTTATTTACAATATAACGTTTTCATATTTTTTAAAAGTTTGTGTAGTCAACTTGCTTCCACGAGTATGAAGTTGTCATGACAACGATAAGCAAGTTTGACATTTTTTCTATAAGAAATTTATTCATGGCTACTGCTCCGTTCATATGGGTCCTTGGGATATGTCATAAAGCCTAAAACCTTCCTCAATAAATGTTCTATCTAAAACAAAAGAATATTTTCTAATCGGACTGGTAGTTCATAAAATTAGCGCGTTCAAATACACAAATTCTTCAGATTTATATAATAGTATAGATTTTCGCTTGGTCATTTGATACTTTAGGAGAAAAAAAAAGTGGCACTTCCGGTTAGTCGATTTTGACGAAAATGTTGCTGTAACATCACATGCATGTGCTAACCTTAAATATGTAATTTCAGTATCGTACAGCTTTCCGTTTTTGAGCTAGACTGATCACATACACACAGACACACAGACACACAGACCATTTTGGGAGACTTGGTCATTTGGACTCAGGGGACCTTAAAACATACATTTCCGTTGAAAACTCGAATTCGAAAATTTTCACGATCGCAATACTTCCCCTTACTATATACTTCGTATATAGGTAAGGGAAAGTAAAAATGTGCTTATACAGCCATGTGTTTCAGGTAGTCGGTCTAAATAAACCTTTATCTATTTTTAATTTTTAATCCATGAAAAATACCTAGTTATATTTATTTTACGAACATGTTTGTTGAATATAGGGCAGGAGTGATAAAGTGGATGAATTTATTTAATTTCATTTATGGTCCAATTTGTGATTTTTTATAATTAGTTACAGTGGCGAAAAGGTGTGAAACAATGAACATAGTCATGGGCCTTTGTATATATATTTAAAACAAATATCTACGATATTATTTATGAAAAATTTAAATCAATAATCTTAATGTTTTCTATAAATAATGTAAAATGTGTTTTTTTTTCCTTGAATTCTGTTTATATACTATTTATACTAAAATGATTTAGTTATGATTTTGTTATTATAAATAAAGTATGAAGTCTAAGGTACATACAAATGCATGGAATGTACCAACAAATAAACGGTCCTTTGAAGGGTTAATAAAAGATTGCTTTGAAAGGCAGAAAAAAATGTTCCAATTTATTTCGTATTCTGTCAGTCATTGATCGACTCTGTGGTTGGGTGAAAAAGTCTCATTATCATAATTTAAAAAATTGGAATAAAGCTAGTATAAGAATATATAAATTCATAACAAAAAACTCTTCAAATTGCTAGATTAGGGCAGTGTAAATCAAATTACACAAGAATAAATCAATTTTTATATTGATTATTTCCATTTTCCAAAATGAAATATGCCTATCACCGTACTGAGAATTGGCTAATCGCCATGTCAAAACCTATTGTACAAATACCTCCGTCTATAAAGATATAAAATACAACAAATCACAAGCAACAAATCGGTATCGATCGAATACGGAGATTTACAGATTTGCAACAAATACAGAATTAATAATTCGCCTTGCATTACAGCAGATACATATTTTTTTAATTATTAAGTAATGTATAAAAAAAAAATAATTAATTTTTCCACACATTATTTGTATGACAGTACGTTATCGTTTTAGATAACACAGGAGTTCTGAACTTTTTCTTGATATTAATGCGATTCAGCATCTAACATGATTACTATGTGATTAATTAATTTAGACTCACCATTATAGTGTGTAGTTGAGTATTATTTAAAAAAAAAAAATTAATAATAATAAATAACTAAACAGACGTAGTTTGCACATCCAAGACGATTCCTTGGGCTCATGGCTGGTTCATGGCTTTTGGATAAGTAAATACTAACCGCAAGGATTTCCTATAAAGGTCACCTGTTTATGAATAAATACGGAGATAGTTATTGAGATATTGGAATCACCTTTTTACGTATTGCATTTATATTATAAATATTAGATGTTTAGTAATGCAATAATTTAAAATGCAAGATACCGGCTTCAGTTATTTTCTGATAAAAAAGATAGATTTATCAGTATACAGTTAAGGATTGAAATGAAGAGCAGATCCTTCTTCGTACGCACTTGTAACAAACTACCGTTCCGTTCCTCCGAACCGAACAAATCTAGGATCGGGGCGGCAAAACTTCAACGAAATAATGTTCGGAAGAACGGATCGGGGCCGATCGCTCCGCTGGCGGTTTTTCACCGTCGCATCAAAGAAATGTTCGGAAGAGGGTGAGACTAGTGTGGACGGATCGAAGGTAGCACCGTACCGTTCCTCCGATCTTCGAATTCCCTTCCACCGCCCATCGTCCCACTTCTCTTCTATGTTCTGTGATCTTCATTATTTCACCAATTTGGGTTTGGCATGGTTGATTACTGCTCAGTAATAGAAAAGTTTAATTAAGCGTGGAGTGGGGAAAAGATGAAACCCTCGAATTTATTGACCAATACAAGTCATACGAAGTGTTATGGGACCCAAAACACCCTCAATACTATAATAAAATCCGTAAGCAGGACGCCTGGGAGGACCTCGCGAAAAAACTGGAAAAATCGGTGAGGGAGATTAAGAAGAAAGTTGACAATCTTCAAGCGGGAGTGCGCAGACGGAAAATGAAAATTTCAAAAAGCCACGGCACTGGAAAAGATGAGATCTATTTTTATCTATTATCTGTTTTTGACTTACCAATGCTAGAAATTTCAAAAAATTGTATTGCCTGAAGGGTCCTTGTTGCGGTTGCAGTTATATTGCATATTATATTGCAGTTGCAGCTCCCACCAAATTGTTCTCGGTTTAAATATAAATTCGCTGTCCACCAAGGCGGTTTTTTCTTCCTCTTTTTCAAAAGGTAATTAATCAAAATGTACGCGGCAGCGGCCACTTGCTGCTGAGATGCCATAATTGATACTGGGGCGAGAACTCGACCACAACATCCTAAGAACGCTCGATTCTCCCGATCGCCTTCCCGTATCCAATTCGTACGGAACGATGTTCGGAACTCTGTCTTGTTCTTCGAAACAATGTTCGGATCGGTGGTACGGTACGGAGAAACGGAACGGCAGTTTGTTACAAGTGCGTACGAGACCTTAGACTTCACTTGACCTCGGAGCACACTTCTCCGCAAAAAAACATCGGAAATTTGATCTCAATATCATAGTCGCCATCAGGCCCACTCTAATAGGATATATATATATATATATATATGGGATATATATCTAGGATATATGGGCAGAGGAAAATCCCCGAAATCCGGTCTTCCAAAGGGGCCGGTAAGATTTGACTAAAAAAATCTGAATAGTTTTATTTAAAGGGAGAAGTTGATCGGGGGTGCGGTCAAAGAAATAGACTTAATAAGTTTGGTCTTATATAATTGTGCCTACGTTTCGGCCTAAATTTTAGGCCATCTTCAGGGCTAAAATGAAAACAAAATATCAACAATGAAAAAGTAGAAAAGAGGCAGTACCAGTAACAGTAAAAATGATAAATGATAAAAACAGAAAATACAAGTAAGATAAAAAATATAAAGAATAAAAAGAAAAGGATAACACTAAATTACATAATACAAAAGACAATTGAAAAAATAAAATCAAATAAAATAAATGAAATAACAATGAAAAAATTAAAAATTAAAAAAATTAAAAACAATGCGATATTTACACAGGGAATAGTGAAATATATGAAATCTATTAATTAAAAAGACACATAATTAATAGATTTCATATATTTCACTATTCCCTGTGTAAATATCGCATTGTTTTTAATTTTTTTAATTTTTAATTTTTTCATTGTTATTTCATTTATTTTATTTGATTTTATTTTTTCAATTGTCTTTTGTATTATGTAATTTAGTGTTATCCTTTTCTTTTTATTCTTTATATTTTTTATCTTACTTGTATTTTCTGTTTTTATCATTTATCATTTTTACTGTTACTGGTACTGCCTCTTTTCTACTTTTTCATTGTTGTTATTTTGTTTTCATTTTAGCCCTGAAGATGGCCTAAAATTTAGGCCGAAACGTAGGCACAATTATATAAGACCAAACTTATTAAGTCTATTTCTTTGACCGCACCCCCGATCAACTTCTCCCTTTAAATATAAATATACGGTCAACAATAACTCCCTCCATTCTGAATAGTTTTAAGTTTTTCATTTTTGTACTTCTCAGATTTTAAATTTAAAAAAATGACTTTAATTAGTATGTTTATTTCTGGTAATAATCCAAAGTTGTTCATAAAATAAATACTGTAATCTGGAGAGACGCCATATCTTAAAGTGCATTCGGCCCACACTCGGTTAATGTAGGCCCTACTGACAACGTAGCCTTATTTATAAATATGTATGTTGTTTATAGTTTAATGAGAATATAAAGTACTGTCCATTGAGTTAAGATTAGCTAGAAAATTTAATTTTTACTCGATTATTCATATACAAGAAGGGAAGAAGAGAGTTGTGAAGAGAAGCTCACTCCAGATCAGAGAATTTATTTTCTGAGCAGCATTGGATTACCAACAAAATTAAACAGCATACCACCAAACTATTATTTTAAATTATTAATTAATTATTTTAAATTTGAAAAGTAACAATCATTAAAAAAAAAAAAAATTAAACATTTACAAGAAGAAGGGGAACCTGTAGGACTGGTTGTAAATAAAAAAATAGTACAAGCTCTACTAATGTTAAAATGAACACTTTACTTAAGCAATTATTATTTAATTATAATATCATTAATAAGTAATTTGGTAAAGACATTTTTTTATTTTATGTAAAACAATTAATTCTTGGAATTGTATTGCAGTAATAACTTTAGTTTTCATTATACCCTAATCCATATATTAATATTACTAACAAGAATAATACACATGATATATTTAGTTGGAGGAGATGCGTTGTATTATTTTGCTCTGGGTGCAAGCTCAGCTGACGGCGGCGATTTTAGTATATGCATGTATTGTTTAAGATATATTTCCAACTAGCTATAAGTGTGTGAATTTACCATTGGCTTGTTGCAAACGTATCCGGTTTTTAGAATGGCCTATTACATAACATTGGGTCAACTATTTTTCTAGCAGCTGAGTGTTTCTCGTTTATTAAGGATAAAGCGGGATTGCCCTAAATCAAAGAAAGAAATGTTTTGACATTTTTATCTTTTTAATACATTAGATTTAACATTAGTAGGAGATTGAAAATAGTTTTCACTTAGTTATTTGAAAACGTTTTTGGATAGAAATCTTCAGTCGCGTCCAGACCTTGTTGCTGGCAAAGCTGTTGGTGATGATGTCACTTTTGTCTGCAGAACAACCTGCCGGGACAAACCTCCTGAATAATGAAAATCACAGAGTATCAATGAGCCAGCAGCATTTACGGCGGCATGTGTCATTTTTATTCCGATAGGACGGAAGTAATCGAATCTGTAATCAAATTCATGTGAAGGGCCTCGCACCGATATTTAGAAGGATTGTACGGCTCTAACCGTAAGTTTTATCCTCAGACGACAAATCATTGATCTTGAAATATATGAAATGATACACCTAATAGAAATGTTGAGGAAGCTATTCTGACCTACTTGGTAGAGGCTTCCTAAAATCTATCGCTTTTCAAGGGTGTATTATACATCTACACTACTACTCTTATATCCAAAAAATTTGTTTTCAACGTAGAAAAATATTTCTTCTCCTTCTTCCCCTTCGTGCCATTACCTAGCGTCGAGGAACTAAGAATCAATACAGCATGCCTCTCGGTCTCTCCTAAGCTACCTCATTTTTTGAAGGTTTTCCTCTTTCCTCCCCTCTATCTATGCTGTGAATGGCTATTTCATCCCAAATACTTATTGTACGGCCTTGAGTGTGGCAGCTAGTAATATTTTCAATAAAAAAAAATTAATAATAGTTTGTAAGATAGTCTTTCTCTTCCCATATACTCTTCCCACCATCTGATAGATGTCATGGTGGGAAGAGTCTTAAAGTTAGTATAAAAAAAACCGAATCCGAAAAGCAAGGGAGTGTTCACCCTACTCCGGGTGTCCGGGGACACTAATCCATAAAAATACTGGAACCTCTGCTAAACGAAGACTTTTCGTGAGGACAATTCTGTGAGATGGATCTGAAACCGCATTGACGTGACAACTCCTTGTTGATGCAACAGCCGCCTAAGGTAAATTCTAAGTTTATGTTGTGGCTTGTGGTCGCCTAGAACGATTAGAGATTTAGACCATTAGGAGCTTATAGCCTAAAAACAATTGGTGTAAAGATATGGGAAGAATAAAAAATTAAGTGGATAAGTCACTCACATTCAAAGAAACTAAAATAAAAACATTGCTGAAAATTAATTAAAAAGTCACAAGGACAAACAAGAGTCAGACGTTCACGAAATAACCAGACGCAATGGAACCCAACCTGAGTAGTTGACACCAGAAGAGAGCAGGAAGAGATGGCATGAGATATCCCAACAGTAATAACAAGAATCAATTAAAAAAATAAAATAATTACTACAACCATTATATTTTCATTCAGAAAGAAAAATACAAATACAGAATTTAAAAAGTAAAAATAAGAGTAATATTATTATTATTGAAATATTAGCAGCAGATATTTTAATTTATCATTGCTTGTTTTGATTTTTAACTGATGATAAATCACCTGGAACCGATAAACTGTTAAATAATAATTTTCTTTATTTTTACTTTTAAAATTTAGGTCAATAAGTTTTTTTTAAACAAAGTAACTTAAAACGTTTACTTGAGTAATTGCTAACAGTAATGAAAAAGTAATTTTTTGAAGAACGGTGAGTATATAATTATGTACAATAAAAGTGATGCAACGGTTTCATTTTATACCTTTATGACGTTATTAGGTTTTGTGGCCTCGATTTGTTTGTTTATTAATGAATCGTGTTGAGACTTTAGTGCCACAAATACTTTGGAACTAGTTGCACTTGACCCAGTTCTGGAATTATTATTTGCAGGTTTTTTTATCTGCTTTCCAATTTAAGGAGTCCTTTTAAAAAAATATTAGCCTATTACTTTTTAAAAATTATCTCTTTTTTTATTTAAGTCTAAAATGGCGAGTATGCTTAACTGTATCGATTAGAGACCATAGATTTATCATAGTCATATTGTATTATCGAAAGTAATGAAATTTTTCAAACACAATTGAAGAAAAAACTAAAATATTATAAAGAAAGGGTTTAATAAAATACAATGGGCTCCTTTCAAGCAACGCATCACAGAATTTCAAATAAAATAAATTATCATTTATTGTTATCAAACAGGCGAGGAATCACGTCACATATACCGACAATTTTTAATTTTTTGTAGTATTAAAATACATCTTGATTTGTAAAGATTAGATATTTAATCAATAAAAAACTATTTGTAATTTTCATTAATGGTATTTTCTGTAGGTAATTTATAATTTAAATTACTCTCTCCATAGTGGCAATAATCGTGTAGTTATCACATAGCACCTAAAGAGAAGTCCCGTTAGGTATCAGAAACATTTAAAAAGCACTGATCTTGATTAACATATTGATAACGTTCCCAATGTTAGCAAGTAACTAAATATGAACACTTAGACATAGTTATTGTTTTAGAATGTTAAATGATTGGTCAATTATGTCTAATCATATCAAATGATTGGTGAATTATGATGTCTTTACTAGATGGCAGGAATTACGTAAAAACTCAATTATTTGTTTTAAAATTTGAGCAACCGCCTAAGTTTTGGCAAACGTATGCTAAAGATATTCCTGGACTATCAGGATAGAAGTATATTTCTAATTATACAGTACTTTGAGGCTGAAGAATTGCGAAAAAAATAGCAACATTTTAAAACGATTACGAAGTTTTTTTTGGGAGGAGTGGGGGGGAGGGGGCCTGTTTGCACTGAGATCATTAGGCCTATAGTGTGCTATTAGCAGAGACCTAAAATAAATAATAGAAACCAATTCCAATTAATTGCTTCGAATAACTTTTTAAATTAATATATAAGCAACAAACTGAAAGAAATTATCCCCAAGCAAATTAGCGTATTGGAAAGAATGTGTGATAGCTGATTTTTAGCTAACGAAACGTTGAGCATCTATTTTTTGATAAAATGATAAAAGCATCAATTACTATTTTGCTAGCCTTGATAGCACCAGGCATCGTGTTACACCAAACGTTGAGGGCCTTAAGCATCTCTGAAACACAGGGGAACGTTTTTTTAACCATTTTTTAATTTAATTTATAGTCTTAATTTAATATATATGTTATATCTTTAATATATTAATTTAACATATATATATATATATATATATATATATATATATATATATATATATATATATATATATATATATATATATAAGGAGATAATAACCCAAGGGGTACAAGTGATTTTTTTTTAATGATATAATTAAGTATGATTATGAATAGTATATGCATATAAAATGTTTTTCAAAAGGATATTGCTCAATATTCAAAGGTCGGGCTGTGTAGGACTTCAATGGAAGTCTTAAGCCAAAAAAAGTAAAAAAAAAAATTTAAAGGATAAAGCAGGGCATAATATACGTAAGTATGATACGAACTTAAAAGTTTTAGGTTTTTCACAAAATTATAAAATTGTCATTTATATCCCTTGGTTTCTCACCCCCTCATATTATGCTTCATGAGTTTCTGGTTACATATTATTTATATGTAATATAATTTATATTTATTTATAGATATAATCACATTCATTAATTCTAATGCATTTTCTAAATTAAATTTGTAACAGCACACGGTTGAGTCTTGATAGTATTTTTAAATTAGTTCAGTCTGATTTTTCTTTAAGAAACTCTAATGGAATCCTTGAGCGTTTCTCCTGAGTCGTTTTTCACAAAAGGGACAGACAAATAGGCTTTGTAAGGTGGCAATATCAATGCCAACATAATTGTAGGAAGGGAAAGGAAACGCCGGCCAGGAGTTCTCGAAACTTCCAAGCGGCTAATATCTTCCTGGTGCTATAAGAAAATGTGACTTCCGAATAAGGTTGGTTACTATTGGACCTTGTTGTAGCTAAGGCGTGATAGAGTATACACCTAATAGATCTTGGCAATAGAACAGATAAATACACGCTCACATACACACACATAACACTAACTAGTTATAAATTACATGGAATAATAACAAATAAAGGAAATAAATAGGAACAAAGAGTACCTTTTACATATTTAAAATCTAAATACTATATAACCCCTTGTATGACTTACTCATTGACACAGACGGCGAGTCACATAGTCTTTTTCACTCACTCATCTGTACAAATTCTAACCAACTTAGGCTACGAACTTGAAAATTCACAAACTTTTAGCTTTTTAGCCGATGGGAAAATTACAAGAGGTAAAATTTTGAATGTTTAACCTCCCAAAAAAATCAAAAGGACGAACGCAACTTAAAATTCGGAAGGCCTATATATGAAGGTATATTATGACTAAACGGCAATATCTGTCAACAAAAGCATTGCACTAAAAGCTCATGATTTTGTGAGACCTACAATTTTGACCCTATCAATATTTGTCGTATCTCCATCAGTTATACTTTAGATATAACTAGATATAGTTTTTTTTACGTCTAGAAAATTAGTATTACTTTGTAACTAATTTTTCGATTATTTTCACACTTAATGGACACTGAAAGTCTTCAAACTTGATAGCCCTATCGAAGTCAAAAGGATATACAACTTTAGTCCCACGACATTCTGTCGAATTTCCATCAGTTATGTATTCGATGAAACTCAATTTTTAGATATACGACAAATATTCGAGGTTTTCGAAGGTTTTTATTTCTAACTGCGAAACAGTGGTTTCTAGCGAAAACTTTCATATATCAAGAGTTAAAGAACATTAAATTATTTTATACTTGTAATAGAAATGTTTTCGCTAGGAAATGCCTTTTTGGAGTTATAAATAAAAAGCTAGAAGAAAGTTAGAAAATTTGTCATATATCAAAAACTATAGCTCCAATTTATATCGTCGACTATCAAATTTATATCGTCGACTAAATAGTTTATATCGTCCTTCTCATACTGAACTTAACGGATAAGAAAATCACTCCTCTTCAGAGGAGCAAAAATAATCGTAGTATACTATTCTGTTATAGGGGCACTTTCCGTTTATAAGTAATGCGAGTTTCGAATGAGTAACACAAGCAAACGAACGTACGTACAGATGTCAGGACGAAACTAGTCAAAATGGATTCAGGAATGGTCAAAATGAATACCACTTCCGGTCTGCCAAAATTTATTATGTTATTTATATTAATATGTAAGTCTTATTTGAGATGTTTTGCATTATATTTTAATATAATTTTTGATAAAAATCAATAATGACCTTCAAGTGAAGTACCACTTCCGATCATGATGTAGTGACCAAAAAAGGAGCTTCACAACTAAATTTCACAGCAATCCTTAATACAAAATTTTAACTTTCTACGGCTAACCGTTTTTGATTTATTCGAGATACGTACAGACGTCACGACGAAACTAATCAAAATGGATTCAGGGATGGTCAAAATGGATATTTCCGTTGAAATCTGCAAACCGAAAATTTTCGTGATTACAATATTACCTTTACTGCGTACAAGGAAGTAAAAAGGAAGTTAAACGGTGATGTGAATGCCTACCGATAATAATATAATTGATCAATTAGCTTTGTACATGTTTCTTATTTATTTATTTTTTTCACTTTATCAGTTTTTGATTAATGTCTTTTATGTTTATGTATTGTTACATTAAGGAATGTTATTTTGAAATTTGTTAGTCCTTCTCTTTCTTATTTACATTAAAAGACATAAATGTGAAAATAGATGCCTTGCGAATCGTTTTTATACTTTCATACTGCGACATAGACATTGATAGTCTAAAACAAGGTTGTGGCCCTGGTCGAGTGAGTAGTAAAAATTAAATGTTTACAATATTTTAGTTAAAATTAAGATCCTGCATGTGTTCCATTATGACTCAATCACAGGTGGGCATATTTACGTAACATTATGGACCTCAGTAAACGATTACGGTAAATGTCACATTAGTGAAGATAACCATTGTATAACATTAGCGTTGTCTGCAGAATACGGTTAACCTTTCACGGTGTTCCTATTCCTTGTTCTTTATCATGCATTATCTGCGGCTAGGGCTACAATATTTCACGCCAGTACAGGAAAAAAAAAGAACAAATAACGAATTGTCATTAATTGGTATGTCAAGTTCCACAACGAATTTTTTTATAATAAATTTGTCTAACCGACAACTAGGAAGTCAGTTCGAAACCTTTAATTTAATACTATAAAGTAATAAAAAAGTGAAATTTTGTCACTTCTAGGCCAAAATTTAAATTGCTAATTTTCAATGCAATGACTTTTATTATTATATTCGGAATGAAAACCTATACTTTGATTCTACTCTATTTTATTTACGCCGATTAATCTTTGACGATAACATTTTCTTTTTATTATTTCGAAATATAACGCGATAGAATCCTACTTATAATGAAGAAATTAATTTTTATTTCTTTATTAAATTAAATATAACAATTACTTAATTTTGAAACATTAAAAAAAATATCTGATGTGGGCAACACATGACTTCCTTGTACGCCTATTAAATTATAAATCCGTGGCTCAAAAAGTGATACTGAATTTGGTTACTACTTTCCGAAGATTGCAGTAAAAACGACACTCGGCGTCCCGACATCCATCTATTGACGCAAACACACGCACACTCTTGTCCACTGGAGGTCTCATTCCATTATTATGTCGTTTTCCTTCAGTAGGCAACTAGTTTCCAAGATATTTCTTCATGTTCCATGACAACAATAAAACTGTCAATATCACTGGATAAAGCATTAGAAATGGACAGTTTCGACATTTTGAGCGGAAAAACCCACTTAACTAATATCTTATTCTCACGATGAAGACTTGTTGATCTCACAAATGGGGAGGAAAACTAGTATTTTAGACTCAATTTTATCACTTGAAAAAAGTAATAAAACGCTGCAAATTATTACACAATGGTTTATTATTTCCACTTAGTAATATTTCAAACATTTCTATTCTGCCCAAGTAAAAAAAATGAAGCAGTAGGCACCAAAGGGAAATAAATTTAAAGCTTGTCACAAGATGATCGACGTGAGAGTGCTGAACTAACTGAGAGTGTTAATTTAAAAAACTCTGTCAATGCAAGTGATGTGAAATGATACAGAGGAAATATTTGATGTGCACTTCAAGGAGGAAACAAAAAAAAGGAAAGACTAAGGAAGTAAAGGAAGTAAAGAAATAATCCAAGGAAGAATAAAACAGAGAGATACGAGGAAATGAGAAGCCCAATAAATAAGTCAGGAAGCAGGATGACTAGCCGCCAGAAGAATCAGTCTCAGAAGTTCCTTACGCAATATCTCAGCTAATAATGGTCCGATTTAAATGATTTTAATTTCGTTTTGTAGGGAATTTCATTAGCTTTCGCTTAAATGCAAAGCACCAATCAAAAATTTGCATAGTATGTTATTTCATACTCCAAAATCTAGTATGTTATTTAAATCAATATATAAGTTGTAAATAGAGAAGTTTTGCAAAGTATTTTAATATAATTTTTGATGGAAATCATTTAAGACCTTCAAGTAAAGTACCACTTCCGGTGATCAAGCAGTGACCAAAAAGGGAGGTTCACAACTAGATTGTAGTACAATCCTAAATACAAGATTTCAACTTTCTACGGCTAACTATTTTTGAGTTATGCGAGATACGAACGTACGTACGTACAGACGTCACGACGAAACTAGTCAAAATGGATTCAGGGATGGTCAAAATGGATATTTCCGTTGAAATCTGAAAACCGAAAATTTTTGCGATTACAATACTTCCTTTACTTCGTACAAGGAAGTAAAAACGCGAGCAGCAAGACTCCCTCTCTCCTTAAGGTTATTAATTTTCACTAAAATTCAAAACTGAAAATATTAAAATGACGAGGGTGGAACAGTTGAGACCTCAAAATACACATCTCTGACTTCAATTCACAAATAAATTGTCAATCCCTAACTCAATTTGAAGGCGCTGTAGAGGTGCGCAAAACCATTAAGAAAGACCGCGGGAGTGGAAGAAATAATAACTAAATTTACACTCGCTTTTATGGTATTGTCCTGTTTAGAATACCACCTAACATGCCGAATTTCAGCACATTTGATCCAAAGGGGAACGCTGGAAGTTCTCGAAAAAACCGTATCCACCCGACCTTCCCCTCCCTGCTGTACAAAAATCTTTTAGATTCGGGGAAAATTCGGCTAAAAAATTGAAGTTGAAATAAGTGTTGAGTTGTCATGGAGCGAAAATAGGGAATTCGCTAAAAATGATTTGCATAGAATGGGAATAGTTTAACAAAATGTTAAAGATCTGAAATATTCAGAATCAATATTTTATGCTACTTTAATGTGATTATATTTTCCTCAGGTATTATTCCTTGTTTTTTTTCAGTATTAATGGAATATAAATACGTTTGTTGCAATGATATTCTCATTAAAATTTTACTATCACAAACAAACCATATCAAAATAGGTTTACAAAGGCTTAGAAAAGCTTCGTTTGCATAATATTACTATGATTCTCGGAATGAACGCATTCTTCACTTTAATATCTGTTAAATTAGAAAACCATTTTAGCATAAGGTCAAGGTGTTTGCAGCTGCACTTGTAGGGAAATTTCCTCTCATGTGCTAAAGCCCAATGGCATTGAAATCCAGTTGAACTTGTTTTTATGGACTTTACACACAATGCCGTTAATAGAATTTCGCGGTTAAAATGGATTGT